>JAGEMR010000075.1:0-150172 GCA_021030915.1 Astrothelium macrocarpum | reverse complement strand
AATTAAAAATTTTATTAGAATTATTTTTTTAAAAAATATTTTGAAAATTCAAAATATCAAAAAATATTAAAAAATTTTGAATTTTAATTTATATTAATTTTTAAAAAATTTACTGATTTTTAAAAAAATTCATTAATTGGATTTATTAAAATATTGGAAATTTTTATTAAAAATATATAAATGATAATATATCAATTTAAAATTATAAAAATATGAATTGAAGAATTTAAAATAATAAATATAATTCATATTGTTATGATCCTAGGTATCCTTGAAGTCAAGTCTACTTGGGATCAAGGTGGCTTCTGAAATGAGTCGGTAAAGGACTGAACTAGCAAGGAATGATATGATTTGATAATTCAAAATTCTGCTGAAAATATTATCAAAGATTAGTTTAAAGAATGGCTTTGAATATAACGAGGTTATAATGGTCGCGTTGCGTTTTTATATATTTGCAATATTTCCTGATTTATAATAGGAGATTCCTGAATCAGGGGTTGGCTCTTCTGGCTCATAATATGAGCCTTCTAAGCCAAAAATTGGCTCTTCTGGCTCACAGCACGAGTTTTTTGAACCAGAGGTCGGGCAGATACACGAACGTATACATAACCCTCTCAATGATCACAACATTATTCCCTCCTTTTTGGCACGTGACCTCATATATTTATATATTATAATAACGTATCCTATGATCATTATAATTTCTTCTTTTCGTATTTCTAAATCTCGTTTTTTTTATTTTTCTATTCACCATATATAACGTTTATTGAAATTATCTTCCGTTTCTTTTATTATACGTCTTTATCAGAATTATATCCAGAATGATTATTTTTATCATCTAATCTAAAATTCAGAAAAATATATCAAATATACAAAAAAGGTGATTTTTTGCGATTTAATTATTTCGAATCAGATATTCGAAAAAATCAATATTCAAATGAATTAATTATAAAATGAAATATAAAAAAATATCCGAATATAATAAAAGATTATTATACGAATAATTCGTTTAAATTTATAAATGAATTTATTACATCAAAAATAATAAAATCTTATTATTTAAAAGATATAAAATATAGAAAAAATTTATATTAATGAAATAGCAAATTTTATATAATAGAATATGATTGATGAAATTTTTGAAATTCCGGATTTTGATATATCGTTTTTAGATTTTTCGTTAAATTTTCTGAATGATAATATTTCAGAAATTATTAATAATTTTTTCAGATAATCAGAATATTTATTTTAAAAGAAGAAATTAATCTAATTTTTTATAATATATCTCTTTTTTTTTATAGAATTTTTTAATTTTTTATTGATAATTTTTTAAATTTTTTAATATCTTTTATATATTTTCCAAATTTAGATATTTTTTTCATTTGATCAAATATAATTTATTATAATAATTGAATATTTTTTTTATTTTAAATTCGTTCTTTTTTTCTGATTTAAAATAAAATATTTTTTGATATAATATTATTATATTTATTAATTGGAATAAGAATATATAAAATATTGGATGGATTTTGATATTTTATAATAATTTCAATTTAAAATTTATTGATTTTTTTTATTTTTATATCAAAAATGATCCGATTTTAATTGATTCTAATTTTTTGATTAATAATTTATTTTTAAAATTTTTAATAAATAAATATATTTTATTTTTCTTTTTTAATTAAAATCCATTTTTTTTAAAAATATTTATTTTTATATTTTTGATTAATATTTATTAATTATTTTTTTGAATATTTTTTTATATTTATATCAGAATTTCTAATTTATATAATATGTTTTATTATATTTAATCCGAAAATATTTTTATATTTTATTTAATTCGGTTTTTATTATTTTATTTCAAAATATATTTTATTAATATTTTTTACGTGATTAATAATATTTTCTAATTTAATATTAATTATATCATAAATAATAAAAATATCCAATTATTATATTAATTATTTATATAATATTTTAAATATTATTCTAATATCTGATTTATACGTTTTATCTGATTATTAGTTTTTTTATAATATATTATGGATATTTTTAATTTGATTTTAAATTCATTTAAAATTATTTTTCAATAAATTGATATAAATTTTTAATTTCTGTCAGATATGATATTCATCAGAATTCTAAAATATTTGATTAATTTTTGAAATAATAATTCGGTTATATAAATTATTCCATATATTTTTTTGAATTATTCGATAATAATATATTTTATTAATTTATTTATAATGATCATGATTATATTATATTTTAATTCTATTATTGGATCTTTCAATTTAAATAAATTCGTAATAAAATCTATAATAATTTATTCAAATAATTCATACGATAATTCTATTAATATGATTATTCCCTTTTTTATTTATATATTATATTTATTTTTTTGATATGATTCATATTTAATAATATAATTTTGGATATATTCTTTCATTTTTTCGAAATAATAATTTCATTGAATATTTTTTATAATTTATATAATTTTTAAATATTTATAAAATAATCTGATATGATATTTTTTAATAATTTTTTCAATTTTTTTTAATAAAATCGTGATTTTTTATTTTATTTATCAATTTTATTTAAAAATAGTCAGAATTATATTAATTTTTTTACAATTTTCTGATAATATATTATTTTAATTAATTTAAAAAATCATCTGATTTTTGATTTTTTTGATTATATAATCTAATTTTCGATTTAAAATATTGATTTTAAAATTATCTTTTTCTGATATATATTTAATGATAAATTTATATTATTTTAGAAATTCTGATTATCTGATTTATCATCGATTCAGTTATTTTATTATTATAAAATAAATGAAATTTTTATGATTTATGAAGATTTCTAAAAATGGTGATCCTTCAACGTATATTTTCCAATATTATAAAATAATAATTATGATAAAAAATTCTTTATCATGAATATCATAATTTTATTCTGATTCTGAAAATTTTTTTGAATAATATCCTATTAAATACCATTTTCCATTTTATATTTACTGGCGTAAATATGCCCCTATTATTAAATCAGATATATTAATTTTAATTTATATTGATTTTAATGATTTGATGATTTTTAATATAGGATTTCGTAAACAATTTTTTTTGAATATTTCGAATATTTTTTTTTTATTTTTTTCGAAAATGAATATTTTTTTAATTTTTATCAATTCTATCAAAGATTACGTCTTAAAGGAATATTTATTGATAAATCTTCTATTATAATTAACGAATTCCAAAAAAAATTGAATATCTTTTATATTTTTTAATTCCGGCCAATTTTTAATTGATTTTATTTTATCTAAATTAATTCATATGATTCTTATTCTAATAATATAATTTAGAAAATTCGTTTTTTTGATTTAGAATTCATATTTTGATAATTTTAATCATAAATCTTATTTATCCAATTTTTGGAATATTTATTATACGTATTATATATATTCTTTTTTAATTTTTGAATAAATAAGAATATCGTTTAAATATATTATCATGAATTTGTTGAAATATGATTATAATATATCATTTACGAATATTTGACAATTAATTAACGCGTTTATGAATTCAAATAATATGACAAAATATTCGAAATATCCATATTTTATTTAAAATATTATCTTTTATTCTTTATTTTCCTTCATTCGTATAAAATTATAAATTTTTAATAAATCCAATTTGATAAATTATTATATTTCTGAAAATCTATTTTATAATTTTATGATATTTGATAATAAATATTGATTTTTAATTATTATTTTATTGAATTATTAATAATTCATATAAAATCGTAAATTTTCGTCTTTTTTTGATACGAAAAAAATCAGATATTTTATAAATGATTCCGATTTTCTAATAAAATTCTTTTTTAGATTTTTATTCAAATATTCTTTTAATATTTCAAATTTTTTATTAAATAATATATAAATAGATTTGAATATGGATTATTTTTTTATAAGGAATTTTATTTTATGATTCCATAATTAATATTTAAATAATATTTTAATATTTAATTTTTTTTTGAAAAGATATATTCATTTTTTATATTTTAAAGGAATTTTAAAAATGATTGAAATTGTTTTTAAATTATTAATCTTTTAATCTTTTTATTCTATTGGAATATCGGTTATATCCGAGATTCCTTTAATAAGAATTTCATTTTTCGAAATAATTTATATAAAATAATCATCTGTTTTATCTTTTATTATATTCGGATATAAAAATTTTGATATAATTCCATAATTATATTCATTCATTTTTAATATTCCATTTTTTTAATTAATTATTGAATTATATTATTATAATCAAAATAATTCTAATATGATATTATATCTGGTCATGATAATGATATCGAATATGATTTTTTTAATATATCCTATGATAATCATGAATATTGATCGAATTTCTTTTAAAATTTCATCAATTTCCGGTATTTTTTCTTCTATTATTATATATATTACATATTTTTGATCTTTTGATTTGATTAATAAATTCAATAATTTTTAAAATCTTTTAAATATGAAATTCCCATTTATTTCTGAACCGATTAATATTTTAATTTTTTTTTTTTTTTTCAATATTATTATAATATATAATAAATAATTGAATATCTGAATAATATTTAGATTTATATACGCATTCTATATATAGAATCTAAATCTTTTTTTTATAATAAATGTATTTTTATCATAATTTATTTTATAAATATGGACGAATATTACGTTATTTTATAATTATTATAATAGGGATAGATTTTTCTGTTTTTATAATACCATTCATTGATTAATATATATTTTCCTTTTTATCATCGGTGAATAAAATAATTGATCAGATTATAATTTTCTCACGATTATCATTCATATTACGTTAATTTTTTTATTATATGAATTTCATAATTTATATTATTATATTAATAATAATATTTCTTTTTATGATTCGAATAATTTCTATTTATAAATAATTATTTTTAAAAATAATTTTTGATCCAATAATCGTAAATGAATTATATTGATAAATTTATTTAAAAATATTCAACATTTTTTTTGAATAATGGCGTATTTATAAATATGATTTTTTCTATTTTTTCGTCTATAAATATATTCTTTTATTATTAATCATACATATATCTTTTATAATTCTTATTATAATATTATCATTATTATATTTTTTAATATTCAGAATATTATGAATTCTATATATCGGTGATATGATTTTATTAAATATTTTTTTTCATTTTTTAATATTTTTAATATTCTGATAATTAATATTCTAAATTTCGATATTTTTCTGATAAAATCAATCATCTATGATTCGAATTGATTATATCAAATAAAATATTTTTTTATATTTTGAAATTTTCTAATAATAATTTCATAAAAATTTCAAATTATTCTTTAAAAATTTGTATCATAATAATATATATTGAATAATTAAAAATCATATATAATTTAATTATAAAATGATTCTTATAATTCGATTATTTTAATGTTTTTCCAATATATTATTGAAATATGAATTCGGTCATAAAATATTTTTTTATAATTCGAATTATTCGTTAATTTAATTATATTATATATTCATATATTCTTTCACGGGTTTTTTATATATTTTTTGATATTGGAAATGGATTATTCTTTTTATTATTATTCTATTGATTGAATTATCATTCATTTTTTTTATCGGACATTTTTTGAATAATTCCTTCGATTAAAATTTTCTTATTCAGATCATTTATTAAAATCATATTGATTTCCCTTTTCATAATTACGATTTTTCGCCGTATCATATTGAATTTGGATCGGCAATTTTTTACGAAATATTCCTTTTTTTTATAAAAATAATATTTTTTATTTTTGAATTCTTTTTTTAGACGGATATTATCCTTCTTTTTTTCTCTTTTGATAAAATTAAAATCCATCAGATCACCGTAATCGTTATTCTAAATTCGTAAATTTTTCCATTCTATAATTAATTTTCAATTCCCCTTTTTTTTTAAAAATCCTTATATACAATTTATCGTTTAATTCAATTATTATCTTCATTAATTACGATAGAATGTCTGTGATATCTATATAACATATTAATTCATTTTTAATATTATTTTTAAATCCTTTATAAAATATGAAATAGAACATTTCATCATTTCATTCAATTTATTAAATATATTTCTGAAATCTGATTATATAATCTGCTATTGAAATTTTTTATTTGATATTCAGAATTATTTATTCAATTATTATTTATTGATTAAATATTCCGAATATTTTAATAATTTTTTTTTTGAATATATCAAAATTTTAAAATATACTATTGGTCATCTGATCTTCAGTCTCTATTATATAATTAATAAAATATGATCGGATTCAATAAAATATTCTTTCTTTCATAAATATAATTACGAAAAAAGATTAATTGATCATTATAATATTTTCGAATATAAAATATAATTAAATGATATTAAATCAATCTTCCATTTTAAAACAATTTTCATAAAAATTGTCAGATTTTCTGATTTTTCCGTCAAATCGTGATATAAATCAATTTCTTCTAATCTGAAATAATCTATCACCATTCTGCGATTATTCTTATTAATTCATTTTAAAAATATTCAACATATTATGATTCTAAATATTTTTAAAATCAAATCTATTTAAAATCAAAATGACTTCTAAAATGAATTGATAAAGGACTGAATTAATAAAAAATGATATGATTTGATAATTCAAAATTCTACTAAAGACATTATCAAAGACTAATTTAAAAAATGATTTTGAATATAATGAGGCCATAACAGTCGCGTTACGTTCCTATATATTTACAACATTTTCTGGCTTATAACAGGAGACTCCTGAATCAGAGGTTGGCTCTTCTGACTCATAACATGAGCCCTCTGAATCAAAGGTTGGCTCTCCTGGCTCACAGCGCGAGCTTTCTGAGCCAGAGGTCGGGCGGGTACACGGACGTGTACACAGCCCTCTCAGTGGTCACAACAATATTTGATTTTGAATATTTATTTAAAAATGATAATATTTAATTCTTTTAATTAAAATATCATTTTTCAGATATTATTAATAACAAAAATTTATATTTTTTTTATTAATAATATTTTTTTATATATATTTCCATTCCGGATTATTGATAATTTCATCATATATTTTAAATTCAGAGATTTTTTTGATTTCAATAATAAATAATATTCAATCAATTTTGATAGAATTATCTGATTCTATTTTTATAATAATTATAAATAAAATTTGAAATATCTTTATTTAAAATTAATTTAAATTCTTATTATCATTCTCTTTTTATCTTTTATTTCTTCTAATTTTTTGATTGATGAAAATTTTCTATTCTTTTTATATCGTTTTATTCATAATATTTTGATTCAGATTTTTAATTATTTTTTTATAATTTATCTTTAAAAATCTTTTAACTGATTTATTATTTATCTTTTTTTATAATGGAATTTTAATATAAAATAATATACATTTCTGAATTTCTGATTTTAATAATCTTTTTATTGAATTTCTGATTGGAATAATATTTAAAATGATATTAATTTGAATATTTAAATCTTTATATATGATTCTTTCATTTTTATTAAATCGTATATCATTTATTAAAATTTTGATCATTATTTTTTTATCAGATATCCATATTTTATATTATTTTATAATATCATTCTTATAATTAATAAATATTTCTAATTTTCTTTTATTCATAAATTTATCTGATTATTTAAATAAAAATTTTAGATCAATATAAAAATATATTTTACATTTCCAAATTCGGATATAATCAATTAATAATTTAATTTTATAAAAAATTTTTTCTGATGAAATTCTTTATTTATCAATTTTTAATCTAATAATTATTCGATTCCGTATATATATTCCGATTTTTAAAATTTCAGATCAGAATTCGTTTAAAAGAATGACTTTTTTTAATATTGATTTTATATTTCTTTCTGAAATTTGGATATTTCTTTCAATAAATCCATTTTATATTGAATTATATGATTCTATTAGATTAGAATTCATATCAAATTCCTTTTTTCATTATTTTATTATTTTAAACAATTTTTTTACGTTATTAAAATATATAAATTTCAATATAAATTCTGTCTTTTATTCTATTTTCAATTTTCAGATCGGAAGAATTTTTATAATCTCATTTTTTATTTTTAATAAAAAAATCTAATATTTTCTAAAATAATTATTTATGATATATAAAAAATATCATTCATTATTATAAATCTTTTTGATGGAATCGTAAATATTTATGAATATTAATTCGAAAATAAATGGCCTTTTTTCTGTTATTTTTCTTTATATTCTTCTGATTTTGATATGAATATAAATCTCATATAAAATATTTTTATTTATAATAAAAATCGTTTTATTTAAAATAGTCATTTTATAAAATTGATATAGAATTGAATTTTTAAAATGACCAAATTTCCGGTATCAAAATAATATTTCAATTTATCTTTTATCAAAATATGAAATTATTTCATATTTTATCTGAAATTGATTAATATTTTGATTAATTACGAAAATAATTAATTTATTATATTAATTTTAATATTTAAAAATTTTTGTTTATAATTGGCCTAGAATCTTTTATATAATATATATTCTATTTTGAATTTTTATTATAAAAACTGATTCTTATTTTTGATCAATAATAATAAAAATTATTAATGATATTAAACCGATTAAATAATAATCATAATAAAATTTTCGTCCAAAAATTAAATTGATTTTAAAATTAGATATAAATAAAATATATAAAATGATTTTATTATTTTCGTTATCATATATAATTATATTTTTTATATTTTCTGACGAAAAATATCTTTCACCGATTTTAATTCATCTTTTTAAAATCATAATTAATAATCTTTTAAAAAATCAATTATTATCAATTATATGAATTAAAACGTAAAAATTAAATATTCATTAAATATATGAAAATTTATCTTTTATTTATATAATTTATATAAATTCTATCGTTTTATAATTATCATTATTTGATAAATTTTGGAATATTGATAATAATATAATTAAAAAGATTAAAAAGATTTTTTGAATAATATATGTCTTATAATAATACTATTTTGATTTAATCTTTCTTTTTTTTTTTGAATTTTTCAATTTTAAAAAATAATTTTTTAATAAAAAATTTAAAATCATTAGAATTTGATAATCTTCATTTTGATGATTATTTTTTTATAATTTTATATATTCCAATTTTTGATTTGATAATTTATTTTATTATTTTACGATTCGAATAATTCTTAATATAATGATTCTTCTGATCGTAAAAGAAGTATATCATTTGAACGGATTATAATCTATTAAAAATTCGTTTAATAAATATTATTATATCTTCTATTTTTATATTATTCTCTTTTTCGTAAAATAATTGAAATATCTCGTTTATATCTGTTTTATCTTAAATATTAATTATATTTTATATCAAATTATATTTTAGAAATAAAACTGATAATAATTATTAAATTTGATATTTCGGAATCAAATATATTTTATGATTTAATTCAATAATAATTATTTTTTTTTGATAGAATATTTAAATATATCCAAATTTCTTTTATTATTATAATATCATCCATTTTATAAATTATATATTGAATCTGATATTGTCTGATAAAGATTTGGAATTTTTTTTTATATTTATTTTTGAATATTATTCAAATTTCTTTTATTTGAACATATTCTGCGATATATTTATTATTCTTTTCTGATATATAAAAACCAATTCAGTATAATATTATATTGAAATTTTGTTCGAATTCAATAAAAAAATCGAATAAAATTGATTAAAAAATCATAAAATTCGCATTTTTAAA
This sequence comes from Astrothelium macrocarpum, assembly GCA_021030915.1. Taxonomy (NCBI): domain Eukaryota; kingdom Fungi; phylum Ascomycota; class Dothideomycetes; order Trypetheliales; family Trypetheliaceae; genus Astrothelium; species Astrothelium macrocarpum. The sequence goes on along the minus strand of JAGEMR010000075.1, from coordinate 140,284 downwards.
GAATAAAATTGAATTGATAATTCAATATATTTATTTATTAATAAATTATTTCAATATTTATTGGAATTATATTTTATGATTTATACGGATTAAAAAAATGACAAATCATTTTTATCTGACGGAATCAGATATTATTATTTAAAAGATAATTAATAAAATCTGAATTATTCGTAAATAATTAAAATTAAAAATCGAATTATATAAATAAAATAGAAAATAAAAAATGATAATAATTCTTGATCATTAATATTGGAATTATATTCAGATTCTGTTTTTTTTAATTAGAATTCAATTAATTCAATTTTCCAAAATTGATTAATTTGATATATTCTTTTTACGATTTAAATATATCTTTAGAAGATAATAATATTTCCGTTAAAATTATCTGAAATTTCGTATATATAACGGATGGAGAAGACGGTGATATCTTTCAATCTTTATATCTTCTGAATAAATAGATTAAAAAAGCCTCTTCACAGTGAACGACGTCATATAATATTATGATACGATTACAGTTCTGAATGGCCTTCTACAAAACCCGGGTTTATAATCTGTTGATTACAGGTCATTCAATGGTGCAGTGGAAGTAAGGATATTCAGAATAACGTTTATAGAATTATTATAGAAGGAACTGCCAATTATATTGTTTGCTGATGCGCTAATTAGTGCGTTGAATAATTACAGATAAGAAGAGACAAGAGAAGGGATAAAATATCCTTCTTCTGACGCTAGTCCTCATTAGGAACAATAAGCGGATATTGTCCTCTCAGCCTGCATATTCTTAACACGAATGAATATTTTAAATTAAAAAAAAATTTTTCAATTAAATTCAAATCAGATGAATATGAAAATAAATATATTAATTTTATTTTAAATTATTTTATAATCAAATTAATCATTTTTTTATTATAATATATTAAAATATTATTTATTATTAATATCAAATTCGATAATAAATTATCAGAATTAAATAAAAAATATTTTAATAATAATAATTTTTTCAATTAATATACGAATATTTAAATTATTATTAAATCTTTATAAATTAAATAATTCAGAATTCTATTTAATATATATATTGATAAAATATTATAATATCATTTATATTCAAAAAAATAATATTGAATTATTTTTGATTTTTTTGATATTCGATTATAAAAATAAAATTTAATATATCAATTTATTTTATTCTCATTAATATATATTAATTAATTAATCGAATATTATATCATTATAATTATATAATTATCATAAAATTTAATATAATATTTTTTAATTATTCAATAATATTTTAAATTAATTTATTAATTATTATATTTATTAATTCAAAAATAAATATGAATCTTTTTTTTATTTTAATCAATCTTAATTAATCTCTTTTTCATTAATAATAAATTCACGAATATATTATAATATTATTAAATTTATTCAATCATTTTATTAATATATATATCAGATTTCATAAAAAAATATTTTTTCAGAATTTTTATAATAATAAATATTAATATTTATAAAAAATCGTAATAATGAATTGAATTTAATGAATTATCATATAATTTAATATTTCTTTTAATCTTTTTTATTATATAAATAATTATATGAATAATTCGAATAATATTATATTATAAAAAATTATCATAATTCAAAATAATAATAATAATAATTTATTAAAATGAAATAATATTTCAAATCATTTCAATCTCATCATCATAAAAATCAATTTCAAAATTATCAGATTAAAAAATCAAATAATCAAATTATCGAATGAACGAATTATAAATAAAAAAAATAATCATCAGATTTATGTGGCCTGGCTGATCCCAAATTCCCATACAAATTTGGTGGTGCGGAGGGTGCGGACGTGCGGGGCTGCCTGAGAGGACGCCCAACCTTCACGCGAGTGTACTACGGTACAATCCTGTTCCGCAACCGGAGCAGGTGCGTCACATCCAAGGTACCTTTTCAGCATACATGGCACCACTGTGCTTGAATTTGATTTCCAGCCTGATACTCGGATGGAAATGCACACATGGTGAAATTCTACATACTGAAATTTTGCAAGCTATTTCCTCGACTTCTCCGCGGCCAACATGTCTCTTGCACGCTGCAATTCTTCCTCTGTGGGCAAGTTCGTAATCATGAGATAAAGTGCTCCTGGTCTTAACCTCCTCTTTACCATGGAAATTAAACCTCGTCTCTGAGGGCTCCTTCCTGTGCGCTTTCTGTATTCCTGCCTCCGCTGTTCCCGAAGCCCCCGAGGGTTGACCTTACCGCCTGTAAGCAGAGAAATTAGAGAACCACTGTTGACTGGATGATTGGGATCAGAGAAACGGGAAGCGAATTGAGGCTTTTGTTGAACAGATAGGGAAGATCCTGGATTTTCATACGCCTATTGTACTTGTGGTCAGACCATATTCTCTTCAGCCAAGATCAAGGAAAAAATCCAGGCGACAGTAGAGACTCACATATTGTGCTTGAGCCCTCCGATCGTAATAATCCGCAAGAAACTTTTGCTTGCTCTTCAAAACCTCTTTAGTACTGGTCTGGGTGTCAACCTTGTCTGCAGCATCGTCCAAGTTGGGATATATCAATTGTGCCGCCTCTGCCATCTGTTCCTCCCCATACGTCATTCCAGATTGAGGTCTGAGCTGATTCTTCATCTTCGTCATCTTGCCCGCGCCCTCTGGGTGATCGTATTGAGCAATTGACTTGGATATCTGCTGATTAATGTCTACGAAACCATGGGTAACACCTGGTTTTTGCTCTTGATTATTGTAGCACATTATGAGAGCATACAGCCCGTGTGGCTTGAAAAGTTTTTCATTCATTTGATCAAGAAACGAATTAGTCCGCTGACGTCTCTGGAGCTCAATGGCAGTGCCGGCAATGAACTGCGTGGGTATCGATATAGCCATAGCAGTTGCGGAAGGGATGTAACCAACCAAGTGTCCAGCAACAAACATGACGCTGAACCAAGGAGATGCCTTTGGATAAGCGTCAGAGTCAGCGGTTGCAAATAACGTTTCTGGGCGGACCCACTTGACTACTCTTGTAAAAAGTTTTGTGAAAATCCATAAATGTCTGTTCATCGATACCGCAATCGTTCAGTACCGGTGCATACGCCCGCACAAAGCCTCTTTCTTTTGACCCTGGTCGCCGCTGTGGAATTATGACCGGACAAGGGAGCTTATTAGTTGTTCCCATTTGTGGATGTACCTCCATAAAGGCTCTCACGAGGCTGTCGACATCCACATGTTGCGTATTTTGTGTGTCTCCATAGGCTGGCGGCGTATCTTGAGGAGTCAGCTCATTCACCGTATCATCCAATTCCCATTCGTGCTCATCGTTATCAATAGACTCTGTATCTTCTTCTTCTTCTTCGGCATTTCTTCGATATGCCGGATGATTAGCATCAGGAGGTGCTAACTTGTCGTAACTATCGGCAGGCACAGCTTGCCCATTGGCAATCAGACGTTCGGCTTCTTCGTGAGAGACATCAACGTAGCCAGGCGGTAGGTCTCGATTTGACGTGGCTCCAGAAGCTTCACTCGAGTCGGCTTGTCCAGCTGGTCCAGGTGATCTGGATCTCTGCTTGTGGGCAGCATATGCTTCGGTCCCTAATCCAATTCCCGAGCTAACCAGCTTAACAACACGGCCTACAAGAGGCATAGTGTGAATATTTCTGTAGAGTGAGACAAGTTGAAGCTTGGCTCCTCACATACTCAGGTACCAAAACAAAATATTCCAATGCGGGTTAGAGCACTGGGGATCTTTGATTTTTAAGTCAGGTAAGGTAGAAAAAAAACCAAGTAAATCAGGCCAAGTTATCTACACGGAATTGGCATTATGAATAATTGTACTCGCATTTGAATGTTGCCGGTAGACCTACACGCCCGGCAAAACTTACTCAAGAAGGCGTTACTGTGACCATCTAGTGCCGAGTTGCTCGCGTTCATTACTTTCATGAGTTGGTGGATTGACGATCCAGCGACAGAGGCGCAAAAGGGTCTCGAACATTGGTCATATCTGTATCCACTACTTCAGCCACGAAAGCTAGCAGCACACCCATGTGGAGATTTGCTGATCTTTTCATGGGGCTTAGATCAACAGGTGGACCATAATTGGTGCTTTCGGATGGTGGAGGATATCGACTGATTCGTGTACCGCTATTCGGCTAGCTAAGAGTCCGAAAATATGTGCATTACTAACTACGCAACCATGCGTTCTATGCACCGTCGTGATCTTAATAGCAAACCAATGCCACTGTCTTCAAGGACAGCCACATGTCACGCAAAAGAGAAGAAGTTTGTTTATTATGAAAGGGAATGGGAAAGCCTGATCCGTGATTAAGCGAGGACGCCGTCTAAAGGCTACAGGCATGAAGCTCGTAAGTTCAACAAAAGAAAGATCCGCTAGAGTTTGTGAATCACTGTGTGCTCAAGTGTAGAATTGATTGTGTCGTCCATCATTAACACTGCGCCGTTCATTCTCAGAAAGTTAAATCTCTGGCTCCTCAGCGACAAGAGCCATGGCCTGGGAAATTGGAGTCTCGATTTGTGGACCAGCAGGACCGGTTTCAGCTGTGGGTGCATTGGGTGGTACTGATCGAGCACGAGAGCCAGCGCGAGAACCTGTCTTCTTTGGAGGGGCAAGTTTACCACTGGCGGTGGGAGGGACAGACGTTGCGCGAGGCCCAGATTTCGATACATGATTTGATTGTTCAAGTATTAGCGATTCAGATTCCGCATCCTCTCCATTCACTTGAGGCTGATGCTCAAATATTTCGCCGGGTTCGTCTATCTTAGCCTGAATAGGATCGGCACCTGCCTGTTTCAAGATAAAGTTCCACTCGGCTGGCAAGACTCTGCTAACACTTAGACGGGATTGCTTTAGCAGCTGCATGTCTGCAATTTCTTCATTGTCCTTTGCAAGATTCTTGAGCTGTTCCAAGGTAACAGGAGTATCAAACTTTTGTCGAAACTCCACACGTACGATGACCCAACCATTTGGGTTGTCACGCTTGGCTTTTGGGTCATAGTACGGGTCTTTCTCGTCAAATGCACTTTCGTCGGGAGAAGCCTCATCAACAATCTCCATTATCCCGACAATCCCTGGTGTCTTGCAATTCGAATGGTAGAAAAAGGCCTGTTCTCCTTTCTTCATTGCTTTCAAGTTGTTCTTGGCTACGTGGTTACGGACACCTGAAATTTGAACATGTCAGCGAATAGATCCATTATCAGGGTACACAAGATGTCCTGACCATTCCAAGGCTCTGGCTCTTTTAACGCCTGAAGATCATCTATTGAGAACTTAACATCCACCCCTTTCTCGAGGCGCGACTCCGGCTCGGCTTTCATGAGCCAGTATGACGCGTCTCCTTGAGTAACTTGATCATCCTCACCAGCAGCAGCAACAGACTTCATGGATGGCCGACCACGCTGGCGCTTTGGAGCAGGTTCTTCAGTATCAACTCGACCGTCAGCCTTTGCTTCATCATCGTTTCTAGTTGTAGTAGATCGCTTCTTTCGGCCAGCCAGTGCCTTTTTGGTCTGTGTTGAAGTTTGAGCTGAGTTTTGGGTGCTGGGTCTACCTCGACCACGTCGAGGCGCAGGATGATCATGGTCCTTGGGTCCAGACTCAGACTTAGGCGTTTCAACAGTTTTAGCTCTAGATGTTGCAATGTTAGGCTTGGTGGTCTTTTTGGAAGGAGCCGACGTAGGGGCCGTAGAGTTTGAAGGTCGACCGCGTTTCTTTGTGAGCGGCTTCGCAGCTACGTCTTCGCTCTCAGTGACCTGTTCCGCTCCGTGATTGGGTTCCTTCTTCGCTATCTTCGGCGGGCGGCCACGTGGTTTGGATGTGTTTGCTGGGGTCACAGTCTTCGAGTCTCTGGATTTGGTCGATGTAGTCTTCGTGCTAGGTTCTAAGTCTCAAGGTTAGGCGCTTCGAAAAGATCAAGGCACTGGGAAAGACATTATACCTGTCTTCGCTTTCTTCGGGAGGGATTGCGCGTCTGCTATGGTCGTCGAGGCGCGCCTTGGACGCGTCGAGGCAGCTGTAGTTGCCACTACACGTTTCTTGTTTCGCGCCTTTACTGGAGTCTTGGTTTTAGCAGCTTTTTTGGGCGCCATGGCGTCGAACAAATCGTAGTAAAAAGCGCTGTTGGCTGAAGGTAGAGTGAGAGAAGTTGATAGTGCGAAGCTTCGAAGGAGCCAAGGTTTTGACGGCAGAAGAACTCCCAGGTCCAGCTTGAATAAGCTAACCTACTTAGGGAAAGTGGGGTATCAGCTTGAACTGAAGGACTCTCACTTCTGCCTTCACAATAGGATAATGGAAGGTAATTGCTCTATGCTAATCAATATCATCAGGTGCACCGCAGTCATTTCAATTCATCACCTGAAGCTACCACTGGCTGTAGTGCATACATGCGCACCGAGTATAGTATCTTCGGAAACCCACGCTGAAGCTCTGTTGCGACAACTCTCCATTCAGCCTGTTTGAATAAAATTTTCAACTTCTCGTCCGTTCGCGTCACAGAACTGTCTGTCTCATCAAAGACATCTTTCCCCAATGAATGTGTCGTGATATTCTCCTTTACAACAACCCACCCGCCGGTTTTGACAGAATTTCTGATGCGCTTGAGATATTCGATGACTTGGTTATCTGTCAGCTGACTGAGACACCATTGGTTCCAAATCATATCGTATTTGTGACCGGGCATCCAGCTCTCCAATCCTTGGGTGTAGACATCTCCAAGCTGGCCGGTCTCCCGAATTTTTGAAAATGGCTCTCCTTCTTTGATTTCCTCTATGAACTTCTCGACTGGCTCCACAATGTCCACGACTTCGGCGACTTTGCAGAGGAATCCCAATGTTACCCGCCCAATGCCAGCACCACAGTCGACCACCCTACCAAGTCGCCTTGTCTTTGGATAGTCTCTTGAATGTGTGCGCAGCTTTGCAAGAAAGTTGGCTGAGCCCTGAAGATCTATCCGTGATACTTGCGGATAGCCACCAAGCATGCCATTAATATCGGCCGTTTGAGAGCTCCAATATGCCAGAGCCGCGGTTTGGTTGACCCCGGTATCAGGGGTTGACAATTCCCCATCTTGTTCAAATAGTGCACCGAACTGATTTTCATGCCCAAACATATTTACAGGAGGAGTTGCAAAGTCCTAGCCGATTGCAAAGCCTTTTGACGTTGAATGTGCCGTAAGCAACCTTCATGATTGTTCTAAAATCAGTAGAATGAAGTTGAAGGAGAGAAAAGCATGAATGAACATTTGGGTTGTACGACTTGCTAATTACGCCTTCAAAGTCTCATTTCTTTTTGGTGTGTGCGTCAAAAGCTTACCTGATATGGTAAGGTATTCGTAACCCGCTACATAATTACCTTATCGCTAAGCCACGGTAAAGAATCTTCGAAGGGTCCCTCTCGACAAGGAGGTGCAGCGGGGTAATGTAACTACAAGTGTCCTGTGCCTTGTATCTGATAGCTGTTTGCTCACCTTAATCTTCCCCCTCCAAAGGATCAAATAACTAAAAAAGAAATTTTTCGCTTGAAGAACCGGCCTTCCTGGGGTAAGAATCTTTTCTGTTGTATGCACCGGATCCGTTTCCGCGGTCATACACTTGCTCAGAGCTATCTGAACCGTTCCTTCCTTCCTACATCGTGCATACGCTCGCAAGGAACTCTGAATACCAATATTTCCAAAATGGATCTTGCCGTTGAATTGACGGCGCCCAATGGCGTTAAATACTCGCAACCTATCGGACTTTTCATTAACAACGAATGGGTAAAGTCCAGTTCAGGAGAAAAGATTACAAGCATCAATCCTACGTAAGCGACTTTTCTTAAATTTCAGCGGCCTTGGAGGATAGATAAGTTCCGCTTATGATAGGTTTGCGTGACGTAGAGTATTACCAAGGCGATAAGACTGGATAAAGATTCCTCTAATAAGAAAGTAGGGATGAAACAGAAATCACGTCAGTTTATGCAGCCGACCCAGAAGACGTAGATATTGCAGTGGCAGCAGCAAGAAAAGCGTTCAAGAATCCAGCATGGAGAGACATCGCAACAACAGAACGGGGTGGTCTAATGTACAAGCTCTCTGCACTGGTTGAAAAACACCAAGAGACTCTGGCCACCATCGAGACCTGGGATAATGGCAAACCTTACTCAGTCGCTCTCAATGAGGACATGGCGGAAGTTGCGGGGACGCTCAAATATTATGCTGGTTTCGCCGACAAAATCCATGGACAAGTCATTGATACCAGCCCTGCAAAGCTTGCATATACCATACGTGAACCTCTGGGTGTATGTGGGCAGATTATACCTTGGAATTACCCCTTGGCCATGGCGGCATGGAAACTTGGTCCAGCTCTAGCATGCGGTAACACTGTCGTTATCAAAGCTGCAGAGCAGACCCCTCTGTCAATCCTCTATTTTGCCAATCTTGTAAAAGAAGCGGGATTTCCTCCAGGAGTAATCAATATCCTCAACGGGCATGGCAAAAAGGCCGGTGCGGCAATTGCGTCGCACTTGGATATTGACAAGATTGCTTTCACTGGGAGCACTGCCACGGGACGAGAGATAATGAAAATGGCAGCAGTAAACATGAAAAATATTACCCTCGAGACAGGTGGCAAATCTCCTTTGCTTGTGTTTGATGATGCCAACCTCGAACAAGCCGTCAAATGGTCACATATTGGGATCATGTCGAATATGGGCCAGATTTGCACAGCAACGTCCAGAATTCTTGTCCAAGACGGTATTTATGACAAATTTATTTCGGCTTTCAAAGATCATGTTGCCTCCACGAGCAAAGTTGGGGATCCTTTCAAAGACGATACCTTCCAGGGGCCACAGGTAACAAAGACTCAGTACGAGCGCGTCTTGTCATATATCGAGTCTGGCAAGTCCGAGGGAGCGACATTAGCTGCGGGAGGTGAGCCCTACAAAGATGTCAATGGCAGAGGTTTCTTCGTAGCACCCACAATCTTTACAAATGTCAAAGACGAGATGAGAATCTTCAGAGAAGAAGTCTTTGGACCTTTCGTGGTCATTGGTTCTTTCAAGACAGAAGAGGAAGCACTCCAACGCGCGAACAACACAACGTATGGTCTTGGTAGCGCTGTCTTTACGCAAGATCTTGCCAAAGCCCATCGTGTCGCACGAAAGATTGAAGCTGGAATGGTGTGGATTAACAGCAGTAATGACAGCGACTTCAGGTGAGCCATTCACAAGCATCCATTAGCCAATACAATTCTAATGATAGACAGAATCCCTTTTGGAGGTGTGAAGCAAAGCGGTATTGGAAGGGAACTGGGTGAAGCTGGTCTGGCAGCATATACAAATGCCAAAGCCGTGCATGTCACATTAGAGAGTGCGTTGTAGAGTGAGCTGAGCAATCTTGGAGGGTGGCGTTGGTGGTTCGTCCCTTATAGGAGTCTCCACCACGGCGCGCACAGGCCCACGGAGAGCACACCAAATTAATTCTCATCACCAAACGTTCGAATTCGAATATCTCAATAACAATAATAATTAATGAGATAAAATAAATATATATTAATAGAATTAATTCGCGTATTTTGAATAAATTATCAAATTTAATTTTTGAAATATAATAGAATTTGAATTTGTCGTTTTGAATGATCTGAATAAAAAATTATTTTTATTTTATTTAAAAATTTTTGATTCATATATATAATATTTTGAATTTTATTTTATATTTTTTATTATTTTTTTTGATTTTATTTATTTTATTATGATTCAATTTTCAATTATTTATTTGTTATTTATTATTCAGTAATTTTTTATTTGATTTATTATTGAATAATTCGTTTTTTTTTTTTATCGTTATTGAATTTTCTTATAATCACGTTTTCGTTTAATTTTATATTCAGTTTCAATTTATTTATTAATTTATTATTGAATTTTTTTTTGTTTTTTTTTTGTTTTTTTTTTTTTAATTACTTAATCTTTTTTTGTTATTATTATTAGGATCACCACGGGGATCGTGTACATCCGACGTACACCCGACCTCTGGTTCAGAAGATTCAGAATCTGAATCAAAAAAACCAATCTCTGATTCAGAAAATTTAGAATCTGAATTAAAAGAATCAATCTTTGATTCAGAAAATTCAGAATCTGAATTAAATGAATATATTAATATATAAAAATATAACACGATCATCATGATCTCATTATATTCAAAATCATTTTTTAAATTAATTTTTGATAACGTTTTAAATAGAATTTTGAATTATTTAATCAATATTTTTTATCAAATTTAATTTTTTATTAATTTATTTTAAAAATCATTTTAATTTCAAATAAATTTAATTTTAAAAATATTTAAAATTGTAATATATTAAATATTTTTAAAATAAACTAATAAAAATAATTATAAAATAATGATGATTTTTTTTAAATTGAAAAAAATCAATTCATATCACGATTTGATGAAAAAATTAAAAAATTTGATAATTTTTATAAAAATTATTTTAAAATAAAAAATTGATTTAATATTATATAATTATATTTTATATTTAAAAGAATTTTATTTATTAATCAATTTTTTTTTACGAATATTTTTATAAAAGAATATTTCATTAAATATAATTATGATTTATTAATTATATAAAAGAATCTAAAAATCAGATAATTAATGATATATTTCAGAATTTTATTATATCTAAAAAAGAAATTAATAAAATATTCAAAATATTTAATTAATAAATAATAATCGAATAAATAATTCTGAATATTAAATAAAAAAATTTTATAATTAAATATACGATTAGATTTTAAAAATATATTTAATAAATTGAATAAAAAAATAAAAAATTCTATTTTATATTTTATAAAAAATTTAAAAATAATATTAAAAATAAATTAATACATTATATAAATATTACGGATATTTTATCATGATTAATAAAAATTATAATTGAATTAAATGATAAATTATATATAAAAATTTATAAATTTAAAATAATGATTATAATGATTTAATGAATTTTAATTTTATTAAAAAAAAAAAAAGAAAATAATATCAATTTTAAAAAAAAATTTAAAAATAAAAAATATTATTTTTATAAAAAAGAAAAATATTTTATAAAAAATTATTGATTTAAATTCAATATAATATAATAAAAAATCGCAATTATAAAAAAAAATTAATATGATTTTAATAAATTATTTGAATGAAAATATTTTAATTAAAAAAATCATTTAAAAAATATCTGATAAAAAAAATAAATGATAATTTAATCAATAAAATAATGATAAAAAAAAATGATTTATTTTTAATATCAAAAAATTTATAAAAAATACATAAGAAAATATGAATATATATATCATAAATAAATTAATAAATAAATTGAATTATATAAAAATAATCAATTATAAAATTTATATTTCAATAATATATAAAGAAGATATTAAAATAAATTAATTATAAAAATCAGAATATAATCAGAATATATAAATTATTTAATTATTTAATTTATATAATTATAATATAAATAATTAAAAAATAATTCGAAATTTTGATAAAATTATTATCAAAAAATTTTGAAATATAAAAAAATATTTTTTTTGATATTATTAATTCGAATTATAAAAAATTAATAATATTTAAAAAATATCGAAATTAGAAATATTTAATATAAGAATATTGAAATTATCAAAAAATAAAAAATTATATTTGATAAAATAATATTATCAAAATATAAAATTCGAAATATTTGAAATATTGAAAAATATATTGATAATAATATTATAATAAAAATTATAAAAAATATATATATGATTAATAATAAAAAGGGATTTGGATAAATAAAGAAATAAAAAAATTATATTTATAAATATATTATTATTAAAAAAAAAAAGAAATATTTTTAAATGAATTTATTAATATAATTTATTTATAATTATTGAATTAAAAATTATTTTTAAAAATAATTATTTATAAATAGAGAATATTCAAAGTATAAAAAAATATATTATTATTAATATAAAAATAAAAATTATAAAATTCATATAGTTAATTAAAAAATCAAAATGATATTGTTAGGAACGCTAGCGGAGCGGCCGTACCGCACGTCTCCTTTGTTCCAGTCAGTGTCGTCATATCAGGACGTGAGTGTTCGAGGGGAATACTCACCAACCCACGTGAGTGTTCGAGGGGAATACTCACCAACCCACGTGAGTGTTTGAGTAGAACACTCATCGACTCACTAGAGTTCAAGTATATAGGAATGCAACACGACCACTATGGCCTCGTTGTATTCAAAGCCATTCTCTAAGCTAGTCTTTGATAGCATCTTCAGTAGAATTTTGAATTACCAACTATATTACTCCTTGCTAGTTCAGTCCTTTACCGACTCACTTCAGAAGCCACCTTGATCCCGAGTAGACTTGAGTCCAAGAATACCTAGGATCATAACAGATATGAATAAAATTTATAAATAAATTATAAATATAATAATTATTATATATATTGAAGATAAAAAAATGAATATATATTGATTAATGAATGATTTTATAAAAATAAAAAAAATTATTTATATTATAATAATAATAAAATAATTTAATATTTATCAGAATTTATTAAACAAATTATAATTAAAATATATAAAATATGAAAAAAAGATTTAAATTTTATATATAAAATATATATATAAATTTAAATATTATTTATATATTTAATTAATTATTTTTTATTATAATTATATTGATAAAATATAATATTCAGATATTAATTGATTTAAATATAAATAAGAATTTTTTATTAAAAATATTTTAATAATTATTGAATTTATTTAAAAGATTAAAAAATAAAAAATATATTATATGAATAATAATAAAATAAAAAATATTGAAAATTAATAAAACTTTTTATAAATTCGATCATTATTTATGACCGTTATAAAATATATTGAGAAAATCATTTTCGATATTATTATTATAATTAAATATAATATTATATTAAAATTATTATAATTATAATAATACAATTCAATAATTAATTAAAAAATTAGAATATTGAATATGAATAAATATAATTATAAAATTATATCAAAATTTTTGTATTCAAATATGATAAAAAATGAAATAAATAATTATTTTATATAAATTATTTTGAAAAATAAAATTTTTATTAAAATAAATTCGAATATAATAAATATTCTGATAAGATAAAAAAAAATCAAAAAATTAATAACTTAAAAATAATTTTAATTATTTTTGGAATTCTTTTGAAATATAAAAAATGAATATATTTTTTTAAAAAAAAATTAGATATTAAAATATTATTTAAATATTAATCATAAAATTATAAAATAAAATTTTTTATAAAAAAATAATTTATATTCAGATTTATTTATATATTATTCAATAAAAAATTTGAAATATTAAAAAAATATTTAAGTAAAAATTTAAAAAATAATTTTATTAAAAAATTGAAATTATTTATAAAATATTCAATTTTTTTTATATTTAAAAAAAAAACGAAAATTTATAGTTTTATATAAATTATCGATAATTTAATAAAATAATAATCAAAAATCGATATTCATTATTAAATATTATAAAATTATAAAATAAATTTTCAGATATATAATGATTTATTAAATTGGATTTATTAAAAATTTATAATTTTATATAAATGAAAAAGGACGAAAAATGGAAAATAATATTCTGAATAAAATATAAATATTTTGAATATTTATTATATTATTTGAATTTATGAATATATCAATCAATTATTAAATATTTATTAATAATATATTATAATTTTATTTTAATAAATTTATAATAATATATTTAAATGATATTTTTATTTATTCGAAAATTAAAAAAGAATATATATGATATATATAATAAATATTTATGAAATTTGATAAACAAAAATTATGATTAAAATTATTAAAATATAAATTCTGAATCAAATAAATTAATTTTTTAAATTATATAATCAGAATAGAAATTATTCAGATTGATTTAAATAAAATAAAATCAATCAAAAATTAATTAAAATTAAAAAATATAAAAAATATTCAATTTTTTTTTAAAAATTCATTAATTATAATCGAAAATTTATTAAAAAATATTTTTTTAAAATATACAGGACTTCCCGCCAGTGCGCACACCCCTGCAGTGCGCACACCTCCACCCCTGAAATTTCTATTATTTCAAAATCAAATTGCTCAATCAATATGAACAATATGGAACTTGCGATTGAAGATCTGAAGTCGCAGAAGAAGCCTAATTTCAGCGCTGCCGTTAGAAAATACGAAATCGGCCGAAAAACTCTCACATAGCGATTTAACGGCGAAACTATTTCATAAACAGAATATCGCGAGAATTGTAGCCTATTCAATAACGAATAAAATAGGATATTTTTAGATGAAATAAACCGGTTCGCCGATTGAGGGATATATACTATTGTTATTATGATACATCAATTCGCCTTCGATATATCGAAATACTGGCCTGGAAAGAATTGGATTTCGGAATGGTATAAATGTCATAACGGCGAACTCATTTTTTTATATCTTAAAAATTTTGATCAATACCGTAAAAAGACTGATAATTAATATGAGATTAATAAATATTTTCAATTGATTTAAAATTTCTATTTTTTTAAAAAATAATTATTAAATTTATTCAGATTGATAAAAAATTCTAAAAATACGATATTCTAATAAAAGATCATTATAATATGAATGAAAAAGAATTCTTTATTAATTATATTAATAAAATGAAATGTATAATATCTTTCTTATATTATAAAAATAATAAAATCACTGGCGTTATATAAAATAATAATCGTAATTGAATAATATTCATTAACGTTATTTATTATGATGGTATCTATTTATTTCTAGAATTAATCTTCAAAAAATAGAATGATATATAATCAAATTAGATTATTTAATTTAAAATAAATAAATATCATTATTATTTTATAAATATGTTAATAAATTGAATAAATAAAAATATGAATTTTAAATGATTTATCGATATTTTTGACCGTTATATTAAAATGAAAATTAGAAATAATAGAGATTAGAAATTATTATGGATTAATGGCCATAATAATCATTTTAATCTTCAATTTCTCAATTGATATCATTAATATAAGATTTTCATGATTATATATCCATCATATATAATTCATCGTTTATAATTATTTGATATTAATTTATTTAATTCTCTATCAATTAGATATTCATAAAACGTTGATGATTGATTTCAAAAGATTCGAAATCTTATAAAATTCTTTTAATAGAATATTTTTGGCCTATTCTGACCTACATATATGGATTCTTTTATAAAAAATAATATTTTTAAAATATAATTTAAAACCGGTTTATTTTTATAAAATTCTGAAATTATATTCAAAATATTAGATCAATATCATAAAAAGAATTCTGATAGATTAATTATAATGAATTCATTAATTTCAAATTTTATTTTAAATAATTGAAAAAATATGCGAATGTAATTGTGTATAAAAATGAATTCTTTTATACGAAAATTCATTCGGAATTTCAATCGTATTATAATATAAAATATAATATTCGAATATTAAATTGATTATTTTGAATAAAATATGATGATCTAAAAATGTCATTAATAGAGTTTTAAATCTCTATTTGATCAAATGAAAACTGATAATGATTATAAGACGTTCTTTTTCAGTCCTGTCAAAATTTTGTAAATATAGATTCTGTAATAAAAGAAAGACGACGCAGAATAGCGAGAGATCAAAATAAAATAACAAAAAATAATCAATAAAAAGATCAATAAAAAGAGGAAGGAAAAAGAGAAATTGGAGAAGATTGAATGTGAAAGAATTGCTGAAAAGCGTGTTATAAAAAAGGCTATAAAATAGGCTATAAAACAAATAGTGAGAAATACTCGTATAGCGCAAAAACAACTTCTTTTAGAAATTAAAGCTGCCAAAAAATGAATTCCTCATAAATCTAAATAAACTGGCTGATTAAATCGCAAAAATATAATATCTTCTGATGTAATTGAAGGAAGGATAATTAAATCATCTATTTCGAGGCCTAAACGCAGTATACGATTATCATAACGTTTTATATAATTATTTTTTCAATAAAAATATTTAATAAAATCTATTCAAATAGTATGCAAATTTTTATCTTGTTATATTAAAAATTCGTTGAGAAAAAGGTGATGAAACAAGAGTTGCAAGATTAGGAAAGCCTGTGCGCACTGCAGGGGTGTGCGCGCTGGCGGGAAGCTCTCTAATCATAAATAAAATTAATAAAAAATGAAAGAATATTTATTTTTAAAAAAAAAAAATATTTAAAATATTCAAAAAAAATTATTTAAAAAATTTTATATTAAAAATTATTAAATTATTAAAATCAATATAACGTATTCCACAAGCGAGCGGAATATACAAGCGAGTGGAACACGAACACCAAAAAAGCTACCATTTTAATCAAAAAACCATCAATTATTCAATATCATTATCAGAAATTTTATTTATATTATTTACATCTGATTTAGAATCTTCTTCTTTATCATTTTCATATATTCTGATATTATATCTAATTTTTCCGCAATTTTTATAACATCTTTGATGAATAATATTATTTTCTATTCCATTATTTTCATTAATATTCAAACGTTTAGATTTTATATTATCAGTTTTTACGATATCTAATTTTTGAATTTCTTTTTTATTTAAAATTCCATTTATTTATAAACGTTTTTTTTTGCATATTTTATGTTTTATATGAATTATATTTATTATTTCAAATTTTTTAATTTGTATTTTTATAATTTCAAATTGATACGTCATTATTTACGCATTTTTAATAAAAATTTCCAACATTTCAATAAATCCAATTAACGAATTTTTTTAAAAATTGATAAATTTTTTAAAGACTAATATAAATTGAGATTCAAATTTTTTAATATTTTTTAATATTTTGAATTTTTAAAATATTTTTTAAAAGAATAATTCTGATAGAATCTTCAATTGAATATCTAATTTATTTAAGATTATTTATGAATTAAAAAGAATAAATCTAATATTTCTAAAATTTCCTAAAATCTGATCTTTTATAATTGATATTTTAAATGTATCAATAAAAACTGATAAAAATTCAATTTTTATAATATGATTGATCTGATTATATATCAAAATTTCGATCTGACGCGAATACGTCTTTTTTAAAGACGAAAAATAATCCACATTCAATAATTATAAAAAATACGACGAATATGACGGTATATAAAGAATTATTATTTTATTCTTCTTATAAAAATTTTCAAATTTTATAAAATTGTGATTCTCATATTCATTTAGAATCAATAAACGATATATATCTATAATTTCTTTTTATATATATATATTAAAATATTTAATTCATTTAATATCAAATTTATTTATTATTCAGCCATTTTCAGAAATTATAATTCGCCATTAGAATAATAATCGATTTTCGTTATATCAAGAATTTTGATGGATTTTATTTTGAAAAATAATAAAAGATAGAATTATTTGATCTATTTCATTAATATTTAAAATTATCGAAATTTATTCATAATTATCCGATTGAATTTATTTTGATTTATAATATTTTTCTGAATCAATAATAATTTTTAAAATATTTAAAATAATTTTTATTATAAAATCATTTTCATCAAAATTCTAAATATTTTCATTCAATATATCGTATTTTATTTTGATATTATTTATTAATCGGAATCAGTCTTCAATTATATCAAAATTTTCATATAAATATTTTTGATAATCAAATTTTCGATTAAATTTTATTTTAAATTCAGTCTTTCGTTTGATAAAATTTATAAGCCAATTTTTTCCAATTTTTTTTTTATTTCGTGAAATGAATAATAAATCTGCGATATCTCAAATTCGGACGTAAATAGGAGAAAATTCTCGTATATCAAGATCAAATATATGATATATAATCGTATCTTCTTCTATCTTTATAAATTTCAAAGAATTGGATTGTGTATCGATTCTAGATTGGATACCGTGATTTCTTTGATATATGATCGTACGAAAAACGTCAAAAATTATAAACACGTTTTTTTTCGTATCAAATTAATCT
This sequence comes from Astrothelium macrocarpum, assembly GCA_021030915.1. Taxonomy (NCBI): domain Eukaryota; kingdom Fungi; phylum Ascomycota; class Dothideomycetes; order Trypetheliales; family Trypetheliaceae; genus Astrothelium; species Astrothelium macrocarpum. The sequence goes on along the minus strand of JAGEMR010000075.1, from coordinate 122,162 downwards.
TTTTGAATAACCTGAATTATAAATTATATTCGAATTTTTTTGTGAATTAAATATACATTGTTATGTTCAGATATTATGTGTTGAAGTAAATGGGGTAAATTTTTGGTGTTCGTGTTCCACTCGCTTGTATGTTCCGCTCGCTTGTGGAATACGTTAAATTAAAATTAATATATTTAATTTAATAATAAAAATATATTTACGTCAATAAATATAAAATAGAAAATGATATTAAATAAAATATTATTTAAAAAATTTTCAGAATTAGAATAGAATTATGATATTTATAATAAAAAATTTTTTATTATAATTATTATATTAGAATATTGAAAAATTTATATTGAAAATTTATTATTTTATTTATTTTATAATAATAAAATAATTAAATTAATGATAAATTAAATAATCAGAATTTTTAAAATAATATAAATTTATTATTAAATATATATCAGATAAAATAATTTTAGAATTAATATTTTAAATCGAAAGTTAAATTATATGATAAAAAAAATTAAAAAATAAATAATTTTTTAAATTAATTAAAATAATATATTATCAGAAAATTATAAAAAAATCAATATAATTTTAATCATTTTTAAATAAAATCAATAATTAAAATAAAAGATTATAATTTTATAAAAAAAAATCAAAAAGATTATTAAAAAATATTATAATAGATTATTTTATAAATATTCGAAAATTATATAAATTATTAAAAATATTCAATAAAATTATTATTTTAAAAGAATAAAAAAATATATTTAAAAATATATCATTAAATACGAATCGTATTAAAAAAATAAATATAATATATAAATGAAAAAAAAAAATTATATCAATAGAATTATTAGATAAATTATTTAAATAAATTATTATGAATTTTATTACGAATTTATTAAAATTAGAAAATTCAATAATAAAATTAAAATATAATATAATTATAATTATTATAAATAAATTAATAAAATATATTATTATTGAATAATTCAAAAGAATATATAAAATAATTCATATAATTAAATTATTATTTCAAAAATTAATCAAATATTTTGAAATTTTATTAAATATTATATCTAATAAAAATCAAAAACTTATATCAATTTATTAAAAAATAATTTTAAATGAATTTAAAATTAAATTAAAAATATTTATAATATATCATTAAAAATAAATGATCAAATAAAATATATAAATTAAATATTGAAATAATATTTAAAATATTATATAAATAATCAATAAAATAATTAAATATTTTTATTATTTATGATATAATTAATATTGAATTAAAGAATGTTATTAATTATATAAAAAATATTAATGAAATATATTTTAAATCAAAATAATAAAAATCGGATTAAATGAAATATAAAAATATTTTCAAATCAAATATAATAAAATATATTATAAAAATTAAAAATTTTGATATAAATATAAAAAAATATTAAAAAAAATAATTAATAAATATTAATCAAAAATAAAAAAATTAATATCTTTAAAATGAATAAATTTTAATTAAAAAAAAAATAAAATATATTTATTCACAACAAATTTTAAAAATAAATTATTAATTAAAAAATTAGAATTAATCAAAATCGGATTATTTTTAATATAAAAATAAAAAGAATCAATAAATTTTAAATTAAAATTATCATCAGATATTAAAATTTATTCAATATTTTATATATTTTTATTTCAATTAATAAATATAATAATATTATATTAAAAAATATTTTATTTTAAATTAAAAAAAAAAAAACGAATTTAAAATTAAAAAAATCATGAATTATCGTAATTATAAATATTTAATAAAATGAAAAAAATATTCGTCATCAAAAAATATATAAGAAATTATAATAATTTTAAAAAAATATCAGAAAAAGATCAAAAAATATTATATTAAAAAAGATTAATTAATAAAATTAAAAGAATTTTAAAAAATCATTTAAAAGAATTATTAATAATTTTCGAAATATTATTATTAAAATAATTCAAAAAAAAAAAATTCAAAAACGATGTATTAAAATTCGGAATTTCAAAAATTTCATTTATCATATTTTATTATATCGAATTTATTATCTTATTAATATAAATTTTTTTTATATTTTATATTTTTTGAATAATTAAATTTTATTATTTTTATTATTTTTATTATAATAAATTTATTTGCGAATTCAAACGCGTTATTCGTATTATAATTTTTTATATTTCATTTTATAACCGATTCATTTGAATATTAATTTTTTCGAATATTCAGTTTAAAATAATCAAATTATAAAATATTATTTTATTAATATATTCGGTATATTTTTTCGAATTTTGAATTAAATGATAGATTCGATCATTCTGAATATATTCGCGATAAAAATGTATGATGATAGAAATAGAAAACAATTTCAATAAATATTGTTCGCGACGAACGAAGGAAAGAAAAAAACAAATTTTGAAAATGCGAAAAGTCATAATGATCACGGACACGTCATCAAGATATATAAACACATAAGATCATGTGTTTAAAAGAAAAAGATTGTTATGATCCTAAATACCTTTGGAATTAAATTTACTTGGGATCAAGATGGCTTCTGAAATGAGTCGGTAAAAGACTGAATTAATAAGAAATGATATGATTTTTGGTAATTCAAAGATCTACTGAAGACGCTATCAAAGACTAATTTAGAGATTAATTTTGAATATAATAAAATTATAATGATCGTGTTATATTTTTATATATTAATATATTCATTTGATTCAGATTTTGAATTTTCTGAATCAGAAATTAATTCTTTTAATTCAGATTCTGAATTTTCTGAATTAGAGATTAATTCTTTTAATTCAGATTCTGAATTTTCTGAATTAGAGATTAATTCTTTTAATTCAGATTCTGAATTTTCTGAATTAGAGATTAATTCTTTTAATTCAGATTCTGAATCTTCTGAATCAGAGGTTGGTTATATTTCGGATATATACGATCCCCGTGGTGATTCTAATAAAGATAATATTAAAATCATTATAAAAACCGTGTATATTCGACGTATATCCGATTTCTGATTCAGAAGACTCAGAATCTGAATCAAAAGAATCAATTTCTGATTTAGAAAATTCAAAATTTGAATTAAAAAAATTAATTTCTGATTCAGAAGATTCAGAATCTGAATCAAATGAATATATTAATATATAAAAACGTAATACGATTATTATAATCTTATTATATTTAAAATCATTTTTTAAATTAGTTTTTGATAATGTTTTAAATAGAATTTTGAATTATCAAATCAATATTCTTTGTTAAATTCAGTCCTTTACCGATTCATTTCAGAAGCCACCTTGATCTCAAGTAGATTTGACCCCAAGGATACCTAGGATCATAACAATTATTATAATTCATAAACGAATGTTATTTTATTAGAATTGAAAAATTGTATTTTATCATATTCAAAAAATATTTTCAATTATTTTCGATATTTTATTTATTATTTTTTGAATTTGATTATTTTTTAAAAATTTATATTTTTTATTTTTAAAAATTTGAATTATATATTCTATTTGAGAATTGATATTTGAAATTGATCGAATTTTTTTTATTATGATGAATTTATATAAATATTTAAATATTTATAAAATTATTTTTAATATTGTATAATGATTGTAATTGAAATATTTAAATTTATGAATTGATTTGAAAGATATTGAATATATCGAATATTAATCTGAATAAATATAATTAATAAATTAAATGAATGAAATTTTATTTTGAATCATTTATTAATAATATTTTAAAATATAAATATTTTTTTATATATCGATTAAAATAATAAAAAAAAATCAATTATATTTAATATAATTATAATTTATATATATTGAATTCATTTATTTAATTCGATATTATAATAATACATTATTAATCTAAATAAATTTATATTTAATAATTAAAATTGATAAATTGAATGAAAAAAAATAATAATAATTAAAAAATTTTATTATAAAATAAAATTTATGATCATTTAATATGAATAATTTTTATTTTAAATTATTATTAATTTTATTTTTGTTACTTTTATCGAATATTTTTTTAAATTAAATTAATTCAATTATATTATTTATTTAATTTAATGAAAATGATATAATATTATATTTATAAATAATAGAATTTATATATTGAAATCAAAAACTCTGTATAAAATTGGATTAAATATTATAAATGAATGAAAAGAATAATATCGTATTATTTATATTTGATTTTTAAAAAAGATTTTATTTATATATTATTTTATTAAATATATAACGATATTTCGAAAATTGATTTATAATAAAATCCTTTTCATTTATATTATATATATTATATAATGAAATATTATATTAAACGATTTTGAATAACGTGGTTACCAAGCGAGTCGGACACCCAAGCGAGTCGGACACTTTCCGCGACAATTCAATCTTTCAACTTTGACAACATTTTTCTCCGCAACAACACATAGAATCCTCTTTAAAAAAAAATAGAATTATTCTTATCTTAAACGCTATTAAAAAAAATCAAAATTTTAATATTCGAAAGATTATAAAATTTTATAATATTTTATATTCAATATTATATGACTGATATTATAATAAATTCTTATATAATAATAAAATATCCAATTCATGAAAATTTTATAATATAAAAAAATCGTGTATTAAAAATTTTATTCTTAAATTGGATTTCTAAAGATATTCATTCAGAATTTTATATATATAAAATATAATTAATTGATTATTGATTTAACGTGATATGATATATATTAGATATAATTGGATTTCTAATTTTATTAAACGATATTCTGAATTTAAGATATATTTTACGTGTAAATATGATTTTTAAAAGGCCTCATACGAAAATCCTATATTTATCAGAGACTGATTCTCTTTTATATCGAATATAATAGTCAAATATGATATGAATATAATTGATATTTTTAATTTTGATAAGACTGATTTTATAATAAATATTATCTTCTTCATTATAATAATTACGTATATAGATTAATATAAAAAATCTAAATTAATTCAATCTGATAATCAAAAATGGATTATAATGATTTAAAGAATTAATTTTCAAAATTAGACGATTCTATCATTTTTGATGATTATAAATAAAAATCATTTTATCAATTGATATGAAAATTATATAATTCTATTAGATTGGATCATTTTTTTAAATAATAATGATTAAATAATAAATGAAATTGATCTAAAATGAATAAAATATTTTGATAAATATATAAAATTATATATTATTGAATAATATCAATTTCTAATTTTAGATGGATACGAAAATCATCATTTAATCAATTTTGAATTCTATTATAAAAAGAATAAAATTCTAATATTTTATATATTTTCTCATTCATCTCATATATTTCAGTTATTTGATATTAGATATTTTAATTCATTAAAAAGAATATACGGACATTAAATTGAGGATTTTATTCGGGCGTATATTATATATATCATCAAGGCCGAATTCTTTCTAATATTTATAACCGCATTTAAAAAAATTTTTATTATAAAAAATATTTAAATAAATTTTAGAAGAATAAATTTTATTTTTTATAATCCAAAAAATATAATTTTTTAATTTGATATTAAATTATATATTTTTATATTTTCAGAATTTTTATCAGAATTATTATTTTTATGAAAATTAAAAATATCATAAAATTCTATCAAAATAATTTTATAATCTGAATTTATTAAAAATCGAATTATATAATATTATAATAATTTATCAATATCAATTTTTATTAAAATTGATCAAATTATCAAAAATATATAATAAATTATATATCAGATTATTCTTCTGAAAGAAGAAATTTCATTATTTCATAAAATGAATGAAATTTTTAATAAATATCGGAGAATTTCAAAAAATCGATTAAAAAAAAAAATCATTTTTTTTTCAAAATAATCAGAATTTAATAAATCAGAAAAATATTATACGATCAATAAAAAATAAATTATTTAAAAATAACGATCAACGAATGAAAATAAAAACATGAAAAAAATGATATAAATAATATGATAAATCTAAATATAATACGCGAATTTATCAGAAAATTATAATAATCTCTTCTAAAGAAAATTCTGATTAATTTATATGAATTTTGATTATTGTGATTGATATATGATCGGGTTTTGTTGTAAGAATCGCGGAAAGTGTCCGACTCGCTTGGGTGTCCGACTCGCTTGGTAACCACGTTATCACAATTTATAAATATATTAATTTATTGAATTAGAATAAATTTTTGATATAATAAAAATTTTATTAAAATATCATAAATAATAATTATATAGAATCTGATGAAATTTTTATAATAATATGATAATATTGAACGATTGATTTTATATTTTTTGATTATTTGAATAAAATTGAAATATTTTTACGTATTCGTTTCAATAATTATTGTATTAATTGGATTCATATTGGTGATATAATTCGTATTTGAATTCGTGGAGTTGATCAAATTTCGAATGTGCAGATATGTGGACCGTGCAGAAAGTGCCCGATACTCCTATTTGACGGCTAGTTAGTCAGCGCACTACCCGTCCTGTTTTTCATTCGGAGGCTGCCTCGATACTTTACACTTAAATACAAACAATGAGTTTGATCATCGGATTCAACAGTAACCCTGATCCTAAGAACCATGTCCGTACTCTCTTACGCTTTTTACAGTTGTCTATACAGTCTTCTATTATACATGTGTTGATCTCACAATCTAGACAAACGTAATCCGTAGATAAGTCAGCGTATGGGGAAACGAGCACCCCCCCGAAACGAGCACCCCCCCGAAACGAGCACCCCCCACCTTTTCGTCTCATCCAGTAAGGAGGTGATTATTTCAACAACAACGGCTAGGATTGAAATTTTGAACACATGGCGCTATATATAGGCTGTTGGGCAGCGCTGGAAGGTGTTTTTTCAGCTTTTGGCGCTGATTTGACTGATGAAACAGCTGTTATTTTCGCCGCTTCAGCAATCGCCTTTTTGAATTCCTCCTCATTCACAAATTATTTATTCATATCTAATTTAATTGCCTTTTATGATAATTATTTTATATTTTATTTAATTTGATATTTTAAATATGAATTGGTCTATTCTAACGCTATTATATATATTATCGTGTTATCTAATTCTTTATCTATCTTCTAAAATAAATATCTCATTTTTCTATCATATTATTTAATTAATTTCAATGAAATGATAATAATTTGAAATTATTATCTATTATATGATATTTTAAAAAATGCCGAAAATCGTTTTGATAGAAATATTTTAAATCTGGATTATAATTCCATTTATAAATTGAATATAAATAATGAATTGAATAATTTATTGAAATTGAATGGGATAAAATCTGATATTTTTCAGCCAGTACATATATTCGATTATATAAGGCCTTTCTGATATATTTTATTATAATAAAAAATAAAACGATCTTTTTTAATAGAAATAATATCATTCAAAATACCGAGATTTTTAATATAATAATGATATCAATTTTTGATAAAATTGAAATTATATAAATTCAATAATTGAAAGATATAAAAATTATGAAAAAATATAAATATCAAATGGATATCAAATTCGAATTTATAAATATATATAAAATTCATATTGATATGATTAATATATCCATTTAATAATAATATTCAATATTAATTAGATTGAAAACGTATTGATAGATTGAATATATATTTTAATTATATCAATTCAATTTCATTCGATATTTAATTATTCAGAAAAATAATATAATTCCAATTTAATAATTCGTTCAATTAAAATTAAATGATTTAAAAATATTTTTTTTTAAAAATAATAAATGAATTAATAAAACGATCTAATATATTAATAATTTCAATTATTAATATTCACGATCGATTTTCTGATATTTTTTTTAAAATAAATTTTTTTCCAAAATATATCATCATTCTGGAATTAGAATATATATCTAATCCTATATCAGTTTCGTCCATATTTCATACATCTTCTAGCCGAATATTAAATCATTTTTTTGTCTTTTCAAATAATATCAAAAATAGTCTAATCTTTTTTTCAGATATATATTCTATTCTTTTGACATCTAATTTTCGTCCTATTATAAAAATGATATATGAATTTCGTTTCATAAAATTATTGATCTATCATTTATTAATGGAATTATTATTTCTATCAATTTGGATATATCAAATGGCCATTTTACGAACACGAATATGATTAGACGAATAATCATGATTATTCTCTTCTATAATCCATTATATAATATAATTCTTTTAATGAGAATTTAATTATTATTGATATTCGTGATTGAAATATTTATTTTATCGATTTTGAATACGTTTTGAAAGGATGGTTCTGGATATACGATATATCTTAATAAATTATTTTATTGACGAAATTTTATCAGATTCATAATCAGCGATAATAAAAACATAGATGGCTTCACGATCAGCCATATTGAGACACTGTGGTGAGTGGTGGAGCGTGTGAAGTGAAATGAGGCGAAATAAAATTAAGGGGTGGAGGGTGCTCGTTTCGGGGGGGTGCTCGTTTCCCCATACGCTGACTTAGAGGATCTTATATAATCGGCCGAAACGAGAACATATTTCCTCAAACGGCAGAAACGAGCCCCAAATCCCCAGCACAAAATTTACGAGAGTAAGCCCAACTGAGGTGCCCTCTAACCAGTTGCTACGCGTTTTGCCATGTACCACAATTGTAATCCATCTTTCGTCTATTTGGGATGGATATTCCAATAGCTAAAGCTTTCAGCAAGGTTCTCCTGAGTTGACTCCAGAGTTCGTACACGCGTCTTGTTCCATCTCAAATAAACAGCCTCAGCAACCCTAGGGATTGGATCTCCAATTTTCAGAATTGCTTCATCGCCGTGTTTGGATAGTTAAATTTGGCAGAAACTAGCTAGGTATCATCAAAGAAGGTAATTCGCGTTGCGCTGGACCGATTTCTCCAAACAAAAGAAATTCATCAAACCGCCGTTAACTTAGGAATGGAAATACTTTCTTATAAGGCAAGGTTTAGGAAAACCACAAAACCAACACAGCGATAGTAACAACGCCAGACATACCATCAACGAGACGCTCAATCATTGTGCCGGAATATCCTTGAACTTCAGAACAGTTCCCTCTGCCCCAACAATTGTGTTCAAAAAACCTGACTTCTTCACCTGGTAAGTAATCGCACAGCTCTTTCCCTTGTCCTTCGACGCATTTGCACCAAAGAACTGGGTGTCGACGTGGAACGACTTGTCCTTGGATGCTGCAGCATTGTAGATGTTCCTAAACACCTGCTTGTCAACAGTCCAGGTGTATTCCCTCAGCCCATAGATGACACTGATAATACGGATGGAAGAGTCCTCGAATGTTGGATGCGGTGGGATTGCGTCCCTGTTGCACGTCTGAAGGTGCCTGAGGAGATCTGTCACAGTCTCATCGTAGGCCTTTTGGGTTCTTTCTACCATGTCCATGGCCAAGGTAAGCTCCTTGCATTTTCCGGCAATCTTCTTTTCCAGCTCAGTGCTATACGCCTTGGCATCCTTCAGTTTCTGTTGCAAACCCTTATTTTCCTTCTCGGCTTCCACCAACTGGTTCTCCAACTCCTTCTTCTCTTTAGCGTGCAAAGCCTTATCTTTCTCGGCTTGGGCCTTCGCTGCCTTAAGCGCATCCTCCAACTCCTTCTTCTCTCCCGCGTGCCGAGCCTTATCCTGCGTCCGACTGTGCTCGATATCTTTAATATCCTTCCTGGCCTTCTCCAATTGTTCCTGGAGACTCCGCACAAGCTTCTTAAGCTCATCAGTGTAGTCTTTTGCAAGCAGATCCTTGAGGCGCCGCATCTCGGCCTCAAATTTCTGTTTTTCCGCTGCATGCTCCTCCCTCTCTCTCGCAAGCCGGCTGTTCAAGTCTTTGAACCTGGCATAGTTATCGTAGTAGACGGGGGAGTATCAGTATCCCGGAAATTTCGAGAATAGAATAAGGGATAGAACAACTGGTGAGTGCGGGACCTTCTCCAAAGAGTAGAGAAAAGTGCTCGACAGGGACTGTGAAACCTCGGCGAGTGTATGACGTGATAGATCTTGAGCTTACCTCCTCAGCCCGAGCCGTCAACAATGCAATGCGGTTAACGAAGGCGTCGGTCCAAGCGATAACTGTCGGGAGCTCTTTGGGGAAATAGAACATATCACGATTCTGGTGGCGGATGCTACGCTCGGTAGGGAAATGGTCCCATTCGTGCTGAGTGTCAACCTTGGCTTCTATTCCAGATACTGCTGGCGACATTGTGTCGCTCTGCGATTCGGTTATCTCGTTCACGGTCGTTACAGGAGATTTCTTGGCAAGCCATGAGTCATCCAGATCGCGTGGCAGGTTACTATTAAAGCAAAAAAGAAGGAATCGTTAGCGGAGAGCTGCCTAGGACGATGACGAGGTCACTATCAGAGTAGACGTACATAACGAGGGAGTCCATGACTGAAAAATCGGCGTGTTAGCTTGGTGTACCTGGGCAGAAGGTAGTAAATGTAGTCTTTGGCTTAGCAGAAGGCTGCTCCTCTGTGCTTTCAACAAGATAGAAATAAGATTTTGGGAAGAGGACGAGGAAGAATTTTCACATTCCGCAACAAACTTCACATTTATATACACACTGCACCGTCTTTGTCGGCCGTAGCACTTCCTGAAAACCTCGCCATGGGCGATCGAGAGGCCGATTTCCTTTTCATTGCAGCTTCCAGGCCCCATGTCTGCATATGGCTTCAGGCGCTCTGAGTTCCAGCCCCATAGAATGGCTAGCCAAACAAGGATATCCTCACAAGATAACCATAGAAAAATAGCTTGGCTCTGCAGCCTCGCACGCTGATAACGGTTGTTCAGCCAGCCATTGTATGGTTTGAATAGAGAACACAGTAACATGAATTCAATCTGCAGACTATACGTGGAGCGCCACATGTCCATGGAGCCACTCGGATAGCAGGTCCCCCGCAGTTTCAGCCAAATATACTTGCGTCAATCAGCCAGCCACGAGTCATCTTACCCGCATAGTGGAAAAAAGGCATTCTAATTACTCCGCTCGAAAAGTAGGGTAGACCAATCTGAACCCCAGATAGAAGAGGTTTAAACGAAAGGAAACGCTTTTGATGTAGCTATATGTGCTGTCAGCTGGTGTCTCGACCAACGCCACAAATGCCACCGTCGACTTTTTGAACGCAAGCACGAGAGTTGTAGAACGTTTATTCCCTCAGATAAGCAACGAATCTCAAGGCATTGGGTTGTTCCATGAGATGGCGAGAAGGAAGATAAGCCTTTGAATCTGCGCGATTGAGTTCCGCTGTTGAGATAATTAAATAGGCTTCCAAAAGTTAGCATGATGCGGAAATTTCTACCCATTCTATGTCTGAGTATAAGTAAGATTACATAAATTTTAGCTGGATAGGTAAATGAGGTGAAAACCTAGATGGAAGTATCAGCACCTCGGGGCCCCCCGATCGGTGTCGAAGCCTGCCCAAACGGCAAATCCGGACTCCAATTTTCCAGCACAACGATTACCTTAATTTCAATCGTTTGCAGGAATGGGCCGGACAATAGTCAAAGATTCTTGTAGAAGGGTCAAGGAACTTACTAATGATAGGCAATAGCTTTTTGAGAGATAATTAGTGTCTCTGCATGGTGATTAGGCTGAGCTGCGGCGGCTGGAACAGCCTTCCGGAACAGCCTTTCTGCCTGCAAGCTTACGACCTTAAAGTCTCCTTAAGCTGATATCACTCTCAATCTAGAAGATCATTGAGCAAATGTCGTCTCTGCCGCCTTCAACTGCAAAAACTCTGGAATATTCCCGCTTACCAGCAACCATAGGATCCTTTCGACTCTTAGAAGTTTTGCCAGGAAATCGTGCTGACGTTCTTAAATTTAACCTTCGAGAGGCATCAATATATTCGAGCTTACCATATAAGGCAGTGTCATATGCTTGGATTGACGATGAAGAGAATGAACTGGAGGGAGTAGAATGCGTCTTCTATAACGGGACTGCCACGGTAAAGGTTCCAAGGAATTTGCACGCAGCTCTACAAGCGTTCCGGAACACCCTGTCAGTTGTTACATTGTGGGTTGATTTTTTATGCATCAACCAAGAAGATATCGAGGAACGGAACCAACAGGTCAGAATGATGAGAGAAATATTCTCTTATAGCTCCGAAGTGCTCATCTGGCTTGGACCAAACAAAGCTGGCGACCATCTTGGTAGAGGATATGTCGCGCAATTGCACCAAGTTGAGACTACGGAATACAGTTGTGCCTGGCAAAACGATAGCAAAGACGAGAGTATGGTTATGGACTACCTCCAAGCCTTCAACCAGTATGAAAAAGAAACAACCTCAATCCAATGGTCACGAGATGTGTTTGGCGTTTTCTGCATACTGAATCGGCTTGCACAAGGATTTCGTACTAGTGATCTTGCAGTTTTCAGGGCCAGAATGACAAGCAATCGTCAAATTGACTGGTTAAACAACATCATGAGTGGATTTGAGTCCATTGCTAACGCTTCATGGGTATGTTTCAATTCTTCACCTTAGCTCCCCACACCCAAAATCGCATGATATCGCTTTGAGCTTATACACTACCAGTGGCATCGAACTTGGGTCATACAGGAGACTGTTCTAGCAAAGAAAGCCATTGTTTGCCTCGGAAATATGTCGGCCCCCTGGACAATGCTGTCGGATGGCGCCGCAGCGTATGTCAATGAGCTTGCAAACAGTGACCTACTCGCAGGGAAAAACAAGATGAATTTGATTTCATTCGCAAGCGATGATACTCGCATTTCACTCTCATTGCTCACTAGACTAATTGCAGACATCGACCTTGTTAGGGTCGCAAAAGAACAGAATTCCCGATTGTCGCTCCTTTTTCTGCTCAGGCAATTCCGTAGGAAGAAAATTTCGGATCCTCGTGACAAAGTATTCGCTCTTCTTGGACTCGCCGATCAGCAGGATCAAACCTCACTTGAACCTGATTATAATTTAACTATCCTCAAAGTAATGTTTCGCACAACAATCGCCCTGATCTCCAAAAGCAACACACTAGATGCCCTTGCTGGATCTGTTGCTGGCCCCGATACGCCAATTTCGTGGATCACACGTTGGGATCGGCCCCCTGCCGACAACGAGCAAGAACGTCTCAGCTGTTTGCATCTGTACAATGCATCCGGTGGTCAAACTGGAACTGTAGATCTGCACGAGAAATCAATCTTACAATTGCGAGGCTATTTTCTTGATACCATTTCCTTTCTCGGTGAAGTAGCGCCGGAGGATGGTTTCACACGGTTAAGAGGAAGTTTGCAGCAATGGCAAAACAGCTGGAACAAATGGTCGCACAGTAACCCGTACGAGGAAAAGGAAGAGGCATTCTGGAGAACAATCTCTGCTGATTTATCGCACATCGAGCCAGCCGAGCGTCAATTTAGGGCTGATCAGACACTTAAATATCGTCGCGCGGGCATTAATGGAATTACGGCCTTCGAAGCCTGGTTCGACGATGATACGTATTGGAGACACAGGAAATCGTCTTATGGCCCTGGGGGGTTATCGAAGAACTATGTGGAGCCCGAAGGACTGAGTGCACTCAAGAATTCTTTTTTTTATGCAGTCCTTGCTGCCTCCGCTTCACGCAGGTTTTTTATCAAAGAGAAAGGTTACATCGGCGTTGGGCCATCTAACATAAAGCTAGGCGATGGCGTTTTCATCGTCCTAGGTAGCCGTGTCCCACTAATTCTACGTCCCTCTGATTCACTGTTCTATCGACAACAATGCGCACTAAGTCTCTTCAATAAAGTTTGGGATACACAAGCCACTAGATAGAGGGACAAGCTGGAAGAGCGGATATCTTGGTCCCGATTTAGAAGTAGAAAGAGACACCATGTCGACACACACACACTGGTTGGCGATGCCTATGTACATGGAGCAATGGACGGCGAGATCGTTCATCGATTCCAAAACTCTCCACCAACTCCTATTCAACCTTCTGCTATTCATCTCTTGTGATCTTCGAGATGTCAACGAAGTAAACTTCGGCCAGATGTGTTGATGGCGTAATTTATTGACTCACTTAGCTTCTTACAATAAAATACATAATTTGGACATGCACTCTTCGTCTGGCTAGGATGATGGCGAGGCAGAAGCCTTCTTCAGAACGAAAATTCTCACAGGCATGCGGGTCTAGACGGAACCTCTCAAACGACGCTTACCTATTCGCGTCGTATCGGCATGTGTGCAACGTGGAATGAATGTGGTGGTATATACTAAACTGCAGCCACATGACAATAATAACTTCTTTCACCGCCGCTAAAAAGTTCTCATTGTAGAGAACTTCTTACAAACACCACGAATTTGACCCAGAAAATGCAAAAAGTCAAGAGACAAAAGGCCCCTATAATCATCAATGTGGATGCGTGTAGCGGGCCGGCTGAGTGCGGTCGTGGCGTCAAAAAGTCGATGGTCCCCCAAATGGATAAAAGTAATCTCGCTGTCGTCTCTGTATCAGATTCAATGATACCGGACATAGCTAGAATAAAACAGCCAACGTATAGATTTATGGAATCCGGGCGGTAGAAACGTTGATTGCGACTCGTCCTGCGCAGAAGCCCCAGCTGTGTTCCTAGAACGAGTATGTGGAAGTTTTCAATGAAAGCTCTACCTAACCAACCTTCACAGAGGCAAAACATGGAGAACAAGGAAGCAAGAAGAGCCACAAGCTTGCGTTTGGCTCGATTATCATGGTCCATGACAGACTTCGCAATGAAGAAGATCAGCCATGTCCAAGTAAGTAGCGGCTGTGGTAGGTGAACCAAAACAATGATGGAGAGTCCACTGAAAAACATTGCCGTCCACAAGTCATGATCCATAGGTAACACGCTGTCGATGCTGGCGTTTGGTCCGATATTAGATAAAACGATTGCTAGACTGCGAAGAATGAGACGAGGAGTGCTTTCAACCCACAGCCTAACCATACGTACAGACTCATCATTAATGTGATGGCGATTGAGATAAGCAACCAACCAAAGCCCATCGCCCAGATGGACTGAATTCCACATTGACGGCTGACCATTTTTATCTCCAGTTTGAATGCCTACCAATCTCGCGAACACCTGTTCCCAGTAAGGTTTCGATTTCAAGCCCATCGAGAAAGCCAGATGTACGTCAGATCCGTTTCCTGGCGGTATTTCAAAGAAGAACCGCACGTCTTTCGCTTGCCTATATCGAAACGTTATCGTAGCGCAAACGTAATCTCCTGAGCGAAAGCCCAATGGCGAATCCAGCTTGTTCAAATGGACATCTTCTCTCCACTTCCATTTATGCGGGTCTTGATCGGGGCGAAACCAATGGTCCTGTGGCAAAATTCTCTCCAGTTTAGGTGCGCCTAGTCGGAATGGATCCACTATCTGCAACCACATGCTCGATGGCTGTCCACCAGAATATTTGGTTTCTGTAATACTCTGTCGAGCCCTTAGTATCATAACCTCCTGAATTTCGCATATCCTGTTAGCTTCTATGCTATCCACATAAGTTAGTCTCGGCACTCTATTTATAACAACGGAGTTGCCAGAGCCTGGGCCTCTCGACCATGATCCGACTTCAAATTCACAAGAGTCCTCACTCCGTCCCCACGATTGACATTGGCTCCGCGCCATCAGGTTCACAGAGATAGACGTCGTCGGATCCCCTATAGATCGGCAGTTTAAGATTAGGCGTGCATTTGTTGCAATAATTTCTTCATCAAAGTGCAATAGAAAACTATTTTGATGCCAACTACATTTCGTGATATGATCCCAGATAATTGGGCCTATGATGCTCAAACCTCTGTTTGTCATAGTGCTGGATGAAGGCTTGCGGTAAACGGGGACAATATCGCCGGCTGTTGCAAATACGTCTGGCGAAGGAGCAAAGAGCTTTTCAGAAATGCTTTCATTTTGAGTCAGATTGTATTCAGGCAAATCTTCCGAGTAGTCCCAGGCAAAGATAGACTGATCGTTTGATCGGGCAATAAGTTCTTCTTGTAGCCGATAGAATGCCTTGTAGTTTTCTCCGTAGCGTACGTCAAGGTTGACGTCAAAAATACCAAAGAGAGAATAAGCTCTATCTTCAGGCCTAGTGGTTTGGCGTCTCGCAGCCCATGAAAAACGCTGTGCGATGCTATAAGCAGCCGGTGTGACTTTACGTTGCAGCATTGAAAGATGGATTCCGGTAAAATTAGCAACCGTTTTTGCAATATCGCTCAGTTGCGCGATTTTTTCCCAATCTTGGTTAAAGAATATAACTTCGGATGGCGCTATTAGCTCTTGCAGGGTCCAGCCTCGCGAAAACCAGCGGCTACCACAGAGTTTGGAAGCGGCAGATTCCCCGTTTATGAAACCATTGGCAAGGAACTCATCTTGAAACAAGTTTTCGGAGCTGAGGTAGATGTCGGACAAGTAGACATAGCAAACTCTTGCCCTCTGATACCACTGGTACATCGAATTGATAGCCTCACTAAGCTCTACGTTGCTCCCTTTGTCTATACAACAAGTGTCGATCCAGATGAAATCCAAAGAATCTTGCAAAGCCTGCTTCCGAGCTCCTTCAACCTTAGCCCAGCCAGGCTTGCCAATGGCTTGGTCACCATGGTGAATATCCTGAAAGCTGACCTCATCTCTTGCTGATCCCCACGTGTGCGATAAAATAGCATAAGGGCGACGGTCATCCAAGACCTCGTCCTCTGGAACTGGTGGGAAAGATGATCGAGTATCGAGCAGGCGCATTTTCCTTGATAACAGAATCGTCAGACCACATGTCTATGGTGCGGTTGTCTGAAAGGGTCGAGAACTTACTTTATGTCCGGATGGACCTTACTTGAGCTTTGACGTCCTCTCGTTGGGCCATAAAGGCTAGTAATGCTCGGTTTCACTTTTGTATAGATCTGGGCGGATCATAGCCGCGCAGACGTTATTTCATGGTATTCAATATAAACATGACCTTTGCTTGGTAGATTGAATATGCTTGTAAGAAATGAATTGGCGATCCTTGAGTTATTGTGGTATCGTTAGGCAATGAAGTCGTATTGCCGAATGCTACAGCTGCAAGGCCGGCCGTTCATGGAAATCCTCAGTGAACCAGCTGCAGCTGTCGTCAAAAGATAATTGGCTCGTCAAGCACACCAAGCCGATCCTGACGCTGAAACATACGTCGGACTCTTGGCGACGAAGTGGAGTATCATTTTTGTCCGTCATGAGAGCCCTCTTGAATCGATACGTTTGAGAAAAAGCATGGAGATCTACTGGAGATCTACTAAGCCGAAACGAGGATAGCGCACTAACCAAGTATGGCAAGGCCTGGAAATCCGTCGTAGCCTATCCCCATCGATTTTGAACAGCACCCAGAATACCCTGTTTAGATGCTTGCCCATTAATACTATCAAACCCTACGCTCTTATTAGACCATATACGTGCCCCAAACAAATACGCCATTCTGATGCGGCCATTATCCAGTATCATGCGTAAAAGAGACCCCAGTCCAAAGTTCTGAAAAGGTCTAAAAGAGAAAGTTACCACCAATCCACACAAGATACCATGAGATTAAAGAACGCCAAGGATGATTGCGTAATGCATCGGATTTCACATCATTAGGATCAGTCGATGATGATGTTGTGCTCACGCTTCCAGCATGTGTACTTGTGCCATGGCTGGTGGATAGCTCTACGGTAGAACTACCCACCACCAAACCATCGAATCCATCACTTACGACTTCTCCATCAATTGTTGTGGCAGAACCTCCAACAAATAGGGTTACCCCATCAACAACGACCGCGTCAGGGCCATCTTCCCCGGCGGTAAGTGTGATAGATCCGATTTTGAAAGTAGCCTCGGTGACTGCTGTAGTAGCCTGTGTAAATGGAACGGTCACGCTACCATTTATTACTAGGCCATCAGAAGCGTCGCTAATGATTTGTCCATTCAAGGTCGCTGCAGGGCCACCAATACTGAGTGTGTGGCCGTCGATGGAAACAGATTGGCCTTCAGCACCAAGAATTTCGAAGGCAGTAATCTCTATGCCGTCGCTGTCCTTGAATTCAGCTTCCAAGGCAGGGCCCGCCACATTTGGTAGGGAAGTGACATTGGTATCCACAGCACTGAACAAGGCAGTGCTAGTTCCAATCATCAGCCCTCCTGGAGCAGCACTGACAATTTTGCCTTCGATAATAGCTGCAGGACCACCGACAGAAATTTCAGTCCCGTCGATGTCTACCACATTTTTGCGACCTGGTTCCATTGCTGCAGTGACCGTGTTCTGTCCAATTGTAAATATAGCCTCTTGGGGAGCGTCACTTGGCGGGAGACTGAACGGTATAGTAGACGAGCCGCCAACAACTATATCCGAAGCAGCAATGCTAATGGCTGCGACATTATCAAGGCTCGCTTCAGCTCCAGCAGTTAAAGTGGTACCATCAATGATCACGGCGCCGCTCGATCCAGACGCTCTATACGCTGTAAACGCCTTACCCTCTGCTGTGAAAACTGCTTCCTCGACCATGTCCTCCGGCCCAATTAAAACGTCCCTTGCGGTCGAATACGTTACCATGCTTCCACCAACCAGAACACCTTCAGAAGCCACGCTGACTACTTTTCCAGAAATCGTAGCCGCGGCACCCCCATAGGTAATGGTTGTCGAACCCAGATTGAGTTCTCCGCCTGCCGCAGTGTAGGTACTGGACGAGAGCACAAAAATCGCTTCTGCAGGTTGTGTTTGTTGGGATTTTGGGCCCTTTGCCGTTGCTGCTGGCTGAGGACCTACTAGGTGAAGATTTGCTGGCCGAGGGTCTGCTCCTGGGTCGTCTGGGAAATTGGGAACTGGATTCACCAACGATAGTGTAGGTAGAGGACCAGCTCGATTATCTGATGAATCATCCGCCCCAATTCCAGCTACACTTTGAGATCCTCCATATTGAGGCTTTGCTGGTATTTTGCCTGATGTTTGCTGCACGCCTAGTATGGACGAAACCACAGCCTGTGCACCACTGACTGCGCTTCCAATATGTGGTGGGCTTTGAGAGTCAATGGGCACGATGGTCGGACTGTTTAGATTGATCCCACTACCCTTAGACGAGCCCTCTGATTCGGATTTACCCCCACCGACGCCGGAAGCCGGGGCTCCAGGTGACGACAAAGAATCAATAGGGTATGAAGGACTGTAGGATGTGTAATCTCCAGGATGCGGTGGATCACTTGGATCAATATGCGATGTTTGGTGGGCTGATGCAGGGATGGTTGGAATTTGGGCTGGATGTGTTTCAGTAGGTGGTTTCGTTATCTTTGCAGACCCCGGCACTGCTGTCGTTGAAGTGAATACGAAAGAGGACGTGGGATCCGCAGCTACCGCGAACGGGGTAAGAGCATATGGTGGATCTGTGAGGAGATCTCCAGCAAATTCATAACCACAGCTCCTCCAGGCGGGCTGAAGATCAAAGACGGCAGTGGGAAAGGCCAGGATAGGAACATAGTCATCCCATATCGTTGAGCAGGAACCAGCGTAAGTGGGGCCTTGTTCACTCCCGTCGTACCCACATTGTGACATACACGAATATGCGCTCCATGGCACCGGTGAATTGAGGTTTGCATAGTTCATTGGAGTGCCAGGGTAAGCGCCAGCATGGTATATGTGTTCACATTGGGTTGAAATTTCTTTAGAATTAACTCCCAAAATAAAATTGCTCAGAGGACTACCTTGTGTACTGCCACAGTAATCCTGTGCGTATAAAGTTGAAAATGATACATAGACTGTGGGCGATGTTAGAGTCGTGCCCCAGAGATGCATTGTGTATAAGCCTGTCCTTGTTGGTACAATCGTGGAGCCATTATTTGCGCAAAGATTGCCGTGTGTTGTTGTCACAGGCCAGTACGCAAGTTGTACGGGGCCAGCCTGGATGTAGCAAGTGACTAGATCACTGGGACCAGTGCAGCTAGAAGACGGAAAAGTTTGACTCAGAGCTGGATCTGCGCACACGACCGGAGTACTGGGACGAAGGCCACAGTTTGTATAGCAAGCGAGCCACGCATAAGTAGAACTAGAGTATTGATTCCAGAGCCAGGAGCAGTCATTGGAATTGGTCACATGACAGTCTGGAGCAGCTTGTGTAAGATTGGAGGATACGGTCGTGAGGGTGAGCTGGAAGATGTCTGTGAGGTTCGCCAAATCTGACTTGGTAATAGGAGAGCCATGAGCTCGAGGATGACCGTCGCAAAGCGTATAGAGCTCGCCTGGTGTTATTGGTGGATAAAAGATTGTAGTGTTAAGGGTCTGGTATACATAGGTTGTATACGAGATAAATATTGACGCTTCTGGACTCGACCACGATAATGATGCTACGTTGCATGACGATGCATATGCAGTACCACTACAGTTTGCACAACTAACGCTTAGAGTTCTGTTTCTACTTGCGCTTAGTGTCAAGTCGTTCGAAGAATTCAGCGTGCTGCTGGTGATGAACTTTTCCAAAGTGTTAGAGGATGATGTAGATACTGGCGACGGGATTGACGAGATGGAGTCTGAGGGGTTAAGTCCGTGAAGAATGTATGTGCCAAGACCACCGCTTATGATGCTACGCCATCGTGGCTGTCAGTAGGGCAAGCACTTTCAAAAGACATATGTACTGACGAAGATGTGCCATCCAGGCTGAACGTTCTGTTCACGTGGTCTGGGGCGTGAAATCAGCTCGATGCATACAAAATTAGAACTACGGATAGAGTGACTTACACATTGATGCTTGAACGGACACATAGAAGATGAACCCCCAAAACATAACAGCTTGCATAGGTCCTTCCGAGTTGCCACGAACAATGCAACTCGCACACAAACATAGAACTCCTCACAAAATAGATTTGGACGTAGCAGAAAAACACGATCGAGTCATGACTTTCCTAACTTTTGCAAGCCTATCTTAAGACGTTCAGTGGTCGGAAGCTGGATTAATAAAATAGCAAAATTTGAGTGAGCCGCTATTCTATCAATATATATCAGAAATAGACAGAGAGGGAAATAGCTTTTGTCAGGCTGAATGGTCGCATGCTCAAGCTTCCATACGCTACGCAGCATCGGCGACTCATCGTTGTGATTTGATACCAGTGTATGCATCTCCGCTTGAGCTTTGATCCTAAATCACATATCTGGTATTAAATCCTGCCAAAGCTCATGCAATATCGGGAGTATACCCATGAAAGTCAACACATTGGCGAGTGGCTGTTTCTTGCAGAAAGTCCATACCACCCACGAAAATTATCAATGCACTGCATCAGCCGGAGGAAGCCGTGCATAAATCAGTAACAAACGAAATGAAACTCCCGGTGGATCCCAATCCGCCGTCAAGCTACTAGAAAGTTATACAAACAACTTCCATTATTTTAGCTTGATAAAGTGACCACAGAAATACATGATAAGCTCTTTGCTAGTCTATCAGGGCGTACGGCGGTTGAAAAGAACGTGTTGTTGGAGAAGTGACATTTCTTTTGTCACCCCTGAGGTATGCATGCACCCCCACGTCAGCTACCCGCAGTAACAACTGTGGTTCAGTCGTACCTTAGGGGGTACCTAAAAAAAACCAGTCGATAGAATTTTCGTTTAGATGACCAGGAGCCATCGTCGAAGCCCTGTTCGATGCAAAGACTATGGTTAGTGTGAGTTGTTAGAGTCTGAGTTCCCTGAGGAAGAACCGACGGCTGGGTTCGCGCTGAGCTAGTACATAATAGGTAATAGCTACCATGGAGCCTCAGAAACAGCTCCCTCTCAACAAAGCGTGCAGCTCTTTTGAATCTTTCTCGACTATGTTTGAGTCATGCTGCTCTTCATGAACTTTTGCGTTCATGAAGGGGGCATCTTGAATACATACACTTTGGAAATTTTCAGGTCAACGCATAAGCAGGACGTACGAGGTCAGGAAAAACCGAGCGGGGCATCACGAGATTAGCAAACGGCTTGGAACACGAGACCAAACGTATGATGATGGCCCAAACAGGGTACGGAAAGAGAGTGCCCAGCCTCGCGGGGCTGCAAAGGGGCTTTGGTCTCCAGAAGTTCGAGGCCAACGAAGATATCGTAGACTCTATCTCGCACTTTGCGAGGCAAGTCAAGAAAGCTGACCGTCATTGTCTAATAAATAGACAGATTGAGTTTTGATGTCAGAGACGATAGAGTGATGATGTAGCGAATGTGGTTGGCGTTGGTGATGGTAGAGTTCGATGGAAGACGGTCGCAAGAATAGCGAGACTTACGAGGAAAAATAACGCGTAGACAGAATGAGGGGATTACACATGAGTCAAGAAGAAACTTTATAGTTTTTAGGGATCATAGCGCAAAACTGCGATGAGGGGAATATTGTGTTGAAGTAGAGGAAGTGTTCAAGTAAACAGGAAATTCCATCTTGAATACTTTGGTCCAATCCTACCTGTTTAATGTCAACGAAAACGATTATGGGAGGTTTGAGGGTATTAGATTGCTATCGTACAGAAGCATCGTGCGTTGTGATGGGAGAGGAACTTGCTCCCACCCCACCGCACAAATTAACTCAGTCACCTAACCCAGCTCCTCTAATCCGCCACACTAGATGCACATCTAGATTCAAATTGCCCATATGCTGTATCTAGATTCCTAGGATTGTACAATAACCTGCATATGTAAGCTCTCTAAGAAATGGGTTATTTGCTTGGTGGCGAAGTTTGCATGTACCTTAGGCACCAAAGGTGACGCACCACCTGAGATCAAGTACTACCTATAAAGTATTTCTAGAACCACCATCATCTATTGTCAGCCGACAGAAGTTTCTTTTGGATTTCCAATATATCCGCCAAGCCTTTCACAAGCCCTAAGTCTTTTCAGACGCAACTCTCATTTCGATACAAATAAATCGGTCAAACCTCAACCTATTACTACCTACCCTAAGCCTCAGACGGTCACAAAGTCCCATCCACCAAGAAAATGGCCGAAAGTAGCGATTTCCCCCTCGACCCAAGCCGCAAATTCTTCGTCCCCCTCGAAAACAACCCCGAAGTCCTCACCCACCTCCTCCACACCCTCGGCACCTCCCCCACCCTCACCTTCCACGACATCTACACTCTAGACTCCTCCTCCGGCCTCCTCGACTTCATCCCACGCCCAGTTCACGCCCTCATAGCCACCATCCCCGCACACATCTACCACCCCGCGCGCGACGCCGAAGACGCGTCACTGGCGCCCTACGCCGGCAGCAGCCCCCACGAACCCGTCCTGTGGTTCCGGCAGACCATCGGCCACGCATGCGGCACCATGGCCGCGCTGCACGCAGTCGCGAACGGCAGTGCGCGGCGCTCCGTGATCCCGGGCTCGGCGCTCGATGGCATCCTCCAAGACGCGGTCGCGTTGAAGCCGGAGCCGCGCGCGCAGCTGCTGTATGATTCGCAGGCGTTGGAGGCGGCGCATGTGGCTGCGGCGGAGATGGGGCAGTCGAGGGCGCCGGAGGCGAGCGAGCCGAATGGGAATCATTTTATTGCGTTTGTGAAGGCGGATGATGGGAATTTGTGGGAGCTGAATGGTGGGATGAGGGGGCCGGTGTGTAGGGGGAGGCTGGGGGAGGGGGAGGACGCGTTGAGTGAGCGGGCTTTGGATCTGGGGATTAGGTCTTTTTTGAAGGTTGCGGAGGGAGTGGGAGATGGCGAGATTGGGTTTAGTGTCGTGGCGCTGGCTGAGGGAGAGTCTGCTTGATCAGGAGGTGATTTGTTTGTATGGAGCAGAGATGCAGGACGGACAAGGCTAAGACTGAGATAGGGAACGATCTCCAAGTTAGGGACTTGAAATGGAGTTTGAGGTAATTCTTGCCAAGTTTTATCATTATACGACATTTGGTGATTGTACACATCTACCGTCATTGCTTTCTGCCCCTTGCTCTATGTACCACTCGACTCCACCGCACCACCTTCCCGTTCCCTCTCTGCCCTTCTTCTCCGCTTTTCCAATAGAACATCTCGTCGATCGGTCAAGACACGAAATTGTCGCTGCTCGACCCCTTGTAGCCAATAGCCGAAGGCGCCGCCGACACCAGCGAAAACGGGGTAGGCCCATAAGGATTCACGTTCGAATAGGGGTCGCATTTCAAGACCGAGCTGCCATAAGCGCACACCAAGGCCTAAAATGGTCAGTCAGATTTTGACATTTGGAATAATGACCAGTGATGCTCACCAAAGCCACTCCAGAATAGGATTTTGTGTACCATGATGACTGGAAGTTGTGGATGGAGGAAGGAAGACGGGACGAAATCGTTTGAAGCTCGGAGATGTTATGCTTCAGGTCTCCAAAAGCTGGTAGGATTGCCTCGTAAGGACAATGGCATGTAGATGCAATAGTACAAGCTCGAGACGTGATCTCGTGAAGAATGCTAAAGTTGAAGAGCGCGTGAAGTTCCCACGTTCCACACGGGCCGACGTCGGCAGACTTTCCGTCCTCGCCTTACCCTGCACCGTGTTCTCCCTCTGCTTCGTACAACTCCTCTCCTTGAGTGTCCCTCCACTGTAATAATTGCTTTGCGAGTAGGTTGAGATGGCGTCGACTCTCGGGACCCTTTCTCTAGAAGGAGAGAATCAGAGTCTGTTCGTCCGCAAGAAGATGAAACTACTAGACCTACCCATCACGTCCAATCAACGCTCTACTATCGATTCAATGTTACACACCCTTAAGAAAAAGGGCGAATTTGACGGCATTCGGAAGAAAATGCTCAAGCAATTTGAAGAAGGCGTGAGTCATGAGCGTTTGATAGACCTATCAACAGCGAATCTTTGATATCGTTACTAATGGTTTCTCTGATCCATAGCCAGCTAAGCAAACTCTCACAAATGATCTCAATGAACTTGTTGAATTCGAACTCGAACGCAATACGTCCCTTCTCTCAAAAGATCGCCTCCTGACTGCTCCCCTTGTTCAAGGCGCTGCCGAACGCAGTACTATCTATAGACGTGCTCAAGAAACTGTTGAGCAACTCGTTGCTCAGCATCTTGAATCAATTGGTCCCTCTATTCAAGCTAAACTTCGCGAGACAAGAACGAAGGATATTGGCGACGCAGCGGCAGCCGAGGAGCAAAGGAGGGGAAGTAAGACGGAAGCTGACTATGCCATCGAGCGGGCCACCAGAAAGGAGCAACGGAATAAGGAACGAAGGGAGGAGTATGAGAGGCAAAAGCTGTTGGAAAAGGAGGCTCGAAGGAAGCTGGAAGAGGAGAAGGAAAAACTGAGAGTAGAAATGGAAAAGAAGGAGGCTAAGAAGCGAGAATATGAGGAGAAGAGGAAGGCGGAATTCGAAGCGCAGAGACGAAGGGAGCGGGAGGAGCAAGACAGAATCCAAGAGGAGAAGAGGAAGAGACAAGAGCAGTATGAGCGAGAACGTGAAGAGGAACGGGAACGAAGGAGACTACAACGTGAGCGAGAAGAGGAAGAATATGAAAGAGAAAGAGAAAGAGAACGGGAAAGATACTCAATGAAGATGAAACTTGAGCGACGGTCTCCTTCACCACCAGATGAAAAGCGTTTGGAGGAAGAAGCAATGGAGTTGTTGCTAAGGGAAAGCCAGGACCTGGCCAGGTCACGTAACAGCAAGCCGACACTTGAACGGGCGGATTCTTTGGAGCCTCCACCCCGCAAAACTCTGCCGCCAAAATCTATTGTTCCTCGTGATCCAGTAGCTGCTCGGCTGGCAAAGCTGTCTGTTAAAGAAGGCGAAGCAGAGAAACCGGGCACGCCTATCAAGACTGAAGCACCACCGAGCATAGCTCCGGACCAGGATGAAATGCGACATGGAAGTCACGCACGTAGTCCCAGTCACGCGTCTTACCGTGACGAAGAACGTTCCAGCCGTCATCATCACGACTACGAGAAACGCTCCAGTCGCTACGGCGAGTACGATCACCGTCGATCCTCGCGCTATGAAGAATATCACGAAGACAAGCACTCCTCCCGACACGGCCATCGCGAGCGCGACTACAGCGAAGAACGCGCCTCGTACAAAGAGAAAGCCCGCAGCGATCGCCACCGCGATGTCGATCCCTACAAACGCTCCAAGTACGACGAGGAAAAGGAAGACTACTATGAAGAACGCCGCCACCGCCATCGCGACAGGAGCCGCGATCGCGATCGCGATCGAGCCCGGGAGCGCTCGCCACGCCGAACCAGCCACCGGGACCGCGAGCGGTCGCGCAGCCCCATCGAGATCGACCGCTACGTCCCGAGCACGAGTTCTCGCGCCAAGCACCGCGAGTCGTCGCGCGATCGCGATCGGGAGCGCGAGTATCGCGACCGGGATTACCGCGGCGGTGGCAGGGACTATAGGGGTGGCAGAGAGGAACGAGAAAAGTATCATCCTGTGGAGATTGATCGCTATGTGCCCGGTGGAAGCAGTCGCAAGCCGGTTGAGGAGGAGCGTGCGGAGAGTATGAAGAAGAGGGAGCGGAGTCGGTCTAGGAGTCGGGGGAGTAGGAGATGATTGCGCTTCAAGGGATCTGGCCATGTTACTATGAAGTGCCTTTGATGTTGATTTTAGAACGACGTGATACCCCAGTTTATGATGCAGAATATACTGCAAGAAGCCAGTCACAACTACTCTTTTAGATTTTCGATTTTATGTTCGAAAAGTCCATGGCTCCGAGATCTGGTAGTAGATTCGTGAGCGCCGTGGGATGCCAGAAGAAACGTGAACCGAAAGAACAGTACTTCACTCAGCACCGATGAAGGCATTTGGTGACTGCATAGTCACGACTCATAATTGCATTTTAGCGAAAGTGATTACATTTTAGGCGCAGGAAACTTCAATGTGAGTCTCCCGCAGGCATTTCGCGAATGATTTCTCTTTTAGTCCACATTTGTGATTGCAAACCTTATTTTAACCCAAAGCCATACTCCGTACATGCCTTCTTTGAGCACCGTCCTCATTCACGTATAGCTTAGCTAAGTCTCGATCATGGCCCTTTTCTACATGGGATCAGCCCATTCTCCGGTTTGCAAGATCGCCCATTCTCCAGTTCGCAAGATCAGCTCATTCTTCAGTTGCAAGACCCTGTCATCTCAATCCAACAAAACTCGATTCACTGGCTCGTAGACGCTGGCTTAGTATGCCGGATCTTTGCGAACTTCGTAAATCCCTGGATAGCACTCTCCGGAATGGGGTACCTCCCACGTCAGATGAAGATGCAAAACCAGACTTGGTCAACGCACTAGTTGCATCAGCAATATTGATTGCAATTCTCGACGCCAGTAATATATTCTCCGGCCACATTAGCGTCAACACCATGCTGCTACTGATGAGTTATGGGATTCTGACGGGATTCAACTGGCTTCGCCAATTCTGCATACTCAAACAATAGCAGGCTCCTTCTAATGCCGAAGCCGACCGTTTATTCGTCATTGAACGAGCCGCCGCAAATTTCACTTGCTTTACTGTCCGAGAATGCGGCATAGGCTTCACCTCGTTAAGAATTGTCCTCCTGATTACCTTCTTAAATTTTTGAATGCCGTAGTCATCATATATATGCTGGAGACGAATCCCGAGTTGACGGTGGAGCAACGACGGTTAAAAATGAGTGCCTATAAGGCGAGCACGTCAAGTTTTGACGCGGTATTGATGTTCATTGATGTTCTTCACAGAGGGTCACAAGTTCGGGGAGGTCCTCGATGAAATCAGGAAGCCGGAGAATCGAGATATTGGAGACGGAAATGATTACGACGTTTAGAAAGTCCGTATTGGCAGGTGCTAATTTTATTCACGGGGCAAGGGAAGTGGTGAGACTTGGAGAAAGCTTTGATTAATACTACTGGGTATCTTGGATTAATGACATGGACGATGAGCATTGTTGGAGGTGATCCTTAAAATTCGATCCCAACCTTCCTTATACATATCTGTAGTATCAGAGTAAACATAATAGTCTTGAGTATCGGTTTTGAGACTCACCTAGGGCTACAATGGAAATGTGTCCAAGACCGCAAAGTATCAGATATATACCCGAAGCTTTAGCCTTGAGTTGAGGATTCAGAATCGACAACAGCCTTGATTTGATTCAGAGCGGTTCGTCCAGGTATTTCGTTTTACCCATTTTGTACGCAAGCTTCGGTTCTCCGTCTAAGAGTACAACATTACGCGAATTAGTCTAAATACAGGGCTGAGGATGTTACGAGTCATACCTTGGACTACCTTAGGAGCGTTTCCAGCCATGAAATCCCTGCTCTTGATGATCTTGACTAAGAACGCTGGAACCCGCCATCCAAAGACAACGCCAACACCGTTATTAGGACCCATAGGAACGAATTGTATATCGGCCTTAATCGGCTTGTAGATGTTCTTGGAGCGTGGACCCGGCGCTAGAAGGAGTCCGTCTTGTTAGTGGAAAAAGATCATCTCAATAACTATTTACGGGCTTTTCCTTACCTTGTCCTAGACAATGCCGCTTGATTGACTCCAGTAGCGGTTTGATAGCGAACCTCACACGCAATAGCCCGCCATCTGAATAATTGCCAGCGCTACCAAATGCGTAGACACCGGCCACACCTTGGACATCAAGCTCCAACGTTTGCCCGTTTACCTTGACAAATCCTTTGTCATCCAGCCAATCAACCGGGAGGAAGGAGGCGTTGGGTACATCCCCAGTAGCATCAATGTAGGTATCTGCTGTAATCGTCTCCCCATTGCTTAGCTGTAGGATATCTTTGTCATCGTCACGCGTCGAGGACGAGATCTTCACTCCGTTGACGACATTCACACCCATCTTCTTCAACACCACCTCTGCGTCTATGCCAGCGCCCTTGTTTTGAAGCTTGCTGAGTAATTGCGATGTACCAGAGTATATTGTAATATCCTTTTTACCTCCATAGACGTGGCCCAATTCACCCGCCGTCTCCACACCTGCGGCGCCTCCACCGGCAATGACTACCGTTTTCGCAGACGGCAGTCGCCTGGATACGTCCACTAAGCCTGCTTTCAGCTCTTCCGTGCCGCGACTGAGCGTCCAGAGCGGCGAAGCAGATGTCGTCCCTGAGCAAATGACGAGGCTGTCATAGCAGTACTCGCCATCTTTGTCCGTATACACAGTTCTTGACTGTGAATCTACGCGCGTGACAAACGCCTGTATGATCTCATACTGCTCTTTTGGATAGATGCTAAACGCGTCTGCGATGGGTATGAGGGCCTTGTCGACGGGTAAGGCGGATGGATTCACAATTGTCCGGGGTGCGCCGATTTTCCAGTAAAAGTAAGGTGAGGGCGAAATGATGATTACTTTGTATGATCGATTTTGAGGCTTCAGTGAAGGCAGGACGTGCCGAAGTAGGCCATGCGCAGCAGTAAGGCCAGCAAATGAGGCACCTATGATGACTATGTTATGAACTGATTCCATTTGTGAAATCTACGACTTTAGAACGGATTTTCAGTAGTAAGAGAACGGATAACAGTACGGAATATGCAGCAAAACTTGGTGAACATGATGTTTCTTTGAATTGACTTACACGTCGCGCCCACGAGGGAACGAACGACACTACATCTCGCGTCTCATCAGTGCTTCTGTGGACTCCGTGTAAGATCTGTTTGAGATTTTGTAGCAGCTACGGCTGGCACGTGCACGGAAGCAATAATAGCTATGGACAGCCGTCCTCAAAATATTTACCCACGAAGTTCATAGTCCAAGAGACTATCTGTCTAGACTTTGTATCAATGTGTAAAGCAAATAGTTCTGGGTTGTCAAAGTTGTTCCCTTCATGTATTTGACGATTCTGCTTAGTCATCAACGATCCCAGTGGATCAGATGACGATGGTACATGATTCAACATATGAACGAATTCTTGCAAAATACTTCTGTGAGCGAAAGGATTACTTGATAGATGCTATATAGCTGCGAGCGCGTTCAAGATGGAAAAGGATGATCAGGGAGTGCCCATTAAGGTAGAGGTATCCTTGCCGCAGAGCGCGTCCCTCGAGCTGAGGCGTTCCCCTTCCCTCCACGACCTCTCAAAAATCGGTCGATTGCACATACGTCAAGGTACACAGCTATGGCTCATATTATCGTATAACGTAACGCATCAGTACGACTTGTACGATGCTACAAGATCAGGACACGTAGCGTCAATATGAAGAGTCACGCTACATAGCCAAGCATCAATTGGTCATAGCGGCTGAGAAACATATAATCGTTGCCAAGGTGAGAGCAGAGGTGGAACAATGTGAGATTGTTTCACCTGTCTCTTTTTGACGACATGGAATCGGATGAAATACCTGCAATCAACCCAAAAGGAATCGTCGTCTTCTCCGGTGGGACCGCAGCAAACAGCCTGGTAGACGTCTTCGCCAAAGTCGCTGATGGCAATAAATGTTCATTGAGCTATGTCATTCCTATCAGTGACAATGGTGGTAGCTCCAGTGAATTAATTCGGGTTTTGGGAGGACCAGGTAAGCATTCATACATTGGTACAGTCGAAGTAAAGCTAACTTATGGAATAGGCATTGGAGATGTTCGCAGTAT
Organism: Astrothelium macrocarpum; assembly: GCA_021030915.1. Taxonomy (NCBI): domain Eukaryota; kingdom Fungi; phylum Ascomycota; class Dothideomycetes; order Trypetheliales; family Trypetheliaceae; genus Astrothelium; species Astrothelium macrocarpum. Next base: position 91,600 of record JAGEMR010000075.1, on the reverse strand, counting down.
GTTCATCAGTAGCAAAAGATCCCAATCACTTTCTCACAAAACCTATCCAGGTCGTCTCGTCCGTCTCATTCCTAGCAATGGAGCATCATCGGAGAGAAAGGCTATCAAAGCCTTCTTTAACCACCGTCTCTCATCCGATCCGAGTGAAGCCCGGCATGAATGGCTTGATATTGTGGAAGCAAGGCATGAGCTGTGGAGAGATATTTCCTCTCCAAAGAAGGAATTGATCCGTAGCTTCATCAACGTCTTGAATATGGAGATTGTGAAACGCGCAAGGCCATCCTCCGTCTTTAATTTCTCAAATGCAAGTGTCGGGAATATGTTCTTGACAGGGTACTTAACTCTGGAATCGACAACGTACATTCACCCAGCATACCTCTAATTTCGAACAGCGCCCGTCTCTTCTCCGGGAGTCTCGAATCCGCCATCTACCTCCTGAGCAGCATCTGCGCCATCCCCGAGCACATCTCCATCCTACCCATCATCAACACAAACTTCACGCACCACATCGCAGCCTCCCTCACCAACGGCACCATCATCGTCGGCCAAAACTCCATCTCCCACCCATCCGCCCCAACCGCCCTCTCCCTCTCGTCGGAGACCCCAGCCACCCTGACTCCGACGCGCGAAACCGAAATGCACGACTCCATCGAAGACGCCAACCTGCCGGGCTCGCTCCCCACGCTCCGCCGCCCGAACCTCATCTTCTCCAAAACCGCCGCGGATCACGACCCCCTCCCCGCCCGCCTCTCGCGCGTCTGGTACATCAACCCATACGGCCAGGAGATCCGGCCCGCGGCATCACCTCGCGTGCTTGCGGCACTCCGCGCTGCGAAAGCTATCGTCTTCAGCATTGGCTCGCTGTACACGTCTATTGCGCCGAGTCTGCTGCCGCGCGGTGTTGGCGAGGCGTTGCGGAGCAGTGGCAGTGGCAGTGGCAGTGGCAGTGGCAGTGGCAGCAGTAGCAGTGGTGGTGGGATTCGCAAGGTGCTGATCTTGAATGGGTCGATTGATCGCGAGACGGGGCCGCCGGGGAATGCGATGATGGCGACGGAGTTTGTGGGGGCGATTGCGAAGGCGGCTGGGGGTGGTGGCGGTGAGGAGTTTGGAGAAGTGCCGAGGGAGGAATATGCGAGGTTTGTCACGCATGTCGTGTATTTGGATAGTGTGGATGCGCCAAGGGTTGATCGGGAGGAATTGGCGGAGCTGGGGATTGAGGCGGTGAAGTTGTATGGGAGGAAGAATGAAGATGGTAAGGGCATGAGGTATGATGCTACGGCGTTGACTCAGGCTTTGGAGGCGATTGTAGGGAAGAAGACTGAGAGGGAGGGGCCGAGTAGGAGAAATACGCTGCATCACTAATGCAAAGGGCTGGAAATTTTCATGCGTATGATCGTTGCTCTACATGGGGACTGTCTTCATAGGTGAAGTAGCTGATACGTTTCGGAAACTTCATTGAGGCCCGCGTAAGCTAGATCACATTAGCCACAGTTTTGAGGGGCAGAAGCTTATTGGCGATTACACAGATAAGATTACATGAAAAACTTAGACCTTAAGCTTGAGACTCTTGGAGCATAGCCGCTGCACTGGAACAGAAATCTTGAACTCGGTCTCACCAGAGGCGGTTCAACATGACTTGTCACCACGACTCAGACAGTCCACTCCGAGTCCAGAAATATGCAGTAATTACTCTGCATACTACATATCCTTTGGCTTGAGATGGAGAGTCTTGGATCGTGGCGACAATCTCAGCCTACTGAAAAAAAAATCCTAATTGTAAAAAAACGATGAGCCGATGTTTGGATTGGTCCGAAAATCGAAGGAATTCCAGCGTCACGAAATAGTTGGGCGTGTTCAAAAACTCATTCATGAAACTGCAACTCCAAAAGCTGCGCATGACTAAAAAGCCAGCGTTGAAAATTTCTTTTGAAGCTATCAAAAAATATGAAGACGAGACACTTCTCAGAAGTGGGTGAATGGTGTTACCGGGGTTCAGGGCAGTTCTGAGGAAATGCAATGAACCGGTAGATCCGCCACAGAGCCAGACCTGGTGTTGCTGAAATTCACGCAAAGCAGTTCCCAACAAGAGCTCGTGGCTCCTCTACGTTCTAGTTGTAATCGGATTATTTCTATTTCGATTGTTGAGGAGCCTCTGACATTACTTGTAGTAGTTAAGGTGACTCATAAGTGTTCTATCTGGTCCAAAAGGCTTATTTAAACTCAATATTGGCACCATACCCGGTACCTTTCCACAGTGACGACGTGATTTTAAATCGCCGTAAAGTTGTGGAGCAGCGAAATCGCTACCATCCTTTGTAGCCACAAGTTGTAGTAGTTAACTGCGGTAGCGACTTATTGCACCGGCCTCCAGCAACTTGCCATGCTGCCGAGTATATAAGTACCCGATACCCAGTCAATATCAAAGGTGTGAGCGATATTCTGGTCGTACGTTTTACAACATGCCTTCACGCGACGAGTACATTGCAGTGGGTGTGATCTGGGGCCTAATTATTGTCTTAGCCATTCTGCCTTTTCTTCTCATCTTTCTTTACGACATATGGATCACCATGATTAGTGATCGTAAGAAATATCTAGAGTGGAACAAATTGCGCAAAGAATGGAACGAAGTAGCTGCAATAGAAAGACGACGTCGCTCTATTATGTTGAATATTTTGGACCGCGAATGCGAGAAACGAGGCCTAACAGAAAAGGCTCGTTTTTATTATGCCAGTTTGGTAAGTTATTTATATATATCAAAAGATTGTTATTAATTTTTAAATTTTAGATACAAACAATGTATTTTCCGGCAAGATTATCGATTCCACACCGACTGAAACTTAATTGCCATAATCTATGGTATAGAATACAATGGAAACTGTAAATAAATACTATTGATTGTTAATTAACATTACTAACAATTAATTTTAGTTTCCATAAAGGCTATTATGAGAATTCCTATATCAAGCGTGAAGAGTGGAACGAAGCTGAGGCCCGAGCAACAGGAGAATTGGAGAATGAACTCGCGTTTTTTATATCCATATATATGGGCTGTCATTCATCACCTGGATCAAATGCTTTTGGTTTACGTTCCCTACCTCAATATAACGCTGGTAATGACGTTAATGGCTTGGAGTCAGGCGCCGCCTTTCTTTCTAACAAGGAGCTGAAATGGAAGAGTGACGTTGAACTGGCTTTAATTCGATGTCAAGATCAAGAACAGTTGAAGTCAAGCACCGCGCCTCTCTCTCACGAGGATCAGATATGGAAGAGCGACAATCAACCGGCTTTAATTCTTTGCCAAGGGCAGTTATGGCAATCCAAAACATGGTTGTGGCAATGTTATGCACTATTGTTGCAGTATGAAGCAGAGCTGTGGCGATGTCGAGCACAGTTGTGGCGAAATCTAAAACAATTGGCTGAGGATGAATCAGTATCGCTGTGGCGAGCTCACAGACAGCTGTGGCAAGATCAAGCGGGGCTACAGCAAATCCAGGCACACTCGCGGCAAATCCAGGCACACTCGCGGCAAATTCAAGTACATTTGTCGCGGCTTCAAGAAGTATTGTTGCGGATTCGCCAATTGCGAGCAGCAAAGCGAAATAATTGGGCCTGCTAGCATGTCATGGTACGGGAACTTTCTTCTAAGATGTAGACTACCAGGTAGACAATTGACGGCAGCGCTATCTATCTAGAAGTAATTGCTATGTACATGATTGGCGGACGACGGTGGCAGGCTCTAGAAGTAATTGCTATATACATAGATGGCGGTGGGGGCGGCACTCTCTCGACTAGACAACTAGCTCGATGGTTGGCGGCAGCGCGCTCTCCTCATAGGCGTAAGATTGTTTGAGAAGTGAGGTTCGGTCTGCTTTCCTCGGGCTCTTGAATTGCTAGCATGGTAGATACCGTTGATCGGGTGGTGCCAGTCCTCGTCTGACTGGCTTGTGGAGTACTGGAAGAGGTCATGCCATGGGGGCGGGAGCGACGCGTCGTGTTGGTATGTTTGTTGGATTAGCGGGTTTGTAAGAAAGTGTTTATAAAAGGAGGCTGGAATTGGCTGTGATGGCGCCAAGATTGCTGAGGTAAGCTCGAGGAGAGTGGAGCATGACAGAGCAGACTTGATCCCTGGTGTATGGGTGAAGCACTTGCGATGTGCGAGTCAGATGCGCCCAAGGGCGAGCAGTCCCGCAATAGATAGGTTACGCGGCTGCGGAATGCGGAGATAGTAGTATTTGGTGGACGCGAGGTCAGGGTATTACCAGAGGTTGCTGTACCGCGATCACGAGAGAGCAAATCCGCCGCACCGCTTGTTGGGAGAGCCTCAGCAATGATGAACGAAAGAGTCGGGAAATGCTTCTCGACAGATTATTCGGGATCGCTGACTGTTTGAAATGATATTGGGGTGTGCCAGAGACGATCCGGATTGCTATTGACAGGGGATGTTTCTTAGCAGATCATTCACGTTTGCAGATTGCTCGAAATGGTATACCAGAGACGACCCAGGTGTCCATTGACTCTTGTTTGCCTATGGAAGGCCACTGATGAGTAGAGGGAATCTGCTGATTGTTCCGAATCCATTGTCTGGAGGCCCTAAGTAATGATGAACGAAAAAGTTTTGAGAGAGGCCTCTTGACCAATCACTGACAGCCGCTGATTGCTCGAAATGGTATTGGGGTGTGTCACAGACGATCTGGGATGCCATTGACTGCTAACTGTCAGACTGATCGTTCAAAAGGAACATGAATGCGTACTTTGCGAGCTTGGAATGCCCGACGAAAAGCATGTCTTCGCCGTTGGATTGCTGCTGCCAACGTTGATCACGGTCACCACGGAGAGGTGCATGCTGTCGACCGTGATAAGAATACTGAGATAAGATGAGAAAAAGAGTAAAATCTACACCTGCCTAAACGCCATACTCCCTGACTCCAAATCCCACGCTCTTCCTGCCGCCGCACCCGCCGCCACCACCGCCGCCTCCACCACCGCACCACCCGCCGCCACACCGCGACGACGGAAAGAACCACGAGGGTCGTCAAGATACCTGAGCCCACATTGATGGGCACATTGATTGCTCGATCTGCCTATCAGCAATATTAGCGGACTGCGTGACGAAGGAGCGAAAACGAAAGAGAATAAACCCCCGATTGACCCATCAGGGGGGACCCCAGCTCGTTTGGCGAAAGAAGGGGACGGAAGAAGAAAAAAGGGGGAGCGAGAGGGCTGCTGAACAATGACGGGATGTGAAGAGACAATGATACTTACATGTGCTGTAGTCATTTTGCCGAAACTGAAGAGGAAAAGAAAGAAAGGAGAAGAACAAATGAAATGGCTTTCAGACATTGTCTGTGGGATGATTTCGGCAGCTGGTCCTAGACGACCGTCACTGCTATATTGAAGTCCTAAATGGAGTGATCCCCATGATTGCGACTTGCTGGTTTGGGAATGAGGGCAAGCAGAAGGAAGAAACAAGGCCCAATAAACAACAATTTCAAGTACATCACAACAGAACAATGTAGAAGCTACGTATCTTGAGTAGGTAACCACTGCTACATTAGGGTCCTAAATGGGGTGATTCGCGTAACTGCAATTTGCTGATGTGGAAAACAGGGTAAGCAGAGGAAAGAAGTAATCATTGTGCTGGGGAATTTGGGTCCGAGTTTGTCGTATGAGGAAAATGGTTCTCATTGGCGTAGGTTTTGGTACCGATCGGGCATGTGTACGTACCACCAGCTCCTGTACTATAGAATATCACTGCCGAGAACGAGGCTGAAAATAGCTGTGCCACAACCGAGTATGATGCCATTGTCCATCTAGCTTAACTTCAACGGTACGCGATCGGGCATATTCTTCGAAAGCTTATGTGTTTCTCTTCAAGTCACCTCATACTATGGCAGATGAGTTTACCTACGAGCCTCTTGAAAACAATACGACGATCAGGCTGATACGTCTCCGCAAAAAATCATCGGAGCCACTTTCCTTCACCTTGTCCACCACAGATTTGGACTCGCCGCAACGAGACCGAACTCCATATGTGGCTATATCATACTCATGGGTCGGCAGCGAAGGCAAAAAGATTGTAAAGTGCAATGGCAAGAGTCTGGAAATACAATCTAATGCTTTCTCGGCCCTGGTCAGAGTCTATCAAGAGTTAGCTAGGTCAACGGCCAGGTCATCAGACAACCCAACAGGTGCAACATCAGATGATGAATTCATGCCACTCGCTATCTGGATTGATGCGGTCTGCATAAACCAAGCTGATACCTTGGAGGCTAAGCGGGAGAAAGTGACACAGATTCCTCTTATGAGAAGGATATACTCTACGGCTAACACCGTAATGTACGATCTTGGACGTGCCGATTTCCTTCAACATAAATGGGAGTTGACGCTCTTTTATTTCATTTCAACCGCGAAATCTGACACCAACTTCTCGTTTCGTGAGCTAGTAGATTGGGTTCAGTCCGAAGGGACACTCTCCGTAGAAGAAGTACGAAAGCATGCTTATGATGCGCTGGAAAGGCTATTTAAGCGTCCGTGGTTTAGCCGAGCCTGGATCCTACAAGAAGTCGTGCTTCCGTCAAATGACTTGAACTTGGTTCTTTTAGGACCACTCAAGTGTCACATGACGCGGATGGTTGGTGGACTTCTAATGCTTCAGACTATTTGCTTTGACCCCGTCCTCCCAAGTATTTGCAGGCGAACGGAGAATGATCGACAAGGCAATAGATGTCTTGTAACTATGGCAACGATGCGTCAATTCGGAAACCGGCTTGAGTTCTCGGCAATTCTCAACCACATCAGGTCTTTTGAGGCCACAGACCATAGGGATTGGATTTACGGATGTCTCGGATTGAACGAGTCTGTAAACTCGAAGTTCCGCGTTAACTATGACGAGGATCTGGAAGGGCTCTGTCGTCGCGTAGTTCCATTTCTAATTGATGAGGAGAAGAGTGTGGATATCCTATACCAATCGCAGGGCTTCTCACAAGAGAACGATGTAATATCTTGGTCGTGGGCATTGAATAGACCTGTGTTTAGTCCTCGTGTTGACGATAGGAATATGGGCTCTGGAAAAGACTCTGTCTTTAACGCGTGTGGTGGACGCGAGGCTAGAGTTGTAAGCCTTGACGCTAATATATTAAGTCTTAAAGGATATGAGGTAGATACCATTGCCCACCTTACGACTAGCTTTCTAGAAGGCTACCCCCTAGCAGTTGGAATATATCAGTATTGGCTGGCGTGCATAGAGTTCCTACAAGCACATGTGAAGTCAGGTAACGGAAAGGACAATCTTGAAGCTCTTTGGCACCCCCTAATGATGGGTGAAATATTTCTTTATGTCCACGAACAGGATACGCTGACAAGATATAAAAACTCGCGTATGCCTGGGCGCAGATTGCAAGCATCCGACGTCTCATACCTCGAGATGTTTTTGGCGGCTGTGCAATCGGGGCTAGTCTTTGAACCGAACAGACACCTATATGACGAATTTGGCTCAAGTTTAAACTTCTCTCTACGTGTTAGTCTGACAACTGGTCACCACAAGATATGTTTGACTACCGATGGTCGCATAGCGATGGTGCCGAAGGAAGCAAGAGTCGATGATAGAGTGATTATTCTCAATGGTGGTTGCCGCCCGTTTCTCATGAGGTTACAAGATGATTGCTATTCAATCATCGGTAGCTGTTACGTTCATGGAATCATGGACGGAGAGGCTGTCAGGGATATGTCTCCAAAAAGAATCAAAATTTGCTGAGAGAAGCCTCATCTCCCGCATGCAAGTTAGTGGGAGCTTATGTACTTCGTAGAACTTCACCCAGGCCATGCCGTAGGGTTTTGCTATTTAACCTGGAGGATCCGACATTTTGTTCAAGTCCTCGGTACTGTCAGTCGGTTGATTGAGCCTTGCCTGTGCAGGACTCACACCACTTTATCAACAGAAGAGTGTTGACGAGGTTTCGGTCACAGAATATTAAAGATGAGCGAAGAAACAATCCGGACAACAGTAAGCACTATCTAATTTCCTCGTGCGGTGACAAAGCAGCTGAGACGGCGCTATGATAGCGCGAGACAAGAATCGTCAAAAGCTAAATCAATACTTGGTTTTGACGGGCCGGAGGAGCTAAAGCAGCGGTGATTTGAGCCGGAACGGGCATCGGATTTCCCAGCGTACAGCGTTATGGGAGTGACGTTTCTAAGAATTTGCTTTCCACCCAATTCAAACATACCGGTAACAGAGGACATGGTACAACTTTTTGGACCCTTGTATAAGCAAGCAGTTGATTTTGCTGTAAAGTGCCGGATTTATAAGGTCATCGCGGTTAAGAATATTTGGATACTGACTTTGATGATACAGTTCTTTGTTAGCAAGCTTTTATGAAGCTTGTTATGATATTGGCTGCTTTTCTTCAACGTCCCGCATCTTTTACTAGAGGTCTCTTCCTGTCCGGCGTGAACGAGAAGGAGGCGGCATTGACACGGAGCCCGGATCACTTGAGAGCGCCGGCAGAGTTGCTTTACTCAATGTCGCGAGCGCAATCACGTCTCAAGATGAGAAAGAGCTCTCTAAGCCAAATACTATTGACTTTGATGTTGAAGATCCGACCAACCCGGTCAATTGGCCAGCTTGGCCAAAATCCATCATATTGATCCTCGTCTCATCTATGGATATGCTTGGGTAAATCCAGTGTCTTGCATCTCTTCTCTGCTCTGTGAGTGAAGCTAATGTAGTATAATTCTACGTGAATAGAACCTTTGCAACCACAAGCATTATACCCGCCGTTCCGCAAGCCTTGAACGAGTTTCGAGTTTCTAATGATTTGTATTCCACTTGACTGGTCTCTGTCTGGGACTTGGGGGAGGGATGTGGACCTTTCCTTGTCGCACGGTTTATCCCAGCCCTCATCGTTCTGATGTACTTTAGAGATCCCTAGGAGAGTCACCAAAATTGCAGTACGCTGAGAACTTGACCCAAATGATTCGTATACGTTGTGTTGTACATATGCAAGGCCAACTGCTCCGTGGATGTCGTTCAATTTGTAGCGGCGATAGTCCGGGAAGGAGCGAAGCTGAACCCTCTTTTGTTGTGGTTGAAGTGGGAATGATGAAGGATTAAGAAGAAAGAGAAAGTTTCTGTATTTCGATTGATTGGCAACAACTATGGCGGAGTATAGAAAGTGTTGTGTGCGCTGGTGGTAAGATACGTAGGTTTCGCGGTCATGAGGACTGTATGAATAGAGAACATTACAAAATAAACATATATTACCGGTAAAATCATACAACGGATTATTTGTTTGTCAATTTGTGACAAGATGCTGGAAATAGGTAGCTTCGATAAATTGTAGTTCCTGAGAGGTAGCCCGGTTGCGCATAAATGTTGCAATCACATAACCTGCGTCCCGTGATATCAGTCCATCAACTCAGTCAGATCCTCTTCTCATCGCTGGATCTGGGAAAAGTTTAAAAATTAAAAAGGATTCGTGCTTAAAAATGCAAAGCGCTAGCCTTGTGGGACATGCACGTAGCACGTAATCCCACAGTGAACGCCTTCAACTCCGCGGTCGTCCCAAGCATATCATGCTGAACATCAATCCCAACGCATGCTCCATCTTTGCACATCGTCCCACCCGTTTCACGCTGAAATGCCAAGTTCAAGAATGAACGCCAATGCTCGATCCGCCATGATATCATGCAAATTAGTTTAGATCACTCCATGCTATTCCTCCTCATCAACCAACCACTCTTCTGTCTGGAGCAATCCCTGATTCTCGCCTTCATTATCGCCTGCTCTTTCTCTCACCTCCCTGCTGACCGTCACCCTCTGCTGCGGACTCGGCATCCACCCGCGCATCCACCCAGTCACCCTTCGCCAACTGCTCGGTCTCTCCAGCGCCACCAAGTCACCCGCTCCCAACACTCCTCCATCGTCACTCTCTCCCTCCTCCGTTCTCTGAATCCGAATCGGCACCGCCCTCGACACATCCTCCTCTTCCCGCCTCTCGACCTCATCACCAGCCGCCCGCGCCACGTCCACCCCATCACTCTCCACCACTACTCCCTCCATCTGCTTCCCCTCCCCAAACACCAAAAACTGCACCCCGACCGCCGCATCCATAACCAGCACGCCGGCAGCCCCCAAAAAGAACGGCACCGCCCGCGCCACCCACTCCGCGCGCTCGCTCCCTTCCTCGCCAACCCACCCCCTCCCGCCCCACGCGCCGAAGCTGGTCCACGCGCACGGGTTGCTGAGCAGCGAGGTGGAGTAGAAGAGGTTTCCGAAGAACGCCGCGAGGAAGAGGGCGGGCGACAGGCCCGCGGTGGAGCGGCGGCGGTGGTTCTTCAGAATCTGCGGCAGGCGCGAGCCGAGGTAGAGCGCGGTGGAGAACCAGGCGAGGAGGGTGCCTGCTGTTTCTGTCGAAGAGGACGAGCCGGAGGTGTTGGTGGTGGCTGTGGGGGAGGAGGATGGGTAGGAGGAGAGTGGAGCGAGGGGTCGGATGGGAGACGCGTGGACTTGGGCGATGGTGAGGAGGAGGGAGGTGAAGAGGAAGATGTTTGGGGTGATGAGCGGGATAGGATAGGGAGGAGATTGGTCTCTTCGGATGACGCGTGGTTTCGATGGAGATGAGGAGGAGGGGTTTGAAGCCAATTCGTTGAGTTTCTCGGACCCGCTGGGGGTAATTGATCCGTAGTCTGGGGTTCTCCATGCCTTTTCTGAGGATATTAGTAGGACTTGGTCAATCGGCTGATTATCGTCGTGATCTTTTTTGTTTCTTGGTGTCTGGCTTCTTTCTGACGTTGTCCTATCCAACGGTTCTATGCCTTCTATTATGCGATTTGTATTTATTCCTCCGTCTATGTCACCGGGCATGTCCCTCTTGCTGTTCCACCAAACAACTTTCCGTTTCTTCTCATGCTTGAAATGTTCATACCATAGCCATTGTCCTACAAGCACAACATCAACAAAAACGTAGTATCCAGCAGTAACAATCTGCCATGTTGCTTGATGTGTAAAAGTTGCTCCAATGAGATTCGACATATCACCCAGACACCATTCGACCAAGAAGAAAAGGCTAAGTCCCGAAGTTGAGCCGACCTTGTAATTTTTGTAAATTTGTGGAAGTTGTGCAAACAGCCATGATGTAATGCTAAGAATACCAAGAGCAGTGGAGAGAAAGGCCAGCGGAGTCGGAATACATGTGTGGAAATAGGCAGAGAATTGTCGGAGAAATGGAGTTGCGGGATCGCAGTGGTCGGGTAAAGAGGGAGCGAAGGTTTGGACGGAGAGAAGAGAGGTCATGTTTGGAGATTGAAGTTGAATCTGTATTTTCGGGCGAGCTTAAGGCCCAAGAATTATTGGGATATGGTCTCCGAATCTTGTATCTCCGCTAAATTTGCTGGACTTGGTAAGTAGTGATGCAACATTGAGCTGTTGTTGCCTGCCGTTGACTGGTGTCTACCTCGTACAAAGAATCAGAGTCCTCGAACATGCTCATAGAGTGTCGCTTCAACAGAGTGACATGATGACTGACGGATTGACAGACTTGATGATTGCTATGCGTATACAAAATTACGATAACGAAAGACGAATTAAGAAAGAGAACGCTCAAAGGCGAGTACGAAAAAGGGTGTATAGCGTCAAATTGTCGGAACTGAGAAAGAGGAGAAGCAAGCAAACAAACAAAAGCCTAAGAGAGGCGTAGTATCGTCATGACCGTCTGTGTAGGTAGAGGTAGCTAGCCGCAAGGATAGTACGGTGTCGGTCGCGCCTCCGTTCCTTCGCATGACCTATCGTAGCACCAGCTGCGCCAGGCGCGTGCACTACCCGAAATAGGATTTTCAAAGTCATCATTTGATGATTCGTCCTGCCGGTGAAACAGAGAGCGCTGATAAGGATGCCTAGGTGAGAGAGTGGTCCATGTGAATGGAGCAGCTGAGTGGGCGGCGATAAGCGATGCTGATCTAGATAGGCATCTCCGATAACCCGCTTCACCCAGCTAAGTTAGCAGGTGGGATAATGTAAATCGAGCTGTTCTATTTTCCTCATAGCACAAAATATGTTTCACGATATTGACATTGTGCGGATACGTTATTATATACGTTATTATACATCGAGGTAGTATGCACCAAGATTTGTGGACATGGGCCATCTCGCTCCTGACTTCTGGCTGAGACAGCTATCAAATATATTTTACACCCCAAATCCCAGAGATTTGGCAACATAAACTTTCGTGATCCACAGTTATTTCAGCATGTCTCAAGTCAATGTCACATATAAATGTCAACAGTAAAGGGTAAAACATTCGTACAGCCAACCATCTTCTCACAATCTTTCCTCTTCCCCCTGTACCGCTTCATACCCACCATCTCCCTTGGAAACATACGGGGGCCTGTATCTCAAGCATTAGCTCTCGGCCCTCGACTCCCAGCCTCCTCATAATGTATCAACCTACCTGAGCCAATTTCTCACCCCAACAATCACCGCCATACCCACCGCATACGCCCCCAAAATCGCGCTCCACCCACCATCCCTGCCCCACTGCCCCTGCCCCACACCCAGCGCCACCAAATCATACACCAGACACGCGCCAAAGATCCAATCCGTCACCGGCGCGGCCGCCAGCGCCGCAAACCCCACGCCCGTCAGCACCCTGGTCAAGAAGGTCGGGCTCTGGCGGACGAAATATGTGGCGGCGGTATTGTGGAGGAGATCGAGGACGGCGATGCCCGCGAAGGATTTGGCGACCAGGTGGGTGAGTAGCGAGGCTGGGGAGCGCGAGTCGAGGCGTTGGTCTGGGCGGGACAGGATGGCGAAGAGGTAGAAGAGCTGGGTGATGGTGTTGAGAATGACAAGGAGGTTGGAGAGGTCGAGGCGGTTGGCGTGCCAGAGGAATGACCATGCTGGAGAGGAGAGAGGTGGTTAGCGATTGGATGTTTTGGAGGATGCAGATAGGTGATAACGAGGGGGGTTTTTTTTCTTTTCTTTTTTCTTCCACAGTCGCAAAATGACTGCGTTTGAGATTTTCGAAAGCATGTAAGGGTATCCTCATGATAAGATTCACTTACTTCCAATACATATATTCCCGGCCACATAATATGGCCCGTATCCTTTCATCTTGTCCAGCTCTTCACCCTCTTTGCCACTTTTCCTTTCCCCATTGTCCAGCTTCCACAACTTCCATATCCATAAGACCTGGAGAATCTGCTGTGGAAAGAAGAATGCGCCAATAAAGTATGAATTCGGCGACCAGAAGCTCATGTTCCGATCATGAATGTACTTCATCGACGGGGTGGAGAGAATGCCATAGAGCTGGGCAAGGAAGTCGTAAGCGAAGGAGGCAGGCGCGACATATCGTATCAGGCCCATCGATGTAGGCGTTTGCGCGTCAGCCTAGCAATCAACATGCAGGAGTTGACGGTAGGCAGAGAGGATGATGGTTGTCCTTGAGCGTCGGGCGATGATGGACAATCGCAGCTGAGATCGATGCGGCAGATTTTTGATTCGTTGCAGAGAACAAAAATAGCTCACACTGAACAATGAAGACGCGTAATAGGTATTGCGTGTAATCGTGATAATATTTACATGGCAATCGACTGTGTACGACTGACGATAGCAACTGATGCAACGATGATGCACGTCACAGCCTGCGCCTCATCGGACTTCCGGCGCGTCTGATCCTGACCACCATTGCTCCTCTGTACTTCACATAGCCGAATTGCATCTGAAATGAACTCCAATCAACTTCTTCATGCGCTGTACTAGTAGATATATCCTTCATGTATCCGGATAAACCCGAGTGCCGCTGCGATCTCGTAATCGAACGTGAATAAGAGAAAAACAATCACCATGGCCAAGCCTAGCGAAACACGTGATCGTGGTCTTCGAAGTAGGCTGGTACGTAGCATTCGAGCCATTGCTCTAAGAATCTGATTAGTTTCTGCTCGTCATGATGTTTTTCCGTGGTTCCGTCCGTAATCGTACCGAGATGGGTTTTTTCCTAAGAGGTACAATCGATGAGACTGTTTTCGAGGTAGCGCTCCTCGCTATTCAGTACCTCAGTCTTGAGGAGGTCGGATTATTCTCCCTGCAGCTTTGCTGTCACATATAGACGTGGTGGTGTTATCATGCGTAAAGGCCGTCCACGGAAACTCTTAGTGCTTAACGTAGATCAAAATGCTGGACCCAAACCTTGCGAGTAGTTTCAAAGAGCGAAGACTGAGTAAGTGAGGAGACGGTTGCTTCGTTTGATGGAACCCCTATAGATTATCTATGTACCTCACGGTTGGGAAGCGGCAGAGCGTTGCGAAATTACAGGGATTGCACCATCCCAACTAGGATCTGCTTCATATATCCACTACACCCTCCACTTCGCTTTTGATCCTCCGTACAAAGTAACACTGTGGAATTTGAAAGGCACTGGCATTCTATCAGAACCACGTTACGCGAGCAACTCATTCCTCAGAAGGGCTATGCATGTGCAACAAAGACCTCTTTGGGTAATGGTACACACTTCCAAATTCTGGAAATTCTTGCCAAATATTGTACCAAGATAAGCGCATCTTCGTTTGACTACCATAACTAAATTCAGAAGTGGTAGACAACTGAACCTTGTTTGTGCCACTATCGGCGTCCTACAAAAATTCTTCATGATTTGGGCGCTCGTAATCTTTGTAATTTCGAATTTAGACCGAGCCGTATGTAACCATTAAAATAGTCTCCCCATTGACTCCCATGATCACTTGAGCACATTAGCAGACACGTGGAACCCGAACCAAGATTGCAAGAGCGAAATGCAGCAACTTTAGGCTGCTTTTCTCGGTATGCATTATTAGTTTATCTACCTAACTAACACTGTCTACCACGGTAACCTCTGGAGCTCTCCATTCTGCGAATGAGTCTCAATGCTGAATCTCCTCCCTTGCCATCATTGTAGATAGCAATATCATACGGCCGTCGTATCTCTCTTTCATAACGCCCAAAGATGCTAATCTATCTCGTTGAGAAGCATACTGTTAGACACCGTGTGAATAATGCAATTCGGGTTCCGGTTCCCGAACGTGAAAACTCCCGTTATGATGCAATGTTACTTTGCTCGAACGCAGGATGGATTAAGACATAGACAGAATGCAAATGCTTTGTAGCACATTCTCAGCCGCAGTAAAAAAAAAAGCAGCGGATCGGGCCTTTTCATGTAGCAGCCGCCCGAAAAAAAGGAAAAGGAAAGAGAAAAGTGGTGAATCTCGCTACTCATACACTCCTCGAATCTCAGTATTGTTTCGAATTTTGATGTTGATCATGGCTTCGAGCTTCCAGAGACAGATTCCATATTCCATCGTAATATCCTTTAACCGCGGAAGTTGGGTTGTGGAATCGGCTGCGGGAGCTGCATCCAATTTTGACCCTGCGGACCAGTTGCGTGCGGGTCCGCAAAAGTGTTGTGCTCCCACATGGGGAGCACACCTGCCTTCCTCTCTCTACCAGACTTGCTCAGAGGCTGATAATGCATTGAATCGGTCGAGATGGTCGGAGCATTCTGGACGGATCCTGAGGGAGGATGCTGGAGCAGTGTGTTGACCTGGCGGACGGGTCGATATGGAGAATTGCGTTGAAAGAGGAAATATGATGGTGAGAGTTGACTGGATGGCTGCGATTGTGTAGCGGATGATGGGAAAATGGCAGAAGTCGGTGACACGTTGGCCGAAGTAGGATATGGACTTTGTTGTCTAGAATGAAATTCGTACTGGGGTCCAGAAGTATAAATCTGGGGGCGTGAAGGTGGACCAGATGACGCAGGCACCGATGACGGTGTGGACCAGCTAACAGGAGGTGGATAAACAGACTGTGGTGTTGACCTTCCAGAATGTTGTATGGGAGGAAGTTGATGGTTTTGCCGGTTTCCTATTGAACTGCTGGAACTGTTACTCTGAGGCATAGAAAGTCTTGGTAATTCCAATCTCGCTCCATTGGCTGCTGGACGAGACGCTGGAGCACTGGGAGTTGTAGTTCCTGATATCATTCCGATCGAGCTACCAGGAGAGCACGTCGAACCAGAGGCATATGACTGTGGATAAGGTCGCGAAAGCCTCTTTGGATGTGGCTCATACGCACTCTCGTCAACACTCCTCTTTCTACCATGTCGTAAATCCAGTTCGGGCAAAGGCCCATTATATAGGTTTGGTGGAGTTTTTGAATATGCAGATCGGTGGGGCGAGTTCATTCCTTGGAACGGTGGCGACGCATGATTTGATCCCGGGGGAGAAGGTAGAGTCGGTGGGACCAAGACTGTGGGAGTTTGAGGGCCACGGGGTGGAGCTTGCAACCTTTCCTGAGGTCTGGAAGCCGCTTCAATATATGCCGCAAATTTACCCAATTTGATGTGCCATTCCTTCCACTGATTTTCCGATGTGAAGAGGCTATACCTCATATTGCTGAGAAATTCTACCTCCATCACATGGACTTCACTCACCGAGATGCCCGAAACCTCGGCCCAGGTTTTGTTGGTGTAGGTGTTGTCATCCAAGACTATCACATTCTACATTAGCCAGCTACACAAATCTTCAAAGGAGAGGGTGCCGTACATTTGTTGCCCAACATCAAGGCCACCGTAAGCAATCGATATTCACTACCTGGCTTGCCCTTGACTGTTGGATTTGACTTTTTTAACCGGTACACAAACAACAACGCCAGCAATATGACATGCTGAGCCACTTGTGTGGTAGACAGAATTGTTGTGACCCACTTTCGAAAGCCAGTTGTAGGGATTGCATCTTGAACCAGTGGTTTGGCGGTTGTGATTGGGCTTCGTGCATCCTCAATCTCACTTAGGGTCGTGGAAGACTCAAACCAGAACAAGCATGTAATCTATATCAAAAGTGAGCAGGGAGGTAGTTTGAGAGATATTGAATGATGCATACTTGAGCAGCAAGTTCAGACAAGCTTCCTCCACTATTGTTAATCGACCGAGGTATTTGGAGGCCAGGTGCAATTGCATTGTTCGAGCTCTTCCCTAGACTTGATTGCTCTGACTGTTGTCGAGATTGCTCATGACTTTGTGAAAACGGTGTCAAAGGCCTGCCGTTGGACATTTGGTTGACGTTGACGGATTGAGGGATGCTGGAAGTTGGGTAGTTAATGGGGGGTATTCTTTGTCCATAACCCAAGCCCTCGTGATTTTGGCCGACCCGGTGGTCACAATGCAGTCCATGATGAGCTGCAGTATTCATGTCCAGAGGTGGAATTGGGGGTCTTGCCTGAGGAGGCAATGCCCGTTTGGCCCAGCCAGAACGTAAGCTGTAATTATTACCCTGCCGTCCAGAAGGTTGTGGAGTGTGCTTGATGGAAGTTGGCGGCAAAGAAAAAGATGAGACTGTCTCGAAGTGAGGCATCGAAAGCTGCAAAGGTTGAATGCCGATTGTAGACATGAGGTCGATGGATTATCCTTTGAGGGGCATATAGTAAACTTTTTGTGGCGCTCGTCCAGTGAGGGTGAGGTCCGAGGTCCAGCAAAGTAGGCAGAATTCAACAACGCGGTGGGGGACGTGAAGTGTGTATTCCAGGCATTTCTGGAATGGGTGAATGATCAATACGGCCCTCCCCAGACGTGAGGACCACACAGCAAGCAAGGAGCGCAATGGGTAATCAATTCAAGTTATGTGGACGAGGGGACTACCACAGGCGTGGAGCAACCATACGCTAGAGAGGATGACCCGTCAAGGGCCCGGCAGGAGCAGCTGGATCTTGTTGTGAATGTGGCCAGGGAATGTCAGAAAGCGAAGTTCGTATGCGGACAGGAGCAGTCAGTAGTCATTCACAGCCGGTGGGGGCAGGCAGTGACGATATCAGGATAATTAGTGTGAGGTTTAGGGTGGGTGACAGCAACTAGCAGCGAGGGGATCCTCAAAGCGCAGTGCCTTCCGGAAGGGTGAAGTTAGATTTGTGGCAACCATGGCGGAACGGAGATTTGAATCTGTTGACCAAACGCCAGGTCACAGCACGGTGGGATCAATTCTACGGCAAGTGGTGAGGTTAGGTTAGGTTGTGCGGTGGCCGCCATCAGACAGACTCGCCAGGCGAGCGCTTTGCCGGAATGTTCCAGGCATGGATGTGCAGAAACACGGCCAACGACCCCATGAGGCTGATCGCCATTGGACGCCAGATGGAGACGCAGTCGCGGCGGCAGCGTTGATGTCAGAGCCAGCCAACGCGTGAACAGGCGGCCGAGTCGCAGTGCGCTCACACGAATCCCATCATCAATCCACCACCAGCGATCCCACGGCCCGGCAGGGCCAATGAGACGCGGGGTTCGCCTGTGGCCCAGCAGCAGCAGCAGCAGCAACAGCAGAAAGAGCGCTCACGGCACTATGTACGCTACGTACGCTATGTACCAGGTACGCCAGGCCCAGGCTGGCCGCCAGAGAGCAGCAGCGACGCCGCGTGCCGCGACTGGCAGGCTACTCGCTAGCTGGAAGCAGTCGCTGCCGGATCATGGTGCTGGATGGTGCTGGACGGTGCTGGATGGATGCCAGCAGAAGGCCCAGCTCAGGCGGCGTGTCGACGATCGGAAAGGGGAAACACACGCAAGCAGCAGCCTCACGCTGATGCGCCAAGATTGGCTCGCTGCTATAGTCTGTGTTAATGCCATCAATCCGGCTAGTGCTGCATCGCGAGCGAGGGATGGTGCGCTGGGGGCGAAGCTCTGCCAGGCCCTTCTCACGCTGCGCTTGCTGCGGTGGCTCCGGCCCAGGGATTGCGCTCACATGGATCTGGCTGGTTGCAATCAATTCCTGACGCGGTCTGAGATGGAAAATGGCTCCAAATTGCTGATTCGGTGCGTGCGAGCAAACTCGGGTGCCAATCAGACGCCGGCCAACGCCAGTAAACCTTCGCTGCCGGTCCAGATTATGCGAGCGCGCATCGCTGCCATCTCATCGCCGACCGACGCGCACCCCTCGCAGTTCTGCTTCCCTCTCCTGGAGCCGTCCCCCATCGTCATGCTCTGGTCGTGCCACCCACGCTCCGACCGACAAGCCCAAGTCACCGTGACCATGCACACACCTTGCCCGGACCACGAACTCGAGCACCGGGGGGCCGCATCGTAACAAGCCATCACGGCGCACTTGTCGCGCTCCGTATTTGTCTAGTCATACGGGCCTTCTCTCCTTTGTCATGCCTGGGCCTCCTAACTTCCCCAACCAACGCGCCTCCCAAGCGACATCTATTCGTGACAAGCTCCATCGTCGGATGGCGCCTGGAGGAGTCGTTCAGTCATCATGCTCAGCCCAAGCCATGCTCGCTCACGCCGAGCCAGCAATTTCAGTGAAATCCACCGTTAGCTTCCTACCTGCCGCCAATTACTTATCGCCGATGCAGTCAAATCACTATGGATGATCAGGAGTGGGAAAAACGTGAATCGTGCGTTAGTTGCACTGGTTTTCTGGGCTGGATCGTTGCCGCGGCCCTCCACCTGCCCTGACAGAAACAGCAATAGATGAACGCTCGGAAGAGCAGTCTCTTCCCATACGGCCAGTGTTAGATACAAGGCAAGGCAGAATGGAATGGAAATTAACGTGCGTCCAGTGCGCTGGTATGCTTGTGCGGCCATGATGCTTGCACTGCTTGGACGCATTTCCCGTTTGATTGCTCCTTCAACGCGCATGCCTGTTGACCGCCCGTGGTCAAATCGGGACCGTTGCGTTGCTGATGCGATCCTGTGTTTCGATCCAGCTGGACCACAGGTATCAACTATGGATGGTGTCGTCGTAAACCTTGACAACATTAAAAAAAAAGAACCGTAGCCGTTATAATAGGTCCAGCCCATAGCTGGGCACATTGATTTGTCTTACTATTGTGAACACGCCATGAGGTACCGAAAACGCCACATCAGCCTAAGACCCCTTTTGCGATAAAGTATCGAAAGTATGTCGTTGGTCACGTTTCCGCTTCCCCATCTAAGGTAGAGGCGAGGGGGTGATTTAGGGTATTGCTTGAAATGAATGCCATTAGAAACGGCATCCAGCAATTCCGTGGAATGACTGCCTAGGCATTGCGGAAAGAGAATCAGGAGAGAGACACACGCCTGCGCCGCATCAAGCCGCAGCACCCTGGCACGCCGGACCAAACAGCCATCAATTCTGTACATGATTCAACACCAGTCTGTTCTTTCCCCTCTCCGAAATATAGCTTAGACTAACGCTTTCGAGCGTTGTGCCGAAAACGGTTCTCTATTCAAGATCCGGTCGTGCGCAATACGTCGCTTACCCACTCCACTCCAGCGAGACAAGCCAGGCCAGTCAGTCCCAACGCCCGTAGAATTCAACACCAGGCCTAGTCCGCTACTGCAGGTTGGAGAGCCATTCTCCTGGATTTGTGCAACAAAGAAAAATGTACACCCTTGAAAGCAAACATCGTCAGCTTCCTGCGTGAGCCAGGTAGAGATATGCGGCAACAGCTGACGTGGGAATAAATCGCCCGTGACGTCGCATTTGTCGCCAGTAATGCTTATTCCATCACAAACCAATCGTGTTGCACATTCCGTGCCCAAATTAACCTGTCTTGTGGCGGCGGGTCGGTCGGATCGTGCATGGTACACTCGTGGACAAACCCAGATGACAAAGCACATAATGCACATACGAGGCAGCAATGTTGTTCTAAGTTACTGTTGCCAAGCAAGGGCGCCCTAGCGGATAAAATGTTTAATCGACCTCGTCCAACAAGTAGCCGGCAGATGCCGCCTGCGACCCCTCAAATCTTCCAGAAGCAAGCCTCTTGCGAGAACACGGCGGAAAAAAAAAAAAAAAACAAAAAGCCTACGGCGACATGCACTCTTTCTGGCATCTGCATCCTGCCACGTCTTAACAAGCGAGCCACCACACTTTTTTGCAATGAGAAAAGTCAAGGGTTTCTCACTGTGAGATCGACACAATCTCCACTGTTGCCAGCCTAGGTTCAAAGTTAATGCACGGCGACCAAACAATATCCATAATAAGGTTACCAAGCTCCAACTGGGTCGGCGTGAAAGTGATCCGAAACATGCCTAGTACACAAATAATATCTTGTGCGTTGAACGGCCAGTGATGACGATACGTAGACGGGAGTTGTAGAGTGGTGCTGCACCCAGTCCGAAACCAACACGCGATGCGTGTTTCGCTCCATCATTCACCGTCGTGCCCCCAAATCATAGAAGGCCTGAGTTGACGACAACTTGCTCGACTGACGCGGCATTCCATGATGCATCCGCCGAACCGTTGGTCTCTACGCTGCAGAAAAAGAGGGATCGTCGCCGCCACAGGAAAAGGAGTCATACCAAGCGGAATAATCGCGCTCAGCCCGTGCCCGTTCAATTTCCAATAGAGAGTGCGCCTCGGTCACAGCAATCGGGATGCGCGAGTGACCTCTTGGTGACTAGGCATCGATTCGTAGGATCGAAGAAATCGAGACAGAGAGTTCCACGCGCGACTTGGGGACGAGTCACGGCGCTAGACTCACCTAGGGCAGATTATTGGCTTTGCTTCCTTGCCCCGCTGACACCCGCCATGGCCAAGACTCGCGCAAGTTGATCAAGGGGTGGGGTTTTTTGCTGCGGGCTAGCAGAGCTGATCTCGACTCCGCGAACCGCCCCGGCGTAAGGCGGTAAAGGCTGGATAGCCCGCTCTCGTGGATATGAGCAACCTGGTCAGATCAAGACACCCTTCGGACCCGTGATAGCCGCATGGACGCTTGTGGAGGCAAGCTGTTGCATTTAGGCCCGAAAGACATGGAACGCTTGGTGATGCAGTCATGAATCCTCGTATCCCCCCAATCCCGGTAATACCATCGTCCAAAATGATAGAAGCAAAAGGGCTTGCAGCTTACACTTCCGAAATAGCTCAGGCTCATTCCCCATTGCTCGTGGCTACCCTGGGTCTGTTTTACCCTAGAAACTTAGCCATGCCGATACATTAGCGTGATCTCGACAAATTTCTCCCTGCTTATTAGGGTGTTAGGTTACTCTCATCAACCCGTACACCACAAATCTTCCAAGGCACCACTCGTTATCTCGACCGTTTTTGCCTAAACCTAGACTTCTGCCACGGAGGCCGCTTCATGAGGAACCACGCAATGCTCGATCCATCCACGAGCTTTATTGCCTGCATGATGCCATGAATACGCGTCCGGCAAGGAAGCCAGCCACCCAGTAAATGTTGATCAAATGCACAATGCGAATATGTCAATTTGCAGTCAACAGGGCTGAGCGCAATCAAGGTTACCGCGACAAGCAGAAGATCGCCATTGCATTTTCCCAGCTGTTACCATGGATACAAACATATCGGTCTCTACGAAATGGGTGATGGCTGCAAGGCTGACAGTCTCCCATCCTTGGATGGGGAATATTGCGGGACATTGACGCCATCTGCTTTGATGAATGCTGCATCCTCAATATCCTGCCCGTTCCCTTATATCCGTCCGATCGTAGTCAAACTATCCGGAAGTCCTCTATGCCATTTTCATGATCGCTTTGGCGAACATTTGATCATTTCTGACGGCTTCGGGCAACCGAGATGAATGCAGCTAAGCGATGGTGATGCCGAATAATCTTTCCTTTTGCCACTGTCATGTAGTCATTACGCGATTCCACGCTTTTGCCTGCAAGGATGCGTTTAGCTTTTCTCAAAGGCAAACATCGCTCTCGTGTGACTAGGTCAGACCGCACGTTTCTGCCAATCCATCAATTCATATCCGCACACAGGAGCCGCTATCACGAATCGTTATGCAGCGCGCTATTACTTGTAGGTGGAAGCCGTGCCGGGTCTTGATACTCATAGCCCGTGTTATTCCATGCCTCCTCCGAACACTCAAGGATGCCGGGCGTCTCGCCCTTGAGCCAGGCGTCCCATCGTCGTGACATTCCTTTTAATTTTTCTTCTTCTCATGCATTGTGTCGGTGTTTTTTCAAATACTCGTTCGCTTGTCTCCAACTTGCGGGCTCCCGGGCTGACACTGACCTCCCACATCGGGTATGGATTCACCCACCGTCCTCCGGCTTTACCTCATCCTGAGCGAGGGTGGGCGTCTTGATTCATCCAATGCTTCCGCTGCTTGCTTGTCGTGCAGGTCTGCGATGGAAAAAATGGACAACAACTGCACCACATGAGACCGGCACACACCTCGGTGGCCTTCACCAAGCCGCCTGCAAGGAAAAGGCATGAAAAACCTGGCCCTTGCTATGGAACATTCTTCCAACCCTACATAGCCATTCCCAGCCCTCATGTCCCTATGATCATCGGCCCATCCCTGCAAGTAGCAAGACTCCACGTTCCAGAGACACTCTCTCACCAAACTTGATATCCGGATCATTGCCAAGTCTTAGCCAACGTGCCAACTAGCCTTGCTGAGGTGCAAGACGCTCGGACAAGACTGACTTGCTTCTAGTACATCGTAACTTGCTGCAGCCACTGTTGCCTGCGTCTTGATCGCATCGGACCAAACGGCGCCGTCCGACATTTCTTAGTTTAATGCTGCTGCTGCTATCGGGCTTACAACCACCTAACGTATCATCCTTCGCTTGGACGATTCCCGTTGATCAAAGACACAAGCTTTTCGGATTCGGAAGCATTTACGATTATGATTCCAAGAAGTTCTTCAGATCCGTTTTCCGTATCGTCACCGGTGCTTACTCGGAGTCTCCGTTCCGTGACATGGCTTTGCTGTGATCTTCCAACATCTACCTTCCTTCGCCTATTCGACTGCATCAAAGCTGAATCCCGTCGAATTATACTTTTCGCGCTATAACGCATTACCCTGAAGTGATCTTGCCGCGTGGGTACTAATAATGGAGATGATTGTCATGGACGCATTTCGCATCATCTTTAATACGAAGCGAAAAACAACTGGTCTAGTATTTCCCAAATTAAGCTCTATGGACGATTTCCTCATAACGTCTTGCTTCATCCTCACCCAACACAGCTTTCCGCAAATCCAGCTAAACCAATATGCTCCGTTGCATATGCAGACTCGTCGTCTCGCTACCTCGAATTCCCCGAGGTGGAGCCAACACTTGGAGTACAGGCCACGCCATTCTCGTCATAGCTGAGCTCGAACATTGTCTTACCGATATGATCAGCGATGGAATATTGGAAAACCAATAACTTGCAGAGTCTGGTAACACTTCTGGGTTCGAGTCTTGAAATCATTGTGCTGCAAAAAGTAAAAATGTTGGTAAGCAGAGTTGATAGTGTGTAAGCATTTTGCAACAATTAGTTTAAGGACACTCATTGGGAAAAAAAACCCCGCATGGATCAACAATGGCTGGCGGAGCTATTGTGTGCACGTATGTGAAAAATTAGAGGATCAAAAAAATTTACATGTTTGGATGCTATCTACAGTGCGGAACGTCGTTTCGCAGTACAATATGCACCGTCAGCCGCCAGCATGATATCAGAGCCCCGGAGAACATGACCCAAACTGGCAAAAGGTCATGCCCTTCTGTTCTGTGCCACTATTGCCCAATCACTACGCCCAGTCTCAACAACCGCCCCATCATCAAAACAACCGATTGTCTACTTCCCCCTTCTTTCCTGCTCCCCCTAACTTGCCCTTCGCCTGCAACCTCCTCTTTCGCTCCGCTGCCAAAACCGCTTCCGACTTGAAGAACAAGCTGGGCCCTTGACCCTCTGGCAGCGTGTGCGCAAGATACCCACGGTTCGACGGGTCCCGGTAGTACTCAATGGCCTTGCGCGCTGCGGGATTAGGGAGGCGATACTGGTACCCAAGAGCGTACTCGTAGCGACCTTTCAAAAGCCCCGCAGGCCCACCTGTGCCGTTGGCCGCTGATGTAGGTAAGTTTAGACCTCTCGTGCTTGAAGATGCGGAGGGGTCAACAGAGTTGATGGCGGGGAACGACGTCGTAGGGAGGTCGGGTACGGAGGATAGTGGTGGATGGATGGGGAAGTTCTCGAGGGGACCGGTCGGATGTGATTCTCCACGAAGGATACGTCGGATGCTTTGCTGGGTGTAGTAGCGCGTCATGACCTGGCCGCCAGCACGCTCAACGGCGGCAATGGCGGCGCCGGAGGCGCGGGAGACGACGATATTGATCGGGTGGGTAAGTTTTTCAGCATCCTGTAGATGAACATAATTAGTGAGATGTCTAGCATGGATTGTCCCCTCTCTTTCAAATCACGGAAGTGATTGAGCACGAGGACGGGAAGCATGAAGGTTTTGAGACATACTCGTGCTAGGAGCTTGACCCCGTCGGCTTTGACACCGTGAAGACATCGTGAGTCGTTGAGTTCCTTGAGTGTGATGGGTTTTGAAGTGTCAAGACGGCCTTCGTCTATCCAAGTTTGTATGCGGTCGAGATTGATGGGTGAAAGTTCAGCAGAGAAGCTAACAAAAAGACCAATCAGTACGTCCTTGTACATGTAAATCGTCGGTAAAAATTTTCATCTTCAATTGAAGGCAAGTTGAGTTCAACGTATGCGTCTGGCAAACATCCCAGCTACCAGCGTCGTTGAGTTCGTCAACATGGCCCCCACATTGATAACCGAACAGGCATCGGAAGACCTATATTACTCACACATTCTTAAAGCCTCTCTTTCCCTTGACCACCTCTAGCTTCGTCTGTCCACCTGTGAATCCCCTGGGCACCTTGCCATGCTGTTTTTGTCCCTTGTGACCTCTCCCGCTTGTCTTTCCCTTACCGCTTGACGGTCCGCGTCCGCGTCTGATTTTCTTACTATATGCTCCGGATGGCAAAGAGAGATTTGAAAGTACCGAGGCGTATCGTGTATGTTGCGCTTGTTGTGGAATCTGTATATGCGATCGTAGTGGCGAATATAGGAAAGGGAGAAGGAAAGGCGCAGCCGGTTGGAACGCGGATCTTTTGATGAGAAGTCTAGACGCGCGAATTGAGAGGCATGACGGTGGAGTCATGAGGATCATGAGGAAACTCTCGATAGCTTTACTGTCAAGCTAGAAAATGTTTGACCGAGACGGGGTGACGTGAAAATCTGGGTCACGTGCGTCAAGGATTCCAATCCATCCATCTCATTCCTACTTCGTATCCAAGTACCTTACTTTCCATTGAACCTCATCTCTAGATGTCCACATAACATTACTTACGTCCGAAAATTCCACACATCCGCGCCAAGCTGAAACTCTGACTTTTCGTTGAGTGTCACAAGTTTCTAATACTTTCGTCCCTTCTAAAACCTTCTATGCGGGGGGCTTTCATGATCCTCCTCTCATCTTGCGCCACGGCTTGCTTGTCTTTGTTTCCATGCGTCACAATCACGAACGACGCTCTGATAAATTAAGCTGAGCCTGAACTTCTCTTCCGGCCGCCCGTCATCGCTGATCCTGCCTCCCCGAATTAACGCCTAAAATCTGCATGTCGGGCAGCAACTCCGACCGTTTTCAAGTCATTGCATAATGTTGTGCAACGACGATTTTGATGTGTGCGCTCGCCAATACTGCCCCGTGCCCCCGAAAACGCCCCAGGCAGCAGCATTTATTTCTGATATGCAATACTATGTCTCGCGGTATTACCGGCAGCATTAGATCTAGGGTACGCGGATCAAGTCTGCCTTAGGCACATCCACATCCTTCTTTCAGACATTGCCAACCCCATGCAGTGCCATGCTAGGAAGCTTGGCGACATAAAATGTATGTGCTGTCCATATTCGGCCGACACGGCATGCCTAGAAAGGCATATCCGTGTTATCCTGTGAGATTAAGTATGTCTCCACCAACACATCATTAACCTTTAAAGAGTGAATCATTGAACTTATGCGATTCGAGGGGTTCTTAAGCTTTGATCCATTTCTCAACGGTAAGGCATATGTGCTCATCTCATATTCTTACTCTCCCATGTCGATATCCGGGTTTGGCAGCCTATTAGCCAAGTTCTTGTGGGCCTAATAATGCTGGGTCTTTACAGTTTCAAGTTATTCTATCCGCGAAGGTTTTCGTCATCATCAAAGTTCTGAGCCTGGTCACGACGCTAGTACAGCATGTTTGTTATTTGCCTGGAAACGCTGATCGCCCGAAAGAAAATTTCGTTTAATACAAGAAAGAATCCAGAAAAACGCGTTGCCGAGTGACGGAATGCGGAACGATGAAACAGGAAGCTCAGAACCTTCCATACATTCGCCCGCAATCCTTGGTAACCAATCTGGAGCAACGTCTCCCTTGCCCAATGGCACCACCGTCAAATTTTCCTATTGGTTCTGTGAAACCCGCTCATAGCGGTTGGTCGTCATCGAACACCCGGTGTCTGAGCACGATTCGTGCATGCCTTTGACTTTGGAAACAATATTCCTGGGCTGACGGACAACTGAGGTGCCAAATGAGTTCGGTTATGCAAACAACCCCTCAAATCATCAATATCATGTCTGGGGAAACAAGCGGAAATGAATTCAAATTACGTTTTAATTGCAACGAGCTTGACCGACGGCAGTCGGTTCTTCATCACGAAGCAATAACAACACTTGGAAAAGCACGCCTTTTGCACATTGTGCATGCCGGCTTCTATTGTCTCTTATCGCTTGGTTTCCACCTCCTGTTTCTCTTCCAGCCAATGAAATCCAAACTCACTTTTCGTAGGTTTGAGTAAAGTTTTCAGTAGTAGCATCTTCCATTACCGGCTGTATCGATACATGTCTCCAGAAGCTCTCGAAGTCAAGACGAACTTGCCATCGCAATAGACTGACGAGGATCATAGTGTCGCAGTTTTTAGGTAGGTTGTTTGCTTTCGTCCTAACATCAACTCTGATGATACTTTACATGAGCCATAACATTCGATGAGTTATCGTCAAGGACCTCGATCCGGCATCATTGGTATTTTGTGTTCACGATGGAATGAAGTGAAGAGGGTAAGATGCTGCGTCGTTTTTAATCACCGTCAAACCCCATCTCTCCTCTACCCTTCATAGTGTCACCCTGCGAAAATATTTGAGACCTTACAAAAAAGGAGATCGTCGAAGATATAGTCGCCGTCTTTGGGGCGAGATTCGTCAATAAAAGATCTGAGCAGAAGGGTATTTTGAGGGATGGGAAATGATATATTAACGAGAGTGGGCGAATACATATACGACGGAAATAGCAAGGCAACACAATCTGAAGGCCCTCGGTCATACAACGTAGCTGAGGCTCAGCCGTAAAGCTTGCCCATCGGTCAGGGTCAGATCTTGACATCCTATTTTGAGCGGAGTAATTCCTGTTAAGGGCGATGCTGGCTTGGTAGTAACGTGATCAACAAGATATTCTTCACCTTAAAAGAGCCAGAAAGCTCGTTTTCAACTTTAGTCAGGAGCGAGTTTGAAGTCAATTTCATCAAAAACGTCAAAAAGCCTTCAATCGTGCGATTGTGCTGCTCTTGTCCTCAACGCCATGGATCGTGATACAGGCCCGTCAGCCATCACTGCTGGATGTGAGAAAACAAGCAGGATCAGCGTACTGCCTTCCCCGACTTACTCCTCGTAGATTTCGTGGCCACCCCTCCATCTATCCGTTGGGAGAGTGAGCCAGGTGATAAATACAGAACTCAATTAGATTGAGGAATGAGTATATCTGGAGTTCCAGTTGTGATGACCTTATATGCTATCGTATCAATATTCCCTCATAAACTTTGTCCTGGGAAATAGTAAACGGCTAGTCAGTTGAGGCCTGTTTAAGATGAAGCCTGATTCGGACGGGTAAAAAGTTTGGTACAAACGTGCGGCAAAACTTCGGCCAACGAGTCAAGTTCAACACATCAGTCAGGCACATGAATCCGCCAAAGTTAAGTTGACTCACTCAACGCGGTTGTCTTTAATGGAGGTCTCAGTACATTTAGATTCCACGAATCTGACAATATCGCCTTCTGAGAGCTGGCTCGCAACGCAACATGGCTCTCTCCGAAACGACCGGAACATCGAATGGCGTAGGGAAAGCTACTACAGATGACAACAAAACCCCAAGCACAGTCGAGCCAGGCAAAAGTCAATCAAAAGCCACTCATGGCACGGAAAATGCGACAAATCCTAATGGAGCTATCAAAGATGGGGATTCTAGGAGCACAGAGCCAAAGCTGTCAGGAGCAGAACTTAAAAAGAGGCAAAAGCTAGAAAAGGCAGCACGAAGAGAACGCGAAAAGGCAGAAAGAGCTGCTGCTGGCGGCGCACCAGTAGCCCAAAATGCACCAACACATACACAGCAAAACAAAGGCGATACACAAAAGAAGGGAAAATCGAGCCAGCAAGACCAAAAAAGCCTACAACAAGAGAAAAGCCAGCATTCACGACGAGGTTCAGGAACAGCCCCAAGCTCACAAAAATTACCCTTCCGCTCCTCTCAGTCCTCTCAAGCTTCTCAGTCTAAAAAGCCCCCCTCAAAAGAAGTTGGCCTATTTGGGCACCTATATGGGCAGTCTCGCCGACAAACATTCCATCCAGCACCCCCAAAAGAAGTTCATCCTTCTGTCCTCAGCCTCGGCCTCCAAATGAGTACCTACACGATATGTGGCAGCAACGCTCGCTGCGTTGCTATGCTCCTCGCATTCAAAGCCGCCATCAACGCTTACACAACGCCACCACAGACCTCCCTTGCCCGCCATCTCACCTCCCACTACCTCAGCCCGCAAATCACCTTTCTCAACTCCTGCCGCCCCATCAGCATCAGCATGGGCAACGCCATCCGCTGGCTCAAAGACCTCATCATCAAAATCGATCCCGCGGTCCCAGAAGAGGAAGCCAAAGCCCACATCGCCGACTCTATCGACGGCTTCATCCGCGAGCGCATCACCGCCGCAGACACACTCATTGCCGCTGCCGCTGCTGACAAAATCAAGACCGGCGATGTCATCGCGACGTACGCCAAGAGCTCCATTGTGCAGAAAACGCTGCTGCACGCGCACAGTCAGGGCAAACGGTTTCGTGTCGTCGTCATCGATTCGAAGCCCCTCTTCGAAGGCCGCAATCTAGCGTGCGCACTGTCGGCCGCGGGCATTGCAGTGCAGTATGGCCTTGTGATTGCCACAAGTCATGCACTAGGGGAAGTAACAAAGGTGTTGCTGGGCGCACATGCGATGATGAGCAATGGACGACTGTACAGTCGCGTGGGGACGGCGGTCGTAGCAATGCAAGCTGCAGAACGGGACGTGCCTGTCATTGTGTGCTGTGAAAGCGTGAAGTTTACGGAACGAGTGGCGCTGGATAGCATTGTGGGCAATGAGATTGCGGAGCCGGATGAGTTGGTAGAAGAGGCGAGACGAGAGGGAGGGAGTGGTTCTGTTCGAGATGGCGGAGCTGAAGAAGACGCCACAATAAACAAAGGAGGTGGTCTGAAGGATTGGCGGGGAAAGGATAACTTGCAGCTTCTCAATATTATGTATGATGTTACGCCAGCGGAATATATCAAGATGGTGGTGACGGAGTATGGGAGTTTACCGCCAAGCTCGGTGCCGGTGGTGCACCGAATCAGTACGAATGTATGAATCATAGGGGTACTAGGAAATCACATCAACTAAGACAGGCAAATTGAATGCCTGTAGCTAACCTAGTAATATGTTGTGCCTTTAGACCAAAAAAGAAACACAAAGCTATTAATTTCGCATAAAAGCCAATAGTTGAATTGTGTGTACATGACGTTCGTTGACCAATTCTTGTCAGAGGGTTTCGTTATACCCAGACGACGTGGTTCTGTTTAATCAGCCATGCTGACCTGAACCTTATCAGACTCTTCAACGTTGATAAGTTCGAGATCCATCATTGTCCTGTGGCCGAATCGAGTTGACCCTTCTTCTGTTTCACGATCAAATATTCCCCCAACACTATCAACGTATTCATCGCATATATTTTGAAGCGTCATCCCAATACGCTTCTTCTGATAAGCAAAGTTGCCAGAAAACTTGTCGCAAGCTTTGAAAAAGACCGATCAGACATCTTAGAAGGACAGAGCTGTCTCAAAATTTAAGACGTGACTGGCTGGTCAGAACTGTAGGTTCCGAGAAGGCAATATAAACCAAGAGCCTAAAAGAGAAACAACACTCACGACATAAGCAGCTTCAGCAATTTTGCCTGGGATCACATTTGACGGCCAGAGTTGCGATGCCGAGAGGACAAATGCGTGGAGCAGTGAATCCAGAGCATAGCATACGGTAGAGGCGCCGTAAATAGCCATCTTCCAAGCCGTGTAGAGAAACAGTTACATTTCATATCTTATATTGCAATGGAAATACTGAGGCGCAATGCTTCTCAATATTGACGACGGCCGGACTTTCTGAAACAACAGGATATGGAGGAAACAGCAAGAATGGAGTCAGAATTCTCTATATTGACAGCTTTTCGGAAGGTGTTCCTCTAATGAACAATTAAAATAGCCACAATGAAATACTTATCGGCCTAGCTAAAGAAGCTTGTGAGAACGAAAGAAAAACAATACTCTTGCTCAGAAACATAGAACTCCAAGCCCAATCGATACAAAATGATGCACAGAATGAGGAATTTTTGACGAACGCGCCGACGGCTGTGGAATGAGATCTTAGTCCACCCATGCATCACATTCTAGCCACAGACTCAATCAAGCTGGATATAGGGACTTTCAGAAGTAACAGAACCATTATTTATCCGAACGTCTTCGTCGTTTAATCGCCTAGATAGTGATTTTCTGAGAAAAATGCGGCAAGGTGTTCATGCAAGATAGTTTAGCTAGTACAGCGTTAACGCAAAATCAATAACCAAGAAAATGTAACTCAAGATCATCATTGAGAATGCTCAATACTGTGATTCAATAAAATGAGGAGATAATAGACATATTGCCAAGGAAATAAAAAAAGGAAGGCATTCCGAAAGCGGGTACTTTCTACTAGCAATGGTGTGTCCGTATTCCTGACGGGTGTTTCCGCGCACGGACAATCAATAGCCAAAAATCTTCGGTCGTTTCTATTACCAAACCTCACAATAGAAAAAAAGCTCTTCCTTTCGTAGATCGTGGTAGGGAGACGGACTGCGGACTTCACAACTACTAACTCAGTAGTCATGGGAGAATGCACTTACCACAAAGAAACGGTAAGCTTGGTTGTTGGGGTCCGCTAGGCTGAAGGTTTGCCTTGTTTTCAATTGATCACTCTGCATGACAGCTGGAGCTCGAAGTCGGAGAAGCTGCGATTCAACGCCGCAGCTCGTCGAAACAACCTCTTGGGCTACTGGTTGTAATTCCGCAGGCACATTTACACGATAAGAGAACAAAGCACAATTCCTTGGCATAGGGATCATTGTGACACCAATTCTCAGTAAAATTGCTAGAGCATGGCTCTGGGGATGCTCGGCGCATTGCTCACAGTATGTACCAGATCTACTGAGACTTGTTTCAAGGCCCAACTATCTTTAATTATCCAAAACTGTCTCATTCGCCATTGCTGCAAGGCTCGCGCCGTTCATCTTTGAACCCATAAGACAATGCGGGACGACCAACAAACGGATATCGTACAGCTGCAGGTGGTCTGGGAGCGGCTGAGGATTTGATATCTGCCAAGCCAACTCAAGGCAACGTCGTCCTAGCTTTAGGCTCAAGTGAACCCACATTTGGCATACAGTGGATAGACAGAGGGTTTTTATTCGTTCAAGTAAAATTACGCTGAATCTTAAAACTTTCCCGGAAAAATCTAGCCGCGCACTCACTGCCTCAGCGACACCGACATGGAGCTAGTTCTACGTAAAGAGTAGCACTACTTTGGAGTCCATGTGCCATTTTATACAATATGACTCCTCATTTCTCTAGCTGCAATTACAATTGAACTGTGTCAAGTAATGTTTCCAGTTAGGTTGTGTGGTTGTCTTCGTTCATGTGGATAATGGTCTCTTTTGCCAGACTTCTCTCTTCTCTATCAACTCTTGGGGCACTATTCCAGGCAGTCGCAAGTTTTGTTACCGTAGATCCTGCACGAGCTGAGAGTAAGACCGCACCCTTTTGTCAAACTTCTTTGCTGACGCTTGGTCTCACGAAGTAAAAGCAAAAACCGTTCGTAGTTTAGGAGTAGACTTGGCTTCAAATGGCTCTTTCAAGACGAACGATACTTCTTCCATACGCACAATTTCGACAAGCCCTACGAGATCATTGCCAAGTACCGGATCGATGAAGGACATCGGTGATATGATCGCCAATGGATTTGGAATTCGAAGAGCCTCCTCGATTTCTGCATCGCCCCAATCTGCTTCGATTGCTTCGTCGTTTACCACATATAGTAGCGTACCCCATGGCTCAAGTCAATCCAAATCTATACCAAGTTCTCCGCTTTCAAGAATACTAAGTTCTGGCAACAACGTGACCTCGATACGGGGGACAGAATACCATACAACAATCAATCAAGTAGATAAAGGTAGACCAAAGAACGACACATCTTCTATAACATCAAGCTATCCAATAACATCGAACACAACCGGAACTTTGGGTCACAATGCTTCAGCCAATCGAACTCAAAATCTGACAGACTGTTGGGCGCAATGGACAGCTTTTTGGTCAAGTAGCGCTAACGCAGTTTACGTCGACGACTTTGGGGCAGTTCCGGTGACCCTCACAACCACTTCGCTGGAGACGATTCGCCAATTGGAATGGTCGGATGGCATTATCCTAACTACCACTACTCAGACTTTAGTCGATAATGGTTATCCATTTACAACGGTCACTTCTACTTCAAGCATTCCGACCACCTTTGATTCAACTTCCAAATATCCATGGATTACGGGCACGAATTCGATTTACACTCTTTCTGACGTTTCTGTATACGTATCTCAGAGCGGTATCCGGGTCACTATCACCGAAAATCCTACTACTCCAGCTTGTATCCTGCCGTCCGCAGTGCCTCAATGCCAAGCAGAATGGAATACTTGGGTCTCCTTTCAACTGACTACCGTTGAAGACCCTCCATTTGATTGCTTGACGACGTGGAATGATAATAATGCATTTACTTCGACGTACCCAGACATCTCTAACTGTGCAGCTGACCAAAGCTGGCGGGGTGTATCGGCGAGCATCGTGGCAGCAAAAGGTTCACCGTCTCCAGGTTGCGGCCTTGCCCATATAAATCCTGCACAGTGTAGTGGGCTGAGATCGCTATATTTAAGTAATTGGATAGTCTCTGCGAATTTTGATCAAATTTACACCCCTTCAATGACGGATATTGGCTTTCAGCCTACCAAAGTCACTGAGTCCAATGGTTTAATTACGTCCTCCAACTATTGGCCATCAGACTCGGTCCTTGGTCCCGGATGTACTCTAGGATGTGGAGGTTGCGCAATTACTGGTGATACAGTCCAGTTGTTTTACTGGCCGGTGTCCAAGACACAAGAGGAAAATCCTCATACTAAACGCGATTATCAGCCCATCACAGCATATACTCTCAATACGACATTCGTGTCACCAACTGTCTATGTCTACTACTCGAAGATTTATGCAGCAAATTCTTGCGGTAACCCTGTTGGACAAACACACTACTCAAAATTTGTAGCTATGACCAATACACGCGAGTTGTCTTCTGTTTGGGCCTCGATCAATTTATCAGACTTAGCTAATAATGAGGGAGAGGATAACACCGCTGTCCCATCATTTACAGCCCCCTTCAATTTCACAGATCTAAATACCCCAGTACCGCCCAGTATCTATGATCGCCAGCCATGGTGTGTTAGCTGGTCGACTACCCGCATGCAGTTTATTAATCCCGAGGGGGAGACGAATTTTGGTAGTATCAATTCAACTTGCCCACAGACTCGATCTTATGATCCTATTCTTGTGGTCCCGTTGCAATCCATTCGAGCAATAGACCCTCTGTGGTCAGCATGCTCCTTTGATCTTCGGTAAGAATCGTTTTCGATCAGAAGCCAAGCTATTAAAGCACCTTTCGCTCAGTGGCGATTCTCATAGCATTGGCAATTCTCTCTAATTAGTAGAACAGGGATGCATTCGATCCACCATACAATCTTCAACAGGCAGTGATTGCAGCTACACCAACAGTCTCGAATTGGGTTCCTACGGTATCAGCAACTCCGGCTTCAGTCCCTCAAATGGGCCAGCCAGTCCAGACCTTCAAAGGCGATCCAACCCCATCAGCTAGTGCGGACCCTGGCGATCCGCAAAAGGCTTCTGGTGCGAATGGAAAGGATCCTAAATCTTCCGTTCTTCTTTCTCATGGTTCCGAAGATCCGAGCAAGCCTGGTTTCTCAACGGAACCTGTCAATGACCCAGGTCTTCAACCCTCTCCAAGTGTCAAAGCTGGCTCTCTTCGCCCATATTCAGGGGAAAGCAAGATCACCGGAATTATTGAGTCGATACTCGTAAGCAGCATTGCCGCACCTTTAGATTCGGATTTAGGAAATGGGGCTCCAGGCTCTTCGGCTATCATAGGATCTAGGTCACATGTTGACAACAGTGGAGGCACCCTCGGTTCTGCAAGCTCAGGAAATGGTCATGCTCAAGACGGTGGATCTTCTGATCCACAAAGTCCCGAACCTAATCCCTCAGTAGCTCAATCAAGCACGCTTAGTGCAAAGTCGAATATCGCCTCCTCGGAATGGCGGGCAGGAGACAGTGCTATGGAAAGCCTTTTGTCATTTTCGGAAGATCCAACCCGGAATTTATTGACGGCAGGCGCTCGTACGAGTCCAATTCCTGCAGGAGCCACCGTTGTACCATTCCCTCAAGACCCGGCTCTTAATAATCCGAAGCTTAGCAATCCGACTCCCAGCAAAGTAGATCCTGGTGATGCAGATCACAGCAACTCCCAGCTCGCGGATCCAGACTCGGCCTTCGATCTCCCAGCGCTGCTTGGGAAGCCGGTCTCTGCGGCAATTATTGCTGCTCAATCAACCACACTTACTGCCTATCAATCAGAGGCGTCAGACGAAATCGCTATTCCTTACGCGTCAAAGTGGTATACATTGTCAGCACATGGTCCAGCAGTCACTATTGGAAAGCACACAATCAGCGCCGCTTCTGACGGAGTAGTCGTCGACGGCAAAATACAAGGTTTCAGTAATGTGATTTATCCATTCACTGGATCGAGCCGTCCAGACGGAGTGGTTATTCCAGTGGGCTCAACTTCTGTAGTGCTTCAACCAGGGGGTGCAGCAACTTCAGTTGACGGGCAGATCCTGAGTGTTGCTCCTGGAAGCATTAATTTGGGCAGTGCTACGGTGCCACTGGGCAACCATCTCGATGCGGAATCCGCTCCACAGCTCATAGCACCCTTCACCATATCCGGCACAGTGTATACCGCTTTCGAAAATAGTGTGGGACATCATGAAGAACTCGCTATACCCATGGACAGGACATCTATAACGCTTCTCCTAGGAGGCGCGGCGACCACACTGCACGGCCAAGTCCTAAGCGCTGATGCAGGGGGCTTGGTTGTAGGCACTAATACCGTTCCGTATTCTAATATGCCGTCAAATACCCAACTTGTAGCACCATTCATCATTTCTGGGACAGTATACCATGCTTTCCAGACTGCAGGGGAAGCTCTCATTCCAATGGGTTCCAATACTATGACTCTTCTTCCAGGCGGTTCACCAGTAACACTCGATGGCAAGATCCTCAGTGCGGCTCCAAATGGTATTATAATCGGAGGCAGCACAAATGCCTGGATCACGGAGACAGCTCAAAGCATCGGGGCCTTCGGTCCGGGCACTACGACACCAACTGCTGAGCTCGTTGCATTATTCACGGTCTCGGGGACTCCGTACACGGCAGTCGAGACCAGCGTTCCAGGGCACGGCGAATTGGTTGTGATTCCAGTCAAATCGGGAAGAGTGACATTATGGCCTGGTGGACCAGCTGCAACGGTGGATGGTGAGGCCGTAAGCGCGGCGCCCGGGGGGCTGGTAGTTGGAGGCGTTACAGATAACATGGCAACGATGACTGCGCCCTGGAGAGGATCATCAATTGCAAGTGGCACGAGTACTGGGTCTGGAAATGGGGTTAGTGAAGCGAAGAGCTCGGGTTCGTTGGGGAGTGGGTCGGCGCATTCTGGCTCTGGAATGTTGAAGCTGCCATGGAGTAACTCCCTTATTTGTGACCTTTGGAGCTGGTTATTGGGACAAGTCCTTCGATAAGGTGACTTGACAATTCATCGCCACACAGTCTATATGCTTTAGAGAAATACTAGCATCAAATCAATCAATCTAAAAGATCACGAGGGACTCGTAGTCCCTTAGTATGCTTTTCGCGGTATTAGCCGGCGAAATGTATAGCAAAACCGGCATGCTAAAGCGAAGCCTGCTTACCTAAGGTATTCTAAATGTATCGACTCATTACTCGTGCCTCCTCGGTATCACACGTTACCCTTTACTTGAGCCTACGATTTTTCAACGCGGAGCCGGAATTTACGAGATTCGTCAGAACCTATATTGTTGTCTGATTGCCTTCATGTGTTACAGTTGATGACGGCAGAGGGAACGTGGTAATTGACCGAACCAGATGGCCGGGCCTTCCATATAAGATCTCGAATAAGTTCATATTGACGGTCCTGATGCAAAATATTCTGACTAGATCTCGAAAGACTTCATTATGATCATAGACAGAAGCACTTCGAATCGCCAGCAAACGGGGAATGCAATGCCAAGAACGCCCGCAAGGGAGCAATTGCTATTGAAGGTAATGTACTGCGGTCATCATCTATCAGGATTGGCCAAATGCCTGTTGCTTATCAACTACCACCGTGGTGGCTAAAGTAGGCTTTTTCGGCC
Source organism: Astrothelium macrocarpum (assembly GCA_021030915.1). Lineage (NCBI taxonomy): Eukaryota > Fungi > Ascomycota > Dothideomycetes > Trypetheliales > Trypetheliaceae > Astrothelium > Astrothelium macrocarpum. The sequence continues at coordinate 53,914 of JAGEMR010000075.1, read as the reverse complement.
TCGTTGATGATTGCCTTGACTTTCGTCGCATCTAGTTTTTCTTTTCGGTCCGGCGTGTAAAGGCCATTAACTTCCTGTTCAATATCCGCCCTGCACGGATAAGCATGGAACACGTTTTCCGGACTCAAAAAAGAGGACTTACAACTGGGTATATACGAAGCCGCTCACCAGTCCGTTACGGACAACACTCATGACAAGGTTCTCAACTAGCTTGAGTAGGTTTTGAGGATCCGAGGCGGTAATGTAGCCCCAATCATCTTCGTTCGCTGACTTATCACCCTTCGCCGGTGCGATATTGATTCCACCGCATTCGGTACAAAGAACAGGCGCCCCTTCCTGGTCCCTGCTACCACTGTCGTTCTTGGCAGCATTAGTAATGGGAAGCACAAACATATCGCGGTTAGCCTTCTTCCCGAGTACCCCTTCCATCGATGCGCATGCATTGGCCATAACATTTGCGTCACCGTACTCATGGAAAGTAGTAAGATCCGATTGAACATGCTCCCAACCACAGTTATCGTTGATAGCGCGCGTTGGATCCAGCGTCTTGGTAATAAAATATAATGAACGGATGTGGTTCCGTTGCTCAATGTCATCTTTTAGCGAGGTGTAGCCCCAGCTTTCGTTGATGGGTGTCCAAACAATAACACATGGATGATTGATGTCCCTCTTGACCGATTCAACCCATTCCTGATTGAATCTCTCCGCGTATTCATCGCTGAACTCGTAGCCATTAGCCATTTCACCCCAGACGAGATAGCCAAGCCTATCAGCCCAATACAGGAAAATTGGATCTTCCACTTTCTGGTGTTTACGGCAACCGTTGAAACCCATTCTCTTGGCAAGCTCGATATCCGCCTTCAGACTATCGGGTGATGGTGGTGTCATGCCGGTCTCAGGCCAATAGCCTTGGTCGAGGACTAAAGATTGGAAGATGTTGTGACCATTGAGCTTGAAGGTACGATCACCATTGGTCCAGCTTATCGAGCGCATACCTGTTGTCGTTTTGACCTCGTCCACAAGATTACTCGCCGAGTCGTATAATCTCAAGGTCAGATCGTAGAGAGAAGGGTGCTCTGGCGACCATAGCGCTACTCGGTCCAGCCAGTACCGGTCATTCTCTAGCGGTATCTCCTGTAAGAGATCCTGGGGGAGCTCACGAATTTGTTGTTCTGAAAGTCGCACATTTAAATCTATATTGACGTGCTCGGAAGCTCGTGGCAGGTCAATCTTTGGTGATGTACCAACGACGATGTCATGAAAAGATGCTTCAACTTCGACGCTGAATTTACGGGCGACGTTCCGTCCTTGAATAGAAACCTTGGCATGCAGCTTCCCGGAGCCGATATCATTCGAGCGTAAAACCGTCCCATGGCTACTGTCAGCTATTCTCGCGCCTGGGACACTTTCTAACCACACAGACTGCCAGATGCCAGTCGAGGGTGTATAGAAAATACTTTCCGGTTTGGCACCCCAATACTGCTTCCCACGAGGCTGTGTAAGGTCGTATGTCGAGTCGCGAACCCGCACAGTCAAGCGTGCAGTAGAACTGGAAGGAAGGATGGTTGATCGCACAGCTAAGGCGTCAGAAATGTCAATATCAAAAGGTACATGCCCCCCGCGGTGACCTCCAGCGTATCGGCCGTTGACCCAAATGCTCGCCTCGTAGTCTACTGCACCGAATCGGAGGACAAGGCGATGGCCTTGCTTCTTCTGCGCCTCTGTTCGAATGTCCGAGATGGTGCGTTCATACCAGACTACCTCATGGGCACCAAGATCATGGATGCCTGAAGCTGGAGTTTGGAAGACAAAGGGAACATTGATCTTCTGCTTGTCACGGACCTTTCCATCTTGGCTGGATGTAAATAGATTCTTTTGTAATAACTTTTCCGGCAAAGCGGCAATTTGTTGTGTAATCTGGTTTGCCTTGGTGTCTACGTTGTCTTCTCCACTTTTCTCAGCAATGACGACTTGCTGTGGAAGGCCTTTGGACTGCCATTGCTCATTTAGCCCAATGTCCTCATCATCGAACAAAAAGTCCCAGGGTCCATTCAACGAAGTCCAGAGCAAGGTACTTCTCTCAAAGTCAGGGCGTGGGTATGTTTTGGTTGCAGAATCCGACATAGTGTCTGATACCCCTCGAAAATTTAGAGACAATTCAAATCGACGTAAAAAACCGATAAAGATAGCAAATGCCAGAATGAAAAAAGTCAGCCAGAGTCGAACATTTTGCATGTCTGCAATGTGGTAGCCAGCGTGTCCTGTACTTCGCGATGGCGGGGAGGAGTGGGGGTTGAGTGGGGAGCTTGGACGTCCAACTCAAACCCACAACCCGCATGCATCACTTTCATCTCTACGTAAACACATCGAACGCGAATATTGTCCAAATTCTTCAGTTCGTGGAGACGAGCTTCACTATGATCATGACACCTGCGTACATCCAAGCTGAGGGCCAGTCTGATGAGTCGACATGTAGATATCACGCAAAGCTCTGAAATCCAGTCCTGGCAGATCTCCAGCAAGATTCGGGCGAAGATCGATAAAGAGTGGATTTTGCCAGTGTTTTCGATACCGTCATGAGTCTCTCCGGGATGCAAGATGACTTTCTAATTACTGATGCGTACATACCGACCATCCCTACCGTGACCTTTCTGAACTGGAAGAATGGCCGATTACGGCCGCTACTTGTGCGTTCCCTGAGTCGTGCACAGAACCTACCTGGCAACGATCATCGCGTCGCAGAGTCGACTCATGCAGGCACGTCACTGACCCACAAGCCCGTGCTTTTTAACGTTCGCCAGGAGGTCAACGGCTATAATGTCGGAGAAGCACTGCTGCCAAAGACCGTTGTTTGCCATCATTCAAGGATCCGCCGCTGTGTGAGAGGTTCTGAAGAAACAACCGGCCGTTTCGTGACAATGAGTAAGGTCGCAGTAATATCTGGCGGTGGTGAGAACGTCGCATGCTTCTTAATGTGTCGTGACCGTCGTACTGAATTGTCAAAGCCAGTGGCATGGGCCTTGCTGTTGCAAGAGTTCTTGCAGAACGCGGTGGATGGAGCATCCATGTCATCAACATCAACTTGACAAGTGGAGAGGAGGTCGCGAAGACACTGCCAAACGCGACTTTCCATTACACAAATGTTATAGACTATCCGGAATTAGCATCAACATTCCAACGTGTATTTGATTCCAGCGGAAAGCGTCTCGACTTTGTCTTTGCAAATGCAGGCATAATCGAAAGGACGGATTTCTATGCAACAGAGCCAGATGACGACAGACTTCCACCGGAGCCACGTCTTCTGAGTGTTGACGTCGACTTGAAGGGGGTTATTCTCACGAGCTATCTTGCGTTGCACTACTTCCGGCGATCGCCTCACAAAGGGAATGGGGCCAATCTCATCATAACGGCGAGTTGTGGTTCTTTCTACCCAGCACACTCTGTGCCGATGTATGCAGCTGCAAAACGCAAGTGGATCCCATTCTATCGCGAAGCTGGTAATGACTTTTCGTAGACGGTGTTGTGGGCTTCTTGCGATCAATCGCCAGTCATTTTCATTTGGACGGGATTCGCGCAAATGCGATCTGCCCGAGTTTTGTAGAGACTAATCTTGTGGGTGAAGGAGGTTGAGCCGACTTTCCCCAACATCTATTCACCCCTATGACAATGATCACCAAGGTTGTTTTACTTTTGCTTGATAATAAAGAGCTACATGATGCGAACGGCAAAATCGTACTTGCGGAAAACGCGTATGGAATTACGGTCGAGGTCAATCTGAACAATTATTATGTCCGCACTCCGGTCGACCTTTGCGATGAAGACATGAAAGCACTCATGGGTGCAATGGACGTGGAAACGCAAAAAGGAGGCATGATCAAAGGCTAAGTCGTGGACGAACGAAGGTTAGAAGACTCGTTTGACTACCACGGACTACGTAGGCTATACTTTCATCCCCGACCTCCCGTATGATGATGTATAGTCTAATTATTACAGAACGAGGAAGCATTTCTAATGCGCTGATCATTGAATCAGAGTTTATGTCATTGGTTATGGAATGGCATCGGGCATTTCCGAATTTTCTCCATGCATCATCTTGAACAACGGCTCCCAGACGGTTACAGCTCGTTTTGTCTTGTAGCCGTTTCCCAGCTCAGGCATGTCGTAATAGATGAGCTGATCCGCAGACGCCTCCAGAGCTTGACCAGCAGCGCCAGTATCATCTTCAAGAAATCTGTCATGTGCAGCAATGACTGTTGACATGGATGTTATACTGTTTAACTTGAGTCAGCATCTGCAGTATATGGCTGTATTACAGTGGAAATACCATTCAGGAGACACCGCCGCCATCATTTCCGGAGGGACGATTGGAGTAGCGACTGCCCCTGGCAAAACAACATTGATAAAGATATTTTCCTTCGCCTTGAGCAACGGTGCCATGCATCTTACGAATTGCATAGTCGCAGCCTTGGCGCCACAATATTCTGGGTATGTTCGATGAGGGAAGATTGCGCCAATACTGGCATTGACTATAATCCGTCCTCCTGGACTTGGCTTGTTATGGCGCATGAAGTGCGTAGCAAGCTGAGTGCCGTAAATGACACCTTTATAGTCTATATCCGTACACTGGAGATCTGGCTCCGGGGGAACCTCTTCCACATTTTTCTCCCGCCAATCATAGATATAGATACTGCTTTTGTCGACTATCCCAGCATTGGCACAGAGAGCGTCAATTCGACCCCAAGTATTCCAAACCGCTTGAAACATGGCAGCTTGACTGTGGTAATCTTCTAAATTGGCTGGGAAAAAGCGCGCATTGCTGTCACCGATTTCTTTGATGACAGCATCGCCAGCAGCTTGCTTGCGACCGACAATCGCAACCCTCCAACCTTTGGCATGCAGATGCTTTGCAAGATCGATTCCAATACCGGACTGTACCACAAATGTCACAGATTAGTACGCAATTTTGGTCTGGTCAGTTAATTCGTCACAAGAGTAAAAGCTCACAGTGGCTCCAGTTACGATTGCGACTTTCTGCTCTGTCAAAGTCATTTTGAGTATATTTTGCCGAAAATCGAAGAAAAAGTACAGCTAAAAATTTTACAAGATATCCGATATTACGCACCAGGATAATAATATCGTTCAGAACTCCCAATAGGTGAATGAACGCCGTTGGTCATTGTCTGTGGAGACATGACTTTCGTGCTCACGACGGGTAGGAGCAAATCCGGAACCCCTAAGTCCTTGAGGAAAGAATCATCATAGTCCGTTCTGAACTAGTCTTACCGCGTCCTGAGTAGACGTTGCCGCCATTGCTTAGTAGTGCCATCCGTCAATGATATCCTTGCTCGAACCGCGACAATTCCGGCTTTTGCTGATTAGTTGGGGTAGGAGTGAAACAGAGAGACGTGATAAAGGCGCACGGAAGACAAAGCTCTCTCCCTAGAGCGGAAAATTTGGCATCGGTGTCATAGGAATCTTTTAATGTTCCTGCGTTAAGGCGACGTGCCGAAGTTTAGAACAGTAAAGCCTCAAACCCTGTAACTATCCTTATGGCTACCTCTATCAAGAATCGGCCGATGACCCAAGAGACTGGAACCGAAATTTTGAGTTTTCAAGTTGATCAGCTACGCATGACTAGCAATTGAGCGGTGGCTAGTCCCGCACGCTACTAGTCTCTTCTTCGGCATGTGGGAGAGGATTTGAGCTGCCGAGAAATTAATCTCGTAAGCCAAGATAGCGGCCTGTCTCAGCATGATCGAGTTCTCGCTGTAGCCGAGAAAAGTCTGTATCCGCACTTGCAGGCTCGAGGGTTGTGCCAGTCATTCGCGGCATGTATCGTGACTCGGCTCTGTTTCTATAGATTTCATAGGCCAAGACAGCAATTACCAACTCAAGGCTTGACCGTCGAGCACCTCCGATAGGGCAAGAGAAACAACACATCAAAATGTTTTTGCCTGAGGGAGCGGCTCCTTCGCCGTACAAGTCGATAGCATTCAGACAGGGACTGAAATCATTTGAGGAGTAAAGAGCGAAACCTCGACGAATCGGAAGTGTAAAAATATCAGGGTCGAAGTCAGCTTTTGTCCCATTGAGCCGGGCCGACCCCACCAACTCCCGCTCAGGGTGAGAAGATGCTTATTTGATGCCGTCGGCGTGGGGTCTACTAATTGGGTGAGCTGCTGCTTGACTTGGATGCGCGTAGGCCCGCTGCAGACAACCTCACTTTCACATCAACACTCTGCCCTGGCGGCCGAGCCCATGTTGCTCTAGGAATTCCTGCACACGAATTCTCGCCTAACTTTGACTATGCGTCTCGAAATCCTTCTCGGGGCAGTGTGACATGCGGTGTGAGGGTTTGCAGGTTATTTTGCCTCTGAGAATTATGTCCTGCCTTAAGCTGGAAGGGTCTATGACGATTGCTGCCAATTTCGGTAATGCTTCACAAAAAGCGTCCAGGAGCTTTCTCTGATGCTCGCCATCTAGCATAAATCATGCTAGCCTCATCTTGTTGCTGTGTAAATGAGATAACCATCGTATCTTAACCCGACATCAAGATGCAACAAGATGATCCGATTTCGGTGACTCCGGTAGCCATTGAGATGAAAGTTCCGTCATTTAAAGAATGGGAGAGGAAGTCCAAGGGCTGGCAGTTTGGACAGAATTCCTCCAGTGTGAGGTCACGCACGTTCCGTATGTCTAGGACTGGGAATTAAATATTGAACCAGGTATCCATGTTCTTAAACGTCTCTCTCCAGACCCGCAACGAGGCTCCGCTTGACGTGACCAGGAATTATTCCGACCGTAACCACTTTGGCTGGCGACAAGTGTAGATCGCTCCTGCTTGTTGTCATGAACCTAGCCTGGAAATGTCCACCACACAATCCATCGATTCCATCCGTCCTCTGCACACAGGGCAAGAACGCTTGAAGGCTCGTTCCTGGTAAGAATCGCAGATCTTACCATGCGCCATCCTGGAGACCCTCACATGGATCATCTTTATATCCAATTCCTAGATCCTTTCGTTTCTCGAAGCCCGTCATTCTTTCTCTGTTCGTCACCATGGTCTACTCATTGCTGGGAGAGACGTTTGGGGAGTATGCGGTTGCAATGTGCTTTCTTCTTCTGCGATTCTACGCTCGAATCAAAGTTGCCGGCATCCGGAATCTAGGTCTGGGTGATGTCTTCGCTGGCATGGCCATTGTACGTGCCAGCTCACTTCAGGGTAATCCTTGACGCACAGATTTCTAACATTCAAGATTTAGGTATTCTATACTCTCACAACTGCTGGTATTTATTTACTTGGTAGGTTTACACTGCCCTTTGTTTCGAAGAGTTTGCAAAACTTAAAATGCGGCGTGTCTGCTTGTCAACGGCATTCGTACCGTCATTGGCTGTCATTTCTTGGAATCTGCAAAGTCCACAATAGTTTCCCCGCCTTGGTTCTGCATCTTTTCATATCATAACCACTAAGATTGGGCGAGAGCGTGCCTACAAAGTCTCCCCTACTTGCCTAAATTACAACCTCTCCAGCGAGTGTACTAAGAAATGTCACGGGCCACGAGAGAGATGATTTGCCAAATACCCGCCAGGGAAACCCTCAAAAAGTCGTGGCAAGCGTCAGTCAATGAATAGAATTTTTCTCCTTTCAGTGACTCGAATTCGTATCGAGAATATCTACAGCAGGTGTTTGGCGACTTAATTCTCTTACCGCCTGTGACATTTCTTGGTGCATCCTGTAGTGACCTGAATGAACAGTCCCACGGCTCAAAAGTATACTGACTCGAGGCTGCTCCAGAAAAGTATGGCAATAACATTGGTCTGAATGATCAAACTGCCATGGAAGTTCCAGAGAGCAAAGTGCCCAGCCTGGTTCTAGGATCGAAGCTAGCGTTCATGAACTGGATCTGGTACCTATGTTTCATCTGGTCTCTCAAAGGCATTTTGCTAAGTTTGTACGCAAAGATGGCGTAAGTGTTGTCAAGCATTTACATCGAGGGTTGTTGACACTGTCTTACTTAGATCCGGTGTATGGAAACAGGAACGGCTAGTTATAGCAATGAGCGTCTTTACTGCATCGACTTGGCTCGCGTGTATATTGACTCATGTCTGCATTTGCTTGCCACCGTCACGAAGCTGGCAGATCAAACCCTATCCTGGCAGTAAGTCTTTACGCATAGAGCCACCAGCCCACGACATTAGAAATGTCGTTTTTGAGATGATGTGCGAGGGGATCAACATCAGTTCCGCTAGTGCAACATTACATGAAAAGTGACGACTTTAACATCATGAGCTGGTGGAACATGCATATACATATACACACAGAGCTAATCCGCAGGTAGATAATTGCACCATTCGCCCACCAAACTATGTGGTTATCGCGACGCTGAATTGCCTGTAAGTATTTTGTTCCACTACAGCTCGCCAAATTTGGTCATTGACGCTGATCCAATTGAGCCAGAACTGACTTCGGCATCATCCTCATTCCCATGCCACTTTTGTTCAAAGTCAGGGTTTCTCTTCGTCACAAGCTTTTCCTAGGCTGTCTTTTCGGATCTGGAATCTTCGTCATGATCGCTACTATACTCCGAGCCTATTATTCACTCAGATCCATCTCAGATCTTCCAATAGCACTTGGCTGGGCCGATCGAGAAGAATTTGTTGCTACGATCGTGGTTTGCCTCCCTGGCATCAAACCCCTCTTCAACAACAACACTTGGTTCCAATCAATACGATCCGGGTCCAAGAAGACTCCCGGAAATAGCCAGAGCCTCGGCAAAAACTTCTCCGGTAGCGGGGGAGAATCATCTAATCTATCTCGCAGCAGGGATGAGACTGGAAAGCAATTCGAACTGGGGCCCGTCGGGTGGCGCCGTCATCCGTATGGAAGCAAGAAGCTCAGCTCTGGTGCAAGTGATGAAGAGATCATAATTGACAACGCACACGACCAGAACAAAACTAATGACGACGGAAGGGATATATTTGTTACCCAAGAATACACAGTGTCAAGCGAAGATGCACACGACAGGGTCTGATTTGTAATCTCTTATTCGTTATCCAGGGTATGAGATTAAAGTATACAAAAATGCCATAGCCTGAACTCTTGATCGTTGTGTGTTCACTGAATGTTAGCAATGGCAGCCCATCTAATACTAAACGGTTTCGAACAATTGAGCTTCGAAATTCGAAATGTGTTATTGAAGAACGATCAAGGCCAGCCTTGTAACATCCTACGGACTTTTACCATATCTCAAGGGAAGCATGCTGCTCCATGATCAGGCCGTGACATAGTTGTTGCATGATTATCCGCTGACCAAAGATTCATGGTAGCTTAGTCTTGCTGCACCCAAAGTTTCCTGGATCCGGATGCTTCCCATGACATCGGAATAGTATAATTAAAATGCAGCATGGTTGCTTGTCATGATGGTTTAAATATCGGAACGTTGGGATGAGCCAAGATTTATTTAGTAGCCGCTGCACCGAAGGACGGAACCCCACCCGGAAAACTCCGCCGAGTCTGATCTAAAACACGCTTCCCGACTCGCACGTCCGGCTCGGGACACCACGCCATTGACAAGCCATCAAGCCATAGCCGTGTGAGGGCTTGCATATGATCAGCACCTAGAGCTGCAATGCAGGTACGATGGCCTGTCATGACGAGGGGGCCTCTCAAGCGAGGTCAACTCCCACGTTTTGGTGTCACACTCAACCCCTACTCCCTCAGGCTTTCCCCAAAACAGGATTCCACCAGGACATAGATCCACTGCACTATGCTGTTCTCTGTGCCAATGATTGTCGGGCCTTCGTTCCGCGGTACCGAGCCGTCTGGGGGGGAGAACCAGACGAGTTGGGGAAAGAATCCGATGTCAGTCGAGGCATGCACCGCACCACACCGTCGCAATCTCGGTCGACCTCCAACTTCAGCGTCCTCACCCGTGCGAAGGCTAAAGGGTTCCATGACCTCCTAATGCCTGTCCAACGCTTCCATCACCCCAACGAGGGTCGACCGTGCCGCTCGCAGCAATGCCATCATCGATGATGTGTTAGGGAACCTGCAGATAGACGGGGGTGCAGATTTGGAGAGGATGAGCAGAACAGAAGATCAAGCTGGGTAGGTCGTACTTGCAATGGGTTGAAGGGGAACTAGCTGCCCTTCGAGGCAATCCACAAGCTGCCTCGTGGCAAGCCGGGATTCATCTCGTGCTTGACCTGGTTAAAACCCTTCAGCTTGTTATTGTTATTTTCGTGATTCCCGTCTACCTTGGTCCTCGGGCATCACCTATTGCGCCATCTCTTCGCCGGCTTACTGTGTTGTCTATTTTCGGGGAGTGGGTCAAACATTGCGACTTCTGCATGGCTCCAAGCGAAAACGTCGGTCAATACAGTAAGGCGCCGGCCGCAGAGAAGGAAGACGCACAATCGCGTTCACCGCACGACTCTCAAGAAAATGGGTTTGATACAGAGAAGAGCATAGAGATTAGCGAGCCCGGTGGCTCAAGCGATGATTTCGAACCTATCGTTACCCTAAAAACATGGACTGTTTGCATGGTGAGCATTGAACTCTAAAGTTCGATGGAATCTGCATCTTGCTGTACTTAACAAGAGTGCATTAGATTTTATCACTCGGATATGGCCTCTCATTCTGGGCTGTCCCAGTCATGGCAGCGATTGGAAGCGTGGTTTCTACTGATTTGGGTGATCCTACTGGTTATGTGTGGTACATTCCTGTAAGAGATAGAACTCTGACCGTTGAGGGCATTTTGTTAACGCAAACTTTTCGTAGGCTTGGACAATTGCCATCACAGTCTCGTTTCTGTGGTTGTACGTAACATCTCAGGTGCGGTGAGGAAGCTTTCACTGAATGCAAACGTAGTGGTCCTAATTCGGATCTTCTTGGACGGCGATGGTTTCTGGTCTCAGGGAATCTTGTGAGTGATGCGCGGAACAAGAAGCTTTGGATAAGATGATAACCTTTGACAAGATCACCTTCATTGGTCATATTGTTGTGGGGTCTGCCAAGAATAGTAACCAAGTTACGGCAGGAATGGTCATCATTGGGTTTGGTGGAGCTCTCTGCCAAGTACGTGTCAAAAAGATGCGAATAGTCAGGGTCATGGCTGATCAGCATTAGATGGCCGCTTTTGCGCTTCCAGAGCTTCTTCCGAATAAATGGAGACATATCGGCGTCGTTATTGCTGATTCTGTCATCTACGTTACGGTTATAGTCGCTCCTGTCACCGCCAGATACGGTATCGAATTTGGAACCTGGCAATGGAATTACTGGTCAATGGCTATTTGCCAATTCTTGTCGTTTCTTGGATTGTTGTTCCTCTACTTCCCGCCAGCTCATCCGTAAGCTATTTGAAGTAGATAACATAGCGATATTTTATGCTAATAGAACCCGCAGTGGGGGAGCCCCTATTCCGCAGATACTGAAGGAGCTGGACTATGTTGGTGAGTAATGAAAATTGATGAACATACGCGAAGAGGGCTTAGTATCTCCTAGGAATGTTCTTGTTTGCCATTGGAGCTGTTCCAGTACTTCTGGGCATAGTTTGGGCCGGAATTTATCCTTCGTCAGATGCTCATGTTGTCGCGCCTCTGGCTGTTGGATTTTCTCTCTTAATCGTGTTCGCGATTTGGGAGACATATATTCCGAAGCATCCTATTACACCCCGTCATATTTTCGTCTCATCCTGGGGACGAGACTTTACGGCACCAGCGATCGCACTTGGTGTGATAAACATGTTCTACTACTCCAGCAGCATAATTTGGCCCACTATGATTACTGTCTTCTATACCAATGGTGGCGCGGACTGGAAATATGCAATTGTACTGTCTCTCCCTCAAGGGTTCGCAATCACAGCCGGTGCTATCTTTTTGACGGCATTTGGCAGCAAAATCAGGCACTGGCAGAGGCAACTAACTGGATCCTCATTTATTATGGTTCTTTTTGGATCCTTACTGGGACTTGTGACACCAGCCAATAAGGCCATGATGACTGCCTTTGTCTTTCTTTCACAAATGGGTTTTGGATACGCAATCTATCTAGCAATTGCCATCACCCAAATGGGAGTTCAGCATAAAGACTTAGGCATTGCTGGGGGCATATCTGGTACATTTCGCTTCGCTGCTGGTGCCAGTAAGTCTCAAGTCTCGTTTTAGACTAATCTCAAATCGAAGACTGACCTATACGAGTTGGAACGGCTGTATATACTACTGTCCTCGACAACACCCTTGCTACGGAGCTCTCGAAACGCGTACCTCCCGCGGCGATTGCGGCCGGTGTGCCGGCATCCGCATTGCCCAGTCTACTCAAAGCAATCAGCAATTCTATGCTAGCGACGTCCTTTGATCCTTCGGTCGTGGAAGCTGTGACTCCGGCTATTAACGCCTCTTATTGTAGAGCAATTTTGTAGGTAACAACTAATCATAAGCCCTAAACTGCCTGCTAAGCCGTGCTTGTCATCAGTGTTGTAGCCATGACTTCGATGGCATTTGGGATCGTAGGCCTCGTCGCGTCCGCGTCCTGTAAGGACGTGGATAAAAAAATGAACAAAAGGGTAAGTCTCAAGAAATGAGCCTCGGCGAATGTAACAACTAATGTACTGGCAATTTATTCTAGATTGAAGTTTATCTCGAGAATACCCGATACGCAAACCGCAATAAATTCCGTTAGACCAAAAAATCTGGATTTTCTAAAATTATTGTACTCACTGGTTTATAAGATTTTGCATCCCGTTGGTAGAAAATAGATTAGTTCTAGAATTTCCGCCTCGTTACGACCCTTGGAGACATCGCTACAACTTACCGCTTCATACTAACATACATTCGTATAAGCTTCTCCAATGGGGCGCGATGGCTGATCGCTGACGGGCCGTCTCATTCAAACCGAAATTACGATTGCACGTGGCGCTTCAGCCACCATTCTAAAGATGTCACCGGTGACTAAGAAAAACGCTCAGCTTTCCGTGCCTCTCGCTAGAGATCTTCAATGCCTTCTTGCCGGGGCACTTGCCTAAACAAAGGCCACAACGCTATGCTGATGGGCTGTGAGACATCACGCAACCTATAATACGGCTACATACGGTTCCACCGAGGAATGGAGATGGGCTTTGGCTCTTCAAAGATGCCGCTCCTAGCAGATTTGAGTAATGGCTACTCTACCTATACCAAGAACGTAGAATGCGCTCCACTGTAGTCGGTCTGGCCGATGAGTAACAGAGTTTGCATCTTGAGAGTATAAATGGACCTGGCTGCCTTCCCAAAAAAGCCTCCCAGCTCGTCACTACAATATCAACCTTCGCGCATCAAGACCATTACCTACTACAGACCATCCCAATCCATTCATCATGAAAACCGCCGCAGTTATTCTGTCTCTTGCCGCCTTTGGCCTTGCTCAAGACTATCCCTCTCCTACTTGCACGTCCGTCATTGAGAAAGAGCGTGGGTGCTGCCCACCAGTGAGCGCCTATACTGCAACTGCGACAGTTGACTGCCGTGGCTGTGCCCTCGTCACCTCTTCTGTGGGCCCTGTATGCGACATTGTCAGTCTCTCCAGAACAGCCAATACCCTTCGCTTGTCCAGACTCTATAACAGTCTTCTTTCATTCGCCTCATCCCGAACCGAATAGCTTACATTGTGTGATATAGATCTGCCCAACGACTGAGACGCTCCCTGGCACCACAACCGTGACTGCCTGTGCACCGTCCATCAACCCAGGGGGACCCATTCAGACCTTGACCACGACCTTGGAAAAGCGCACAAGCCCCTCCATCAACCCCGGTGGACCGGAGCAGCCATGCACCTCAACTATCACGACACGCGCGCCTTTTGGATGCACCCACACGAGCGATATCTACACGGCAACGGACTCGATTGACTGCCAAGGGTGCATCTTGACTACCACGACCCTACCACCCATCGGTGGTCCCGGACCCGTAAGTTCTCCTTCAGCCCCGTGCCTTTGACATCACGAGTAGTACTCCTGAACCCTCTTGAGCCACTGAAACATTTCACTGAAAACCATCAAATGCTAACGCACGGCTACACAGGTATGTGTCGGCGGGATAAAGACTAGCTTTGTAGACTCTACGACTACAGTGACTGCATGTGCTACAGGCACTTCATAGAGGGGTCCTGGTCAGTTGGAGACGGGATGGACGTTGTGGTAGATTGGCTGTGAGATGATGGAAGGATTGGAAAAGATTTGATTCGGTTCTCTGACATTAGACGCTCCTTCAGCATTGAAGTCTTATTTTTGCAAGTAGAAATTAAAACATATTGTGCGTTCTCATATTTGATTGTCATGCTTCATTGCCACACACCGTGTAATAGGCTCTCTATATCGTAGTTGTTGTGCGTCCGACGATCAGCTTGTTTCCTGTCCATTCATCCTCGTCTTGGCAAGAAGGCAGAGTATTGTCAGACCAACTCACCGCTGCTTTCTCAATATTTTTTACGTAACACAATTTGATTGCCTGCCAAGGCAATCTTTTAGTCAGGCACGTTGGAGGTTGTGATTTTCGGCAAGGGACATGCATGACGTCCCGTCTCCAGAAAGGGGTGAGTAACGCGAAATACGAGCCGCGCGGTACAACGTGCATGCATTAACGGAAAATGGTGGGTCTTACTCTTGGGGCAATCTCACTTACCACACTTGGTACCACGTGGTTCGCGCTTTATTCAAGCGATGGAAGAGAGTGGTCACCTACTTTCAGCTGCGCCTCTTTACTTCGCAGGCGACCAGCTTCTATAGGCAATGGTTGGGTTGGTGTGACCGTAAGCGCGGGACGGAAGCTTCGGAAGTCATTTGCCTGCCGCCTTTTGAATGTAGGTACGGAAATCTTTCTCATTAAAATCTTCCGATCCGAATCTGGAGTCACACACATGAACGATCAGGATTTTCATCTCTCGTGGTAATCCGCTAGGAAGCCTAGCTGAAACTCCCCCAGCTCTGGGGCGTATCCGCCATCTCGAACACAATGGATCTAGCTCCAACAATGTCCCCATGTGTCAGCACCGGCTTCTCCACGTTTCTTCCGTCTACCGTCAAGCTCTTTACAAAAGGCTTTGTCGGTGCTCCCGGTGCGCTAATTACTAAATCATGTTCTTTCTGACTGTTGCTCACCACCCCGCCGCTCTCCGCCCCAGCTGGGAATCTTAGCGTCACCTTCTCAAAGAACGGCGAGCCAACGATATACTTATCAGAGGCTGGATTCACGGGATAGAAGCCAAGTGCGGAGAAAATATACCACGCGCTCATCTGGCCGAGATCTTCATTCCCCCCTAAACCGGCCGATGTTGCATTGTAATTGTCCCAAGCAATCTGGCGCGTGAGATTCTGCGTGCTGGCAGGGTAACCGATGGCGGCGTACAAGTACGGGACATGATGCGAAGGTTCGTTCGTCTGATCATTATGACCGCCCGTAAAGTGCGCGTCGAGTTTGGCTTTGAGAGCCGCAGGGCCACCCATCATGGCGGCGAGGCCATCCGGATCGTGCATCACGTTGAAGGTGTAGACCCACTCATCTCCTTCCGTCCAACCTTGGTCAGGGCCAGCCCACGTGCCGTTGGCATTCTTGGCTTCCATGAAGGTCGTATCAGCGTTGTAGATGTTGTGGTAGTTTTGAGCGCGAGCAAGGAGTTGAGCCGACGTTGCATTGTCGCCGGCGTGAGCTGCAACAACTGAGGCGGCGAAGTCATCGAAGGCATAGTCAAGTGTGCGGGAAGCGCTTTCGGCCCACTGATCATTAGGAACGTAGCTTCCTTCAGGCCCGGGTTGCATGTAGAATGTGAGCCCTGCGCGGACCTCATCAGGAGTGTAAGGCTCGCGGTCGTAGTAAAGGAGCTCTGTGTCTTGATCAGATGGAAAGAAGGCGTTCTTCCTAACACCAGCCCAGGCCTGAGCAATGTCAAAATCACGAAAGCCTCGAGCAAGAGCATTGGCCAAAACAGCATCAACATGAGTGCCAATCATGATGTTCGTTTCAATGATGTTAGCCCACATTGGCAGACGACCAGACCAATTGAATATTTGAACGAGTGACCTCATCATGCTATTTACTCTCTCCGGGGCAAATAGAGTAAGGAGACTATGTTCTGCACGAAATGTATCCCAAATCGACCAAGACTGATAATAGGAGTCTTCAGCTTGGTGAATGGAGTCTGTGTATCCGCTGTAGAATGTGCGAAGACCTCCATCCTTACTTTCGGTCGGCTCTGAAAAATCGGAGGGATACTGAAGTGCATGGAATAGACCGGTATACCAGATAGTCCTTGGATCATATGCTGAGGATGTTTGATTTACACCTTCGATAGTTACCCTACCCAACTTCTCCAGCCAGGCCTCTTTGACTTCTTCCACAATGTCATCGAACGTGTGATTGTTTGGTGATTCAATGTCCAAATTCCTGCGAGCCTGGTCAACGCTAACGAAAGACACGCCTGTACGTACTTCAACGCGCGTTATACTTTTTCCGAATTTGACCCAAGCGCCGATATCTGTGCCATTGGCGATACTAATACTTGCTTGGAGC
This sequence comes from Astrothelium macrocarpum, assembly GCA_021030915.1. Lineage (NCBI taxonomy): Eukaryota > Fungi > Ascomycota > Dothideomycetes > Trypetheliales > Trypetheliaceae > Astrothelium > Astrothelium macrocarpum. Next base: position 37,378 of record JAGEMR010000075.1, on the reverse strand, counting down.
TCTCCTCCCTGAGCGATACCATGCGAAACGAATGGTTCTGAGAAACGGGATACAAAATATCCCCTGAAGGATGGTGCACGCGAAGGTCCAAGTGCATAATCTTGCCTTTGGGAATTACTTCCTGAGATCTCTTGTGTGGAGGCGTTGATTTCGAGATGGCCAGTCCAATTTGCACGTGTTGCTTGCAAAAAGACATATGGGTCCAAGTCGAAAGCTGTGTCCTCATCTGAAGAAGTTTGATTTTGAGAGAAATCCATACGAAAGTGTCCAACATGCGATGTTGCAGTCAAAGCTAGCTGAAGACTTTGTCAGATTCACATTTGAGGTGCCCATCACTGTGGTGAAGATGTTTACCTTGATGTTTCCAGAAGCACTGCTGTTGCTTGGCGCTTGAGCATTAACACTCACAGGTCGCTGTGTTGGCTGAGCCTGCTCAGGCAAAGCTCTTCTCGTGCGGCCATTTGCTCCCTCCCTAACATCATCTGGGACTGGTTGAGCGCCTCCTGGGACGGGTGAATATATACTTTCCGTCAAATTCGCTCCAAACGCAACCGATTGAGCGTCTATAGTAACTTCGTACACGTACGGTGTACTAACCTCGGTCTCCTTATCAATTCTATGTGCCCTTTGCTCAAATAACGGCTGTATTTGACCAACGCCAGGTGTCAAGACCACCTGCCCAGACTCCCCCATCCAAATGGCAGGTTGATGGGTCGCTTGGAATCCATGCATGTATTGATCTGCATCATGGTAGGGACACTGAGAGATGAAATTCTCTCTTGTTTGGGGAGTCCATCGAGTCATGCCGAAAGGCACAGAAACGGACGGAATCATGCCTCCATTGTCATTTGGACTGTAGCCAAACGTCCCGATTTTCGGGTTTACATACTGGAGAACGCCCGGATTCTCATGATATGAGCTTCCAACTCCTACCGCGTAGGAGGCAAACAAGAAAGACGAGAAGAATGGCCACATGCTATTTGTAAAAGGAGCGTACAAAGGCTCCAGTTTGTCCAAGTATGCGGCTGTCAAATTTGTCCAACTTACTGGCAAAGACATAAAGAGTCTATACATTATACCAAGCCTACTATCAGCAGCGCCGACATCCTTTCCAAACTCGATGCACGAAGCGGCCAGGGAGATGCGGGGGTGATATCATTCCCCGCTGTTGCGGTGACATCGCAGTTCTTGGCAGCAAAAGAATAAATCCAAGCCTAGTGCACTCGGATTAGGATGCTGGAGATTATAATCACGATGAGCCTCTTCGCGATATCAATGGAGAGATGATGTTGAGATGGGAAATTGAGGAGTTGTCAGACCTCTCCGATTTGTCACTGAAGCCCCTTGTAAAAGGGGTACAATGAAGCAACCCCACGAGCTGAAACTTTTTTTTCCTCTTTCCCCTCTACTTAATACCACTGTCCTTCCTGGTTCGTGTATATATGTTCACTTTCCCCTTTGGTCGTTAATTCAGGAGGTATCGGGGATGCTTTCCAAACTGAATTTGGCTGTATAATGTCTATAGGTTTCCACAGTCGCTACAGAAATTCAAATGATTTCTCCAAAACTCACGATTCCAAACAATATGCTCGACCGCCCTCCCCTTTCAAACGCTCCCGCCTTCTTTCAAGCATTGGCATAGCTATTTTAATTTTGATATATTACGCCTCAAGGTCTACTGATCCGACATCAACGAAAGCATCTAATACCGTAAACTGGTCAAAGTTTGCCTACAGCCAATATGCCACCGACAGCGCAACACTCTGTAACGCTGTCATGGTTTTTGAAGCGTTAGACAGGCTCGGGAGCAAGGCGGATCGAGTTCTCCTCTATCCGGAGCAGTGGGATCTAACGGTCTCAGGCCCCAAAGATCGGGACAGTCAACTCCTCAATCTTGCCAGAGATGAATACAATGTCAAACTACACCCAATACAGATCCTTGCGGTAGCCGGTAGCTCTCAACCAGGCTCGTTCGATCACCCTCAGGAATCCTGGGACACATCCATCACCAAGCTTCTCGCGTTCAATCTCACCTCCTACGACCGCGTCCTCCACCTCGACAACGACATAACGCTCCTCCAACCTCTCGACGAACTCTTCCTCCTCCCTCCAGCCCCGATCGCCATGTCCCGCGCCTACTGGCTCTCCGATCGTCCTCACACTCTCACCAGCCTCCTCATCCTCCTCACACCCTCTCCCTCCGAACTCGCGCACCTCCTCACCACCCTCGCCAACCAGCGCTCGGAATCCTCTTCCTCCTCCCTTCCTCCTTCAACCTCTCAAACTACCGACATGGACCTTCTGAACGCCCGCTTTGGCTCTTCCGCCCTCGTACTCCCCCACCGGCCCTACGCGCTGCTCTCTGGCGAATTCCGTGGCCACGATCACACAGCATACCTGGGCGCGCCAGAGGAGCTCGAGACATGGGATGCGGACGCCGCGCGGGCTGAGGCAAAGCTGGTGCACTTTAGCGATTGGCCTTTGCCAAAGCCGTGGATCATGTGGCCGTGGGATGGGCTGGCGGAGATGCAACCGGATTGTGTGAGGACAACTAGGCACAGCAGAGATGGAGGGAGTTGTAGGGAGCGGGTGATATGGAAGGAGCTGTATGAGGACTTTCGAGAACGCAGGAAGACGGTGTGTCGGTTGTTGAGTGTGCCGGCGCCGGAGTGGAGGTTATTGAAGAAGGGGATCCAGAGGGCGCAGGGGGGAGAGGCGGAAAGTCAAGAGCGGGATGAAAAAGGGAAGAAGGATCAGAATGGGACAAAGGGAAAGGCGAGGAAGAGTGGGGAGGCCCTGGGAGAAACGGGTGGCAGTGGAAGTCCGAAAAGTCACGAAGATGACGGTATTACGAATAAGAAAAGAGAACAAAATTACATTCCGGACAGAAAGGCGAATACATAGGAGTTGCCAAAATTGCACTGCATGGATAGAACATTCAGCCCGTATATTAAAGCATTACGAACGTCCGAAAGCCGTACTACATAGAATTAGCAAGCTATATTTGATGTCAATGATTTGCCACGATTTGCATCTAGAGCAAGCAAAACCATGTCTCCTGGTTACAGCATTCACGCATTGAGAGATTCTAATAGTCATTTTTCATAGTATATTGATCCCATGCAGTACCCTGACGGAAATCATTGCATTGGTATAACACGCGGAGGAGGTTAGCGAACGAGCTTAATGCCGTCCAAGTCGCATCCAGCTCTGAGAACTTCGTTCACGGCTAACATTTTGACACAGATCCGTAGAACAATAGTAGGGCACTACTTCTTTACAAGTAACTTTAATTCAGTTGGGAGATGACTAAAAATCGAGTTTACCTCACCGGTCAGTAGCAGACTCAGGGAACGGTGGATGACAGTTGAGAAGGCACGAAGGCTTTCTTTTCGAACACGTCGGTTCGAACTTCTCACATCAATCCAAAATAATTCCAGGGAGAATATTTGCGAAAGACTGTAACATATTCATCGGATCAAGATGAAATGTCGTGAAGATCTACAGCTCCTTACCTTACCATGTCCAAGAGGATAAAGACGATGCTTCATTCATATCATTCTCACCAGGAAACGTAGTGGCCGTGAGGACACAGGGTGTTCTGCCAGCCAATCACGGAGGTCAAGTCTGCAGCATTGACACGATATTGGCTGACCCAGGTCCCGATTTTTCTGTCTCGATCGATGACAGTCGTCCGATGAGTCTCGCCATGTCAGCATTGATCAAGTTGGGATTTCAAACGCACACCAAATCCTGTTCACGTAGAGCTCAGAGTGTTCACATCTGCCCTGACGAAAATGTTGACAATCCCGATTGCAAAAATTCCACTCATTCAGCATTATCTTTTACGTTAGATAAATGGCACACTCTCTTGTAGTTTCCTACAATATCATTGTGCTATTGTGCTGTCTTTACGCATACGTATGTATATGATTCCGTCGTCCAACGTGGTCCTGCTCCAGTATAGGTCTGGACAATCGATGAAATGATAGGGTCAGTCTTATTTACTGATTTGCCTCGATCGGTCCTGGTTAGCGTTGTAAGTTAAAATGAATAGTTACAGTAGAATAGATTTGAATACATCCGAACCGCTGGAAGAGGAGTAAGAAATGGGTTTCTTAACACATATAGCGGTCCAATAATATAGAAGAGTGGCCATGAGCCGAAATAGCATAGAGTCAACAGTCGAGAACTTCGTTGTTTGAAGTAGGCAAGACTACAAATGGTCTGTCTGAAACAGAGAAGCAAAACCCATTTTGATTCTCTTTACCTCTAGTAGCGTGGTACATAAATTGTGTGCGTTGTGAAGTCGTACGTAGCCAGAAAAGAAAAGTGGAGAAAGAGCTGGGGTAGGATGACATATTTTGGCGTACCTTGAAATGATAAGTCTCCGTAGGAAGGTTCGGCATACAGCAACATTACTAAGTTGAATTAAGCTTTGAAGAACACACCAAATATTTAGGATTTATCCATGAAATGCATGTCAGCTGCGCTGCAGCAACCTGTCACGTTCAACACCAACCGCTCACAGTCCATAGCGTCCCACAACTTAGCGACGACCAAACTCAAACACTTTAGGGCTAGTCTGTTACAGGAACAACCGAGGATCAGCTTTGAGCAACCATAGACTGTTCAGAATTCTGGATCAAGGAGCGGAGTATCAAGGCAATAATCGTCTCCGCAGCCTTTGGCATAAGCATTATTTAGTTCTTCTGTACTCCAAATGACTTTATGAGAAATAGTAGCAGTTATTCCAGAGGAATAATTCTCCGATTCATCGAAGGATGGCGTGTAATGAGAGAGATTACGGGAGCCAATAGCCAATAACAAAGTCAAATTACACTCACACTCGGGACTGACTGAGTCTAAGCGAAGGGAACATGCCCGTAAGGAGCGATGAGTTAGGAAAAGGTTGAGTTGCAAATAGGGTTGTGATGTGAGCTGAATATTGAGAAAAAGAGCATGCCATTAACTAAAATGAGCGGAGATAACATTTTAGAAATGTAGGAAGAAAGATTCGGACAAGAACTTAACAGAAGAAGCAAGCTTGGGAATATCGCTTAGGCATTCGATGTTTTAGGATATGATCAGAATCGTATTCCAAACCTTCTTTTACCGGGGCCTTTGACATATACATCCATCCTATCATGGCCTGACTTCGGTGAAAGTCCAGTTACGAGATTGCGAATAAGGTGTGTGTAGGTCTTACGGCATGGGTCCCACGATATCAGTACCGAGACCTGGACGAAGAGTTTGTCGTCCGTGCATGACTCGTTCCCATGGCATGGCGCGCGGAACCATCTTTCATCAATGTCGAACTCTCTTGGCTCCCGATCGCGCTCTTGCATGGCAAAGTCTAGAAGTTAGCAATGAAGTCGCAAGTGCCGAGGCTCACCACGTTGCTGCAAAGACTGGGTAGGTGCTTGTATTTCAATGGAAGCCTGTCGGGAGAACTCCCTGGCGCTGCAGACAATGGCCATGGATCGAACGGGAGCTAAGGCAGATGGTGCGCCGGATCGCCCAACTCGGAGCTTGCCAATCGAGATGTCAGCGCATATGTCAAAATGCATTAGTGCCGGATGGAGGGGGAACCTGCCGAAAGACTATACCGAAGATTGTTTGGCGTGAACACGTAAATTTTCTGCCCAAGATTAAGGGCGTAGAGGCCCAAATATCCCGTCGCCGTGCTGGATTGTCAACCCTGAAGGGTTCATCCTGCGCCTCTGTAAATCTCGATGTGTTGCCTTTTTTGACCGTCTTACATTCCTTTTGTTCTTCTAAGGAGAAGCCAATTGATTCCGGATGTTTCCAATAAAGCTGGAACGCCCTGTTTGAACAAAATGCGTAGCTGCATGGCTACCAAGCCTGTTGAAGATTTTGGTTGTAAGTAACATTTTCGTAAAGTCATAGAAGGGAACAGCTGCGGCGTGAGTAGGGTAATCCCTGGCGCAAATGTGTCATCAAGTTCTAGTCTACCCCGCCTTCTCACGCTGCAGCTGCCTTTCCTTTGATTTAATTTATTTCTTCTATCTTGATGAAATCTGGTATGAACAACCTGTGGATTGCAACCACACTCCAAATCAGCCACTTAGTCACTAATAGTGCCGTCTGTCATGCTAACAGCCGGTGTTGCACAATGTTGGGCATGTCTGCCTGAGGAACGAATATTATCACGAGTACTGAGCCTAGAGATAGTTCTCATTTACACTCACTGCTGCAGGGATCGCAAGGCTAATCCTATGCAGTTTTGGAGTTTCCTTTTCCTTCCCTCCCTTTCCTTTCCTTTTTCTCCTCTGTTCGCTCCTACGCTTGACAATTGGATGAAATTTCAGTTTGAACAGTACGAAGAGAAGCGAATTACTACTCTGTCAGAGATGCGGGACGAACACCTGATACGAGGATGTGTCTGAGCTCCTGGGCATAGTCCGTTGGTTGCGCAGTTGCTCTATCCGCCTCAGTGTTTCTGTTGACCATCTCGGATGTTGAACTCGTAAGATTTCGTTGGTGCTTCTGTGGTGCTCTAGTGAAATGAAGTCTCCTTGTTGACTTGCAGAGCGACTTCCGAGTGGTGAGCGATAAAGCCTAGCTTATGTTAGGGTTTACCATCATTTCGAAATTCGTGCGTCCGTGCAACTGTGCGGTTCGAGCCTGAATTCAGCGTTGCTTGATTTCTCGAAATAATTAGTTTCACAACCTTCCGAGCTGTTGCGACTGTGGAAGCCGAAGCTGCTTCTCCTTGTATAATGTCGGTTCATTTCCAAGCGTTGACGGAGACTCTGACTGGGAAATCAAGTGAAACCTGTATTAAATGGCTTGCATAGATGCCGTGGCTCTAGGCGATCCGCTCCAACACAAAGTGCGCTAATGTGATGTGTGTAGTTGTACTCAAGTCGTAGCGGGTTCTGGAGTTGGATGACTTAAGCAAGAGGGCCTTGTCAAGCGGAGCATTTTACTACATTAGCTCCTTGCCAAAATCGCACTCCGGGTCGTATGATATAGACTTTAACTTTTATCAACAGGAACAGAAGTTGACCAGGCAGCATGCATGCTCAACGTGTATTTATGCGGTCATTTAAGGTTATCCCTGTTCCAGCGGTTCGAACCGCTGTGTGGAGCTTCGCCTCGCGTCGAAGGACCATTTACGTTGAGAAGTATAACGATGCCGTCAGTAGCTGCAGCGACTCGGCTCACCTTGGAAAGGATCCGCGTGGTTTGCATTCGAAGCCCCCGGAGCGTCCGCAAGGGTTCAAGCATGGTGTACAAGGGTTGTCGGGCGAGTTTCAACCGTCGAACCTGCAAGCAGCTATCCTTGTTCTCAAGGGTTCCCAAAGGTTAATCTTGGACTATGTCTTCGTGAGATAGTCGCCACTTCAAATCGAGAGGCTGAAACGGCGTGTTCCAATTAGCTGAACTCGTGTGCATCTGTTGCTGCACATAAAAAGCGTATACGTCAATGTCAACGCCTTGGATGACCGATTACCAACTGTGAGAGACATGGTGCAGAAAGTGAATTTGAGTACTGTTAAATGGTACGAAGAATGACCAAGAATCCTTGAGCCGACGATGCAGGTAGACGTGCCATTTGCATCCTATCCGGCATCCGGGTAGGGCACGTCGGCAATGTGCTCCGCCTATTTGAACATAAGTTTAAGCATTTCTTCTAATTGATTCAATACTATGCCACGATAAGCTTTGATAATGAATGAGCTTATGTGCATAGACTGGGTATGCAGGAATGTGATATGGAAACAGAGGCAGGTCCCACTGCTGTGCTATCCAAAATGGGAAGAAACAAGAAACTCTGCTTCGGAAACAAGGTCATGTGTATGCAGGATCTTGTCAAACTTCGTACATGTGTAACCTGTTCCGGCTCTTGATTGACAATTCTTTCCTCAATTCACTACATTTCCCACATTCACTGACCTCACCAGACATATGCAATCCAAAGCTTCCACTTGACCTGACCTATCCATGTCCCTAATCCCTACCAGTCAGACTTTCGTCGATGCAGGCCAGGTTCATTCGCCCCGACCTTTTGAGCCCCTGGACCCGGTCAGAGGGAAGTACTTATTAGGTTGGGCATGAGATCCCTCTTCAAGGGATTGGTGTCGTGTTTCATTTCACTAGCAACCACATCTTTGGTTCAGGCACCGTACTTCAGTTGACCACGACAGAAGTGATCCATTACCTTGGTTCTGTGAGCGATTGTCACCATGACCCAACCCGTCGGTGTCAACTTAGTTGGCAGCATGCCAACATGCATCCCGTCGACGGAAGAGGCACTGACAAAATGCATGTCGACCCTGCGCAACCATCTCATCACCGTTCCAGATGGCGAAACTGGTAATCGAGCGAATTTCACGATGTGGCAACAACATTGCTTCCCCAAAGAGATACTGGGATTGATGCACAATAATTTCCAACCCCTGGAAAATCCACCACCACGTGAATTCTCTTTGGACGACATCGGCTCGCCCAAGTACGACAAGGCTGCCGTCGAGTCTTATAAGACGTTCTGCAAGCTAAGAGAGAAAGGTGTAATTCCTAAAGGCGTGCGGTTCCAAGTTTGTATTCCTGGCTCAGTTGATGCCTGTATGACACACGTGGACCACGCCTATATCGCGCAGGTGGAGCCACTGTACCGTAAGCGTCTTTTAGAGAGCCTCAGAAATCTCCAAGACAAGATTCCTGCCGAAGATCTTGCCATTCAGTTCGACTTGCCGTTTGCTTGCGCGTTCGTTGACTGGGACAATGGTCGCATTCGCATTCCATTCTTCAAACCCTATTTCGATTCCGTCTGGGAGAATGTCCATTCGCGTATCGAGGAAATCTCCTTGGCGGTCGATAAGAATGTCTGGTTGGGCTATCATCTCTGTTATGGCGATATAGACCACAAGCATTATCTTGATCCCCAGGACACAAAAGATATGGTGAACATTGCAAATGAAATCACAAGACGTGTTGAACCAAAGCATGCCATCAAGTGGTTTCACATGCCAGTTCCGAAGAGCAGAACAGATGCAACATATTTTGAACCATTGAGGAAACTCGATATTGGCGATGCGAAATTGTTTCTTGGAGTTGTGCATGCGCATGATGAGTCTGGTACCAAACAGAGAATCAAGACTGCGAAGACAGTATGCCCTGAATTTGGCGTTGCTACAGAGTGCGGTTTAGGCCGAACGCCAAACGAGGATCTAGACAGCATTATGGACATTTCGAAAAGCCTTTCAAGTCCTGTGCATGAACATGGAACTCATGGTTTCGAACCGGTGAAGATTGGAATGAGGAAGCACCCGATAAAGGTTTAGAATGAATCTGAAAGAAGCAGTACAAGAACTCCATGACCCGAGAACCAGAACCGTGGGGAAATATTGTCTATTGTGTACATTTACGGCTATTAGCAAATTTCATCATCTGTTATGCAAGAATCAGCAGTGCTTCATGTGACGGGGCGCAGGTAGCTTCGTCGCCAAATTAGCCTATCCATCATATCGGTGATTTCCGTCACGACCACGCTCCCAAGCATAAACGTTCCAAGAATGTATTCGATGTAGGGAAGTTGGCTATTGGCCACGAACTGGTAAGCATATGGTGGTTCGCCTCGCCATCGCTGTAATTGTAACGATGACGTCCTCCAAGTGCTAGATGGCAAATTCCATTTCTTCAAGCTGAAGAGCAAAGTGGATATAACAACTTCGCAATCAACAAACCAAGCAAAGAAAATCTCGTGCATCACGTGAAGAGCTGGGCCACGGATGTGTAGATAAATGTTCGAGGGTATTTTCCAGACAATGCTGTTGTATTCAGAATAATGTCTCCGATTATCTTGACTCAGATAACATATTGGACCACTGTCGATGTAATCTGTTGGGGTTTCTTGAAATCTAGTCTCCTTATAAGGCGTGAGTCAAGATGTTGTAGACAGATTTGTCAGGCTTTCATAGGCTTTCAAAACCTCGACCAATAAATGGCGAATCTCGGCAACAGAGACAGATACGCCCATTGCCTTTGGCCTATCAAGCCAGACTGGATATCATCGAACACGTTGCGTAGAACCGATGCCATCGTTTCTGCTGTCATTACATGGAAGAAACCTGGCAATTTCTTCTGGTTATTGTCCATTAGTCCTCTATCCCCTTTGTCTATCCTAATCACGCGAGAACAGTCACACCTAAGGCGTCCTAAACTACCACTGGTCCACATAGCCCAAAAGATCTTCAATATTCGAATCAAGGCTTGAATATTTTAGTACGCAATGTATATTCGTTCCAAGAATGATCCCTAGTGAATTCGACCGGAAATGATTGAGGCAGGGTATGGGGCTTTTCCCCTGCTTATCGATCCTCTGTTCACTCAGTTGACCTTGGAAGATTCGCTAACATTTGTTTAGTAATATCACTAATGGAAAGCTATCAATAGATTGAGGAGTCTAAATTGCCAACTCTTGTCACCGAACGACGGGGAAAACCTTGTTCCCCGCACTTCAAGATAGGTATGCAAGGATAGAAACCAGGTCGCTGGAGCTTCAAGGAATACCATGGGCATCCAGAGAAAATGATCCTTTCACAATGATCAAGATCGATTGGGAAATGAAGCTTGATATGTGTGTTGTCTTCCACATATGAATTTCTTCGACGTTGTACGAGTTAGGAAAAACTTGAATGATTGATGAGGATCAGCCATCGAAATTTCGAAATGCAGCCACATGGCCCAAGCGTTGACGTCACAGGGACCAAGTGCTAAATGGCGTCCGAGATTCCTGGTCCACCGTTTTTCTTCCACCAATTGTGCACCTCCAAGCTTCTTAATTTTCCCTAAAATGCTTGAGCTCTGGAGCTCTCGACGCAGGTACAATTCCCCCGCAGTTTTTTTCACCGCAAACCCCACCCCAATGCCCCTCATGGACGTATTACAGACCTACGCGGAGAAGCAATTACCGAGTAATCGGTCAATTTGCACCACGCAGCGTTCCCAGTCTTTGCATCTCGATCAGATTTTGACCTTGTAAGATGCATCTTACTTAGCCTAAACATTGAGTGGAGCCTGTACAACGGTATAAAATGGCTCTGCCCAGGAAGTATGTCTGCTTCGGAGCCGCGAGACTGTTGGAAATACGAAGGTACTTGCCCGTTCCTGCAGCGTCAAAAGATCCGACAGAATGGGTATTCAGCGGATTTTGACAGGCTTGGTTGCGACTGCTAGCATCTGGAGCGCTGCTTTTGCTCAGAATGGAACTGGGGCACCACCAGGCTACTTCGCCCCAAATTCTACGGGGTTTTATATGACCCACGGATTTGAGACGCTTCTTGTTCAACCGTTTGGATATGATGGATTTCGCGTTCGAGCGTGGCCATTCAGGGCTCCCGACCCCAATCAAATCAGCTTCCTTTACGATCCACCTCTGGAAGGACCTGAAAATGGCAAGCCAGTAGGCATGAGTTACGATACCACCGTCAATGGCAGCCATTTTGTTGCTTTGCGTAATGGCAACACTATTGTCAAAACCTTTGGTGATGCTGGGGATACTGCCGGTGGTAATTATCGCTTAGCGTTCTATCGCGTGGAGACAAATGGATCTGAAACCTTGCTCACCACTGAATACCGCCCACTCAAATCGATGAACCCTAGATATTACTACTGGCCTGGACCAGGTTATGAATTCAGTGCCGAATTCTCATGGAGTACGGGACCAGACGAGCAAATTTACGGCACTGGTACTCAGCAAGACCACTTGGTGAACAAGAAGGGTTCAGTTATAGACATGGTTAATTTCAACACTCACATTCCAACGCCAGTGTTCATGAGCAGCAGAGGTTATGGATTTGTTTGGAATTCTGCAGCCCAAGGACGCATGGAATTCGGGACCTTGAGGAATAGGATCACATCTGCATCCACCACCGTCGTCGACTATGTTATCATGAGTGCACCAGTTGGTGACTATGACACTTTGCAGCAAAGACTCACAGCTTTGACTGGCCGTGCACCCGAACCACCCAGCTTTTCTCTTGGCTACCTCCACTCCAAACTGCGGTACGAGAATCAAACCGAGATTCTTTTGCTAGCCCAAAATTTTGTCAAATACAAAATACCTGTCTCTCTGATTGTCATCGACTATCAATCTTGGGCTCACCAAGGTGACTGGGCACTCCAGGCAGATCTCTGGCCAGACATTCCCTACATGACAGAGTATGTCAAGAATCTTACCGGTGCGGAAATGATGGCATCCCTTTGGCCCAGTGTCGAAGATGCGAGCGTAAATTACGCAGAACTTCAACAATATGGTCTTCTGTCTGCAACTCGTTCTGGCCCAGGAACTACCGATTCTTGGAATGGTTCTTATATCCGCAACTATGATGCTACTAACCCTCGCGCCCGTGCTTTCTTATGGGACAATTTACGAAGAAACTATTACGAACAGGGCATCCACAATTTCTGGATCGACCAAGCCGATGGTGGAGCTCTCGGTGAGGCCTATGAGAACAATGGTCAAAGCAATTATATTCAGTCACTTCCATTCGCATTACCAGATGTTCTGTACGCTGCAGGAACTCAAATGAGTGCTGGGAAGCTGTATCCTTGGGCACACCAAGCAGCGATCGAGGAAGGCCTCCGTAACGTTACGAATTCTAATCAGGGAGAACCTTGCGAATATTTGTCTCTTAGTCGTTCCGGCTACATCGGCTCGCAACGCTTTTGTAGCATGATTTGGTCAGGGGATACTACTGCAGTCTGGGAAACCATCAGCGCAGAAGTTGCAAGCGGTCTCTCGGCCGCATCAACTGGATTTGGCTGGTGGACACTCGATGCCGGTGGATTCCAGGCTGACCCAACCGTATACTGGAGCAATAATATTGACGAGCCACAGTATCAGCAACTTTACGTTCGTTGGTTGCAATGGGCGACTTTCCTTCCATTCATGAGGAATCACGGATCGCGTGCGTGCTACTTTCAGGACGCGTACACGTGTAATAACGAACCTTGGGTATACGGTGCTTCAAATACCCCCATCATCGCATCCTACATCAATCTCCGCTATCAGCTCGCACCGTACCTCAAGGCTATCTTCAATCAGTTCCATCTGACCGGCCGCATGATCATGAGACCCTTGTTCATGGACTTTAGTCTTACGGACCTAGCCATTAACCAAATGACGGCTGTGAACACTAACGTGACGACACAACAGTACATGTTTGGCCCACATTTGATGGTCACGCCCGTCACACTACCGAATGTCACATCGTGGTCAGTGTATCTTCCGCAGACAGGCAGCGGGAATGGTACCAAGCCTTGGACATATTGGTGGACAAACGAAACGTATGCAGGAGGTCAGACAGTGACAGTCCCCACGCCTGTGGAGCACATTCCAGTATTTCATTTAGGCAGCCGAGCAGATATTTTCTCTGGTAATGTGTTTTGATGCTGTAGAAATGCGAAGTAGTAGGACTTACACGGCGACCGCTAAGAATATTTTGGTCCTACACTGGGGATCATTGAGCTAGATACCTTAATATAATCATTTCCCAAGTCTAAAACCAGCAAAACGAAAGACCTATAGTAATAATTTCTTGAGTATCTCAGATTAGACCCCCCAATGGGGATTGCTCTACCGGAATGCTATGAGATTCTCGATAACGGCTAGCCCTCATTTGAAATAGTTCCATCAAATACGGAGGTGCATCCAGAAAGTTTACGCCCGCGCCAAATCATAGCGGCTCATTAGCGTCACATTAGCTCCACACCAAATTTACTACTAAATTCTATGCTCCAAATATCCACAAATCTCAACACCAATTAATTTCGCCATCTCCTCCATCTTTTAACTCAAAATGCATCACGACCTTGCTCTATGCGGCGCTATTGTTTCTTTGAAGGCTACGGGCAAAACAACGAGAGAAGTACACTTTCTCACCGATGTTCCGACGTGTACAATCAACGAGATTTACGCTCGCGCTATTAGACGTGGTTTCGATCCTGCAATTCGGCCACTTGCAATCAAGGACATTCACCTCATAGATGATTCACAACCAGGTCGTTCTCTTAAGGATCAGACTGAGATGGTGGATAGGATCAAAACTAAGGTTCGTCGCGATCGATATTGACGAGAAAAGACATGAGCTCAAATTGCTGGTGAGCTTAATAGCAAAAGCTACTCGACTTTATCCATTACTATATGGAAAATATTTCGCAAAGCAAGATTCTGGAAGATGAAGCCGATGAGGAAAGCCTGGATTGACGAAGAAGATGGAACAGAAGAGGCTTGATTGTGGTGCAGCAAGAAACGGAGGTGATATCATGTTATCCGCCCGCGCAGACCCAAAATCATTGAAGACCTTCACGAAACTTTCATGTTCCATTTTTTGTATCATTGTTACCCCCAAAAATTGGATGGCAAAGATTTTCAATGTGTGAGACAAAATTTATGAAGTTGATACATCCGATTGGAGAAAATCTGTAGGTGGGCCAACGCGGGATCATCTCCGAAATTACATTCTTACTGCACCCCCACGGAAGTGCACCCACGTCTCCTGATGAGTGGTCTCAGCTTTGCTCAGATCTAACTCTGAGGTCAGAGCTTTTCGTGGGTATGGGTTTCTTTTGCGGTAGAAAGCGCGACCCCGGGAGCCGAGTGCCGGTGCGGTTGCTAACCATTCCCGAAGGACTTGTTTTTGAAACAAGCCACTCGCCTCTGGGCCCCGAACACTGAAATTGACCTTTACTCCTTACCCACCCAACATGCCGGTGACTCGAGTTTTGATACAAGGCTCCCGGAGTTGGTCTTCATGTAGGTGGTGTGGAGCGTTGTAGTAATTTGGTCCTCGTTCAAAAAGCTTCGTAAGGTAAGCCTTGCTTGCTTCATTCTATTCCTATGCGATTCCTACGTTATCAAGGATCTGTCAGATTCGTTCACTCTTTTATCGCGTCGTCTTTCATGCCGTCTTTGTAAGACGCTCTCCTTCTGCTATTCCTATTACTATTTTTTTTTGGAGAGCGTGTGTCTGTTTTCGTGTTCCTATTGAAACCTTAAACCTGTACACAATGAAGACCGCTTTTGCTCCGAAGTCTGTGTTATGTGCCTTTGCAGCGCTTGCTGTTAGTAGCGACGCACTTGCTTTGTCTTTGCGAGCTGCGGCAGAGTCTTCAACAATAGTGACAGCAGTTACCGATGCTATTCCCTTGAGAACAAGGGCCTCTACTACTAGCACTGCCAGTCCTCTCCCGTTCAAGGCTGGTCTTTCCGGATATGTGGGCATCACTTCTCAGCAAGCTTTCAAAGACCTCAGCACATATATTAGTTGGTACTCTGACTATACCCCTACCACATCGGACTCGGATGGGGTAAAGGGTATTCCTATGGTTAGTTCGACCCGCATTATGTCCCATGCTCTAGCCGATTCCAAGTAACATGTTTTACTAGCTCTGGGGTGATGGCGTGAGTTGCGGTTCTGGCGATGCAGAGCGCATGTCTGCCTTCGATAATATCACCACTACACCAGATTTCATGTTCGGCTTTTACGAGCCCGATTGCAACTGTCCTGCCAGCAGTGATATGACTACTGCTGACGGAACGTCTGTCTGGAATGAAAAGCTTGCACCGCTCGCCTCCAAAGGCACCCTATTAGGATCACCCTCTATGTGCAAGCAATACAACGAGGACTGGTTGACACCCTTCTCGATCAACGCATCGACCGGCAAGTCAATTCTTGATGCAGACTGGGGGTACACCTCGATTCATGTCAACAAAAACAGCATTAATGGGGTGATGCAGGACGTGGGGTACTACTGGGTGAAATATGGCAAACCAATCTGGGTGTCGGAATTTGCGTGTGTGGATGATGTGAACGGCTTTGTTCCATGCACGAATCAGACCGAGATTGATCAATTCATCAGCGATGTAGTGGATTTCTTTCAGGCCAACGCAAGTGTCATTGCGTTTGGCGCAAGCAACGGCGAAGGCCTTGGCACAGTGTGGCCGCTAATAAATAGCACAACGGGAGAGTTGACAACGACAGGCACTACTTATCTGAATAAGCTAAAGTCTTTGTGAACTCTTAGTCAAAATGGATGGTCGCATGAAGTTTGAATCGAAGCATTTCTTCATTGAGAAGTATTTACATTTCGCCTGTAGGGTTTCTGCTCCTCTGACAATGTCATGGGACGGTACACCTGGGTGTCATTCAATTTAGAACGTTGACATGTCACTTTAACGCGAGTCTCTTGATATTTTGCGGAGCAGATGTCACGCCTCTAAAAATATTTCGGCTTCGTTGGTCCATGGTCCGATATCGGCGAAACACGGAACCGTGGACTTTAGGCATATATGAGAACGTTTCCACCTATACCGTTCAAGGCAGTCAGAGCGGTCCATACATCTTAGACAGTCGTCTCCGCACAACGCCAACGCTCGCCGTTACCATTGAGGGCAGACATACGCCCTGTCCAAATCGTAGAAGCCGCACTGCCGACCGTGCTACCTAGCTCTGCGTAATTGATGTGTTAAAGAATTAATCATCGGAGAAACTTCTTGCTGTAGGGATGTGACAATAGGTAGGCCCCTTCTTGAAGATCCAAACTTTCTGTTATGAGCACTATCTATTTGAATTATTCCACAAGAGTTGGTGGAAACTTGCCGCGCGCGACTCTAAGAATATGACGTTTCTCAATTTCCTGATAGTTTTGGCTGCTGCTGTCGCTTTGGTATTTGCAACAAATGACGGCCTAACTGATGTCGTTTCCTGGGACCCTTTTAGCTTAATGATCAATGGCAAGAGAGTGTTCATATATGCTGGCGAGTTTCAGTACCAACGCCTACCCGTCCCGGAGCTATGGATGGATGTCTTTCAAAAGTTCAAGGCGAACGGGTTGAACGCGGTTAGGTGAGGCACATTGATATCCTTGCGGTGAGTTGAAATGATCGTGCTGCCGAAGCTAATAAGCAAAAAGCATCTATTTCTTCTGGTCCTATCACTCCGCATCTAAGGGCGTCTTTGACTTCACCACCTCTGGTAAGGATGTACAAAGACTACTCGACATGGCAAAGGATGCTGGCCTATACGTAATTGCAAGACCCGGTCCGTACTTTAATGCAGAAACAAATGCTGGCGGCTTTGCACTCTGGACGAGCGATGGAAGCGGAGGTGAATACCGAACCTCGGATGAGACGTACTATCAAGCATGGTTACCTTGGATTCAAGAAATTGGGACAATCCTCAGTAGCAATCAGATCACTGAAGGTGCCCCGGTGATTCTAAATCAAGTTGAGAATGAATTACAAGAGACAACTCACAGTCCGAATAATACACTTGTGATCTACATGGAGCAAATTGAAGAAGCGCTGCGGAATGCGAGTATAGTAATTCCGTTTACCAGCAATGAGAAAGGAGAGCGCTCCGTAAGCTGGACAACGGACTATGAGGACGTCGGCGGAGCTGTCAACGTCTATGGCTTAGACAGTTATCCAGGTGGATTCAGCTGTACCAATATCAATTCAGGATTCAACTTGGTTCGAAACTACTTTCAGTGGTTCTCCAATTATTCTTTCACTCAACCCAGTTATTTTCCGGAATTCGAAGGTGGCTATTTTACTTCATGGGGCGGATCCTTCTACGACCAGTGTCTTGCGGAGCATGAGCCAGCCTTTGCCGATGTGTTTTACAAAAACAATGTCGGACAACGGGCAACACTGCAAAGCATATACATGGGCTATGGAGGCACAAATTGGGGTCAAAGTGCAGCTCCAGTAGTCTATACTTCGTATGATTACTCCGCGCCTCTTAGAGAAACCCGTGAGGTGCAGGACAAGTTCAAACAGACCAAGTTACTGGGTCTCTTTGTGCGAGTTTCTCAAGAACTTCTGGAGACTGTTATGGAGAGTAATGGAACAGGCAATGCAGTGAACAGCTCATCTATCTGGACTTGGATTCTTCGAAACCCGCAAACTGGTACGGGCTTCTACCTTGCTCAACAGAATGACTCTGCATCTCGAGACCCGCAAACTTTTGCTGTATATCTGAATACATCTGTAGGTGAAGTGACTGTGCCTGTCGTCCAGCTGAACGGTCGGCAGAGTAAGTTTGTTGTAACAGACTATCATTTTGCAAATCAAACGCTGCTTTATTCATCTGCAGAGATACTCACATATGGTATCTTTGATGTGCCAATCATAGTCTTTTACCTTGAACCTAACCAGATCGGAGAATTTGCATTCAAGTCGTCGAGCGCGTGGACATATCAGACTTTCGGAACGCCTATCAACTTAACATCCGCTCATACTTTCTCAACCAACGAGAGCTTCACCAAGTATACTTATATTCAAGGAAACGGACCGTCCGTAATCAGGTTTTCTAATGGGTTATTGGCATATCTTCTTGACTTGCCATCTGCCTGGACTTTCTTTGCTCCTCCCACAACAGTCAATCCAGATGTGGCACCCAATGAACAAATTTTTGTCCTAGGTCCCTATAACGTGAGAAATGCTTCTATCCAGAGCGGAATAGTTCAAATCTCCGGTGACAACGCTAACGAGACCTCAATCGAGGTTTACACCGGAGATCCAACCGTCCGCCAAATCCAATGGAACGGGATGCAGCTCTCAACCACGCTCACCTCATACGGGTCCCTCACCGGTCGGATTCCCGGAGCGCAAAATCGCACCATATCACTCCCGACTCTTACTAATTGGAAGACCAACAATTCCCTTCCCGAAGCCCAGCAAAATTACAACGATGTCAACTGGGTTGTCTGCAACAAAACTACGACTCTTTCTCCCGTTGCTCCACTCACGCTACCGGTGCTCTTCTCATCTGATTACGGCTTCTACATCGGCGTAAAGATCTATCGTGGTTACTTCTCTGGTACTTCCGCTACTTCCGCGAACATAACCGTGCAGGGCGGCTTGGCGTCAGGATGGAACGCATGGCTGAACGGCCAACTCGTCGGCGGGAGTCCTGGAAACGCATCGTTAAGCGCAACATCGGATCTCTTGGACTTTGGAAACGTCACGCTTGAAGAACAAGGAAATGTGCTGACCGTAGTGACGGACTATACAGGCCATGATGAGACAAGTACAGGACCGGCCGGTGCAGAGAATCCGAGAGGAATCCTGGGCGCGGTGCTATATGGTCAAGGAAACAAAACCTTGGAGTTTGCTCAATGGAAGATTCAAGGGAACGCCGGTGGATCGGCGAACATTGATCCTGTCCGGGGTCCAATGAATGAAGGTGGACTATATGGTGAGCGGCTAGGTTGGCATCTTCCTGGGTTCGATACATCATCGTGGGAGATTGGAAACCCCACAGAAGGGTTAAATCAATCAGGTGTAGCATGGTACGTGACCACGTTCGACCTCGATATTAACGAGGATTTGGATGTGCCATTGGGAATTGAGCTTGATGCATCCAACGGAACAGTGGCGAGGGGGATGGTGTTCATGAATGGGTGGGTAGCTCTTCATTCCAGCATCTTGCCAAATAGTGCATCTTCTTACTGTTTTTCCAGATACCAATATGGCAAATATGTGCCACAAATCGGTCCGCAGACAAGGTTCCCATTCCAACCGGGGATTATCAATAACCGCGGAACAAACACTTTAGCGATAAGCCTGTGGGCGCAGACAGACGAGGGAGCAAGCTTGTCGAATGTGACGCTGTTTACTTACGGAAAGTATCAGACGAGCTTCAACTTTAGCCAGGACTGGGGTTATCTGCAGCCTCAATGGACTGAGCAGCGGCTGCAATATACGTGAGAACATCTTGTGTTCTCAAAAATCGGACAATTTCTGTTTCAAACCAGATCCCTAAATAATCACTGAATCCGTCCTGTTTGACATTGCATCTAGCCTTTCACAATGATACTATGATCTCTCATCCCAAGCTTGGCACATCGTCTGGCACTGGTTTCGCCTTAGTCTGTTTCCTGGAATTCCTGATAGATTTTCGATGCCCTTTGCTTTGGATATGCAGATTCCAGTCGCTCTCAGTAACGCTAACAACATTGCAGTCTTCACAAACTCTCCTCTGCCAGAGATCGGGCCGGTCACTCATATCATACTCTTTTTGTGGCTGTAACAGATCATGGGCGGCGGATGAGAGGTCTATCGGACGTGGCATATCCGGAGATCCCTCCAAGAATTGCCTAGTCAAGGATACGGCTGGATCACGGACAGTAGCATGCCACGTACTTAGGTCGGTTCCATCCAGCAGATAAAGTTGTTTGTCAACGTCAGCATGCTTGAGTGCGTGAAGAAGCTTAATCCGGATCCAACGGATCTGTCGTTTCGCGTACTGCCGATTCGCAGCTTGCGTTTGCTCTACAGCCTCAGCCCTAAGCCTATCAGTTTCCTTCGGCGATTCTCCCAACTTTCGATAGTCTAGAAAATCCTGAAACTGTTTGTAGCCTATGCATTGCCATAGCCCGCGGGTCCTATCTATGGATTCTCCTGCAGCTTCTTGAGTTTGACGGTATGACTCGAGGGATTCAATCTCAGCAAGTAAACCGTCCTGTACCATTTTTTCTACGCGCTTATCAAGTCGATTCCGCAAGGTTTCTGTTTCTGCATGGGTCCAGAATAGTAACGTGGGAAATCGCAGTTGAGAACTTCGGGTGCCAGCCTCCTTAATTGTAGAGTCCCCTTCAAATACACTGTGTCGATGGCGAGCTTGCTCTTGGTAGACTTTGGATGCAGGTTTTCCAGTTTGATACCATATCTCCAGCGATCGTTGGATCTTTCGACGATCATTTGGGTGCCACCGATCGGCCATGGTGGGGTCTACTCGCCTAAGCTCCTCCAAGATCGTTGCTGTATCAGCATTGAAGATGGGATAGATCTTACGAACATCTGTTTCCAGATCCTTTCCATTATCTTCATGGTGTTTCGGCCCCACCGTTGTATCTTCAAAAAGAAGAGACTGCGTATAATAATGTGTCCCCCCGACTACAATAGGAAGCCGATTCTTCGATCTTATTTCTTTGATCGTAGAACAGGCTTTGTTGACAAACTGTTCCACAGTCCACGGGTCCTCGTCAAGTCCTATCTGACCGAGAAGATGGTGCGGGATATTCTCTTGCTCTTTCACAGGAATCTTGTTTGTGATGATAGGAAATCCGCGATAAAGCTGCATAGCGTCACCATTGATAATCTCGCCATCGTAACGTTTCGCTATCTCCACAGCAAGCTATGATATGAGGTCAGCTTCCAAGAACGATTGGTTATGTCTGGAGAATAGACGTTCCATACCTGAGATTTACCCGTTCCTGTAGCACCGATGATAGCAATTAGAGGGTTTTGTAGTGGCATCCGAAATGACATTCCAGACAGAGATGTCGCGGAGGTGAAGTTCGCGTGAAAAACCCATACCCATAACCATATTGCAGGCGGTAAAACAAGGCCACGGTGCGTTGTGATGAGAGTACCTACGGAAAGTTAGGTAGGTAAGTTTCGTGTCGAGGTAAGGATCGGGACGCTAAAACATCGGCCCTCTTCTAACATTTGCGCCGGTTGAGAAAACGTCATTGCAACAAATGCACCGGTCATAGCTATCATGAAGCGGGGCTCTTGATACCAGCATGAGAGAAACTATGCACACTTGCCGTGGTGCGACATGTGCGACATGACTGCTCAAAACGTGCACACCTGCTCTTGGCTTGAGTGGCTTTGGTAGCTACTATAACACGACTACGCATGCAGTAGCAAGGAAGACTACGCTGCTTCTTGTTCAACGATCTATTCAGGCGGCGAAGGCTGCGTCACATATTATAATGGACTATTAAGCTAGCCTTAGTGTGACTGTGTATTCACTTGGTAAAGGGTTCAAAACACAGGTAAATGTTCGTTCAAGATCTGGATTTGACCTGGTTTCCCCTGAATGCTAAGTAAAGAGTTATCGTAGCAAGAGATCGAGATCATAGGGTCCCAACAGATAACTCGCATATCCTCTCGAGCATAAAACCTTCGTTGATCGCACTACCTTGCCTTCGCTGGTAACCTTAAGCCGTATGGCTAATCAATGTTCCCTACAGTACAGATGAGTACGGCACTTATCTGACTATTTCTAACATAGAGGTATTGAACCCGAAAATACGCATTGGAGTGAAAGAGTTACGACCACTGCTCTCTCGGCCTCTCTCGACGATTTCGAGGCGTGTATTATGCCTTCTGTACAGGGCTCAGGCAGCGCTGCAACGAAATATACATGAGATTCGATTTTCAGAATATGATATTCGGAATTCCCATGGGTGATATGCTCAACAAGATGAGGCTTTGGATAAAAGAGATGGATTGTTGGATAGATGGCAAGAATGTTGAAGGGTTGCTAAGAATTCCGGCTTCCCAGAGCGTCACAAATCTGAAGGTGAAGGGTTTAACGAACATCGCTGCCCGGTGAATATTGCCATGGCAAATGATGGAGTGGACCTCAAGATCTTCACATGAAGCCTCTTTCAAATCTGGCTAAGTCTAATATCTATGAAGGCGAATACCAATATTTGCATTAAGGGAAGCGTGCCAATGGCGCTAGAGATGCCCTTAATGCTTTCAACAACAATGCTATCCTGACACGGTTTGGATCTTTATCACAAGGCAAGATAGACTGATTGTGTATGCTGACTTCAGTAAGCTCTCCACGCAATCGACCGAACTTCTTTGTCGGATCAATAGCCCTGCCGTTATTCAAGCATCGACAATCTGCTATTTGATGTTGCATGAAGGTACAACGGCATTGAAATTTTGCTTCCATATTGCATCCGTCTTCCGGATTCGTTTATTCTTTTAACAGCGCTAGCGGTCAGCCTGCTGATCGGTCTAAGAATGAATAGACCTAACGAATGGCCCTCAAAAAGCAAGACCCTCTGATTTCCAGTTGCCACACCGATGCAGGACCAGAGTAGGAGATGAGTGGAATGCTATAAGATGGTGGGGCAATGAGGGAGAGAAAGTGGACATGAAGCGCCTGAGAGTTATTGAGGCGGTTGAAAGTATAGTAAATATCTGATAGAGTCCTTCATATGACTTTGCCTCGGTGTGCTACTAACTTAGGCATTTCACGGCTACAAGCGGAGGTAATAATCATGGAGGGCAGGAAGAAAAACGAGGAGCCGCTGATCAAGCTACTCGGTCACTTCGGTTCCTAGCCTTGGTACTACCTTATCCCAGATTGGAGTAAAAGCGCCTTGATTTGCTTGAGCAAATCATCTGGTGTGAACATGTCAGAAAATATTACAGACCAAATTTTGTCAAGCTGCTCATGACTTTATTTTTCTAGGCACATCATACACCTTGAAGCCCTTGGATTTGCTCGCTAATAGCGAGCTGTCTACAAGGCAAATGACAAAGTTCAATTCTAATGGAATGCAACTCTCCGTTTTCTTTTTTCCTTTTGCCTTTCCTTCCCCTTCTCCTCCCATATCTCATGAGGGAGAAGTCCAAGAAACTACTAAAGCTGATAGCAAGCTGCTAACTTATGTGTTCCCCGTCATCTCCCCCCTCGCTCCGTACTCAGAGAGCTGGTGTCGCGAATTTGCTCACGAATTATCGATTTGGACGTTGGCACCCTATGACCTTGAGCCATAGCTATACCACCTATGTTTCATATCAATGGCCAATTTTGTCCAAACCCGCAAGCCGACCATCAATCTTAGGGCCTTCCGATATAGGTTCTACGATCTGCATCTCGCTCATTCACCCATTCTGTGATTTTGTTGAAGTTACGGCATTCGTGTTGCGTGGAAAAACGTGGCAATGGAGAAGACTCTGCGCCCATGTCGGTAAATACTATCAAACCAACATCTGCGTGGCACATGATCACTTGTCTCAAGAGATCGATGCAGTGATCTGGGGTAGGTAGTCAGGATATTTCTGGACGCAATGTTTCCTCGAATGGCTACTGGCCTATGTGTTCAAGAACCTGAACATTTGTGCCTTGGAAGGAGATGTCTTCACTGTAATGATCGCGCCAGATATACTTTTGGACGAGATCGAGACAGTGGAGCTGATGATAGACCTCGTTTCCATTCAATCCCTTGGCGTTTTCTGACGGTTGATGTATCGCTTCCATACCGGCTTTGTCAATGAGTATCATAGGTTCGGGATATTGGTCAGTCTCATCTACATTCATAATCTAGTATCGTCGGAACACATACGATCAATAAGCCTTGTCCATGCTTCGTCTATGCTTTTACTTGGATAACCCTTGTATGGCGATTCGGCCTTCAAGTCCGCCTGAAAAACGGTAGGGACGTGTTCCACAGCATCCCACACAGGAGCTGATTAGATCTTCAGATCCAAGGGAGACTTGAACAGATACCCTCTAGTTATCATAGTCCTCCGCACCTTGTAAGATGGGTAGACTCCTAAGTTCGTTACTGGATATCATAACAGTAACAGTAACAGTAACAGTAAGGGAGCCATTGTCATAGCACGACTAAGAGAATCTCTCAAAATGCCAGGAAGTATAGATAGAACTCACGTAGCCTACTTGACAGAAACCGGTATCCAAGACTGTGCAACCTAGGGATTCCGAGGTTAGCAGAAAAAGCATCTTCAGCTGCGGAAATCATACAACCATATGAACCATGTTAAACCTAGAGCTAAATTTTGAGAAAATTGGGATTTTAGGGGGGTGCGAAAAGCATCAATTCCTTTAAGGCTCAACCCATTCTCATGACCCTATCTGACCTCTGCAACGCCTGCGGAATGTGAGAACAAGAGCCTGTCCTGCTATGTACGATACTATATTCACTACGTTACGTAATGATAGGCTCGTTGAGAACCTGCATGATTCCACTGGCATTCACATAGTGTAAACTGCACTCCATATGGTAAAACCACTTTTCTTGTTCTAGCTTAGGGCAAATTAGGGAGAAACCGCCGGATTCTGTGCCTAATGATAACAAGCATTGAGGCTATTGCTACTTGTGGTAGTAAGCTGAATAAATCTCAAAACAACTGCAAAGAATGAGCAAGCCGACGGAACACAATGCAATGGGTGACGAAGCATCGATCATTCTCGGCATCAAGACAGGTTCGCTTCATTTCCTTCTGTCGTGAGATTGAACCCGCTAAAGTCCTGGTTTCACAACCAGAGATCCCATCTCTACGGCGAATGCATCGTTTCATCGCCCAAGGCTCATCGGCTTGGGCTCGTACTTATAGAGTCGATATCGTGAATGACAAAGGTGAAGATGAGAGTTATTTTCTCAAGGTCAGCCTTTCCTTTCAGATAAACTGGGTCAGATGACAGCGTGAACCAAGATACTTAAGATGAAATAGGTATCGGCAGACATCGGAATGATAAGCGGGTATTATTAATTATTTGAATAATTCATAACTAATGAATTAGAATTGGATTGGATAAATTATCCAATGTTATCCCGACTTTTATCCGATTGCCCGAATTAGCTTTCACATTAAAAAAAACTTTTCCATCTTATCCTTGTACGAGATTTTTATAAGATGGCATCCAATTCTGAAGCTTCTTTTATCACTCCTTCTGAAATTGTGAATGTACGAAAAAAGGGTCGAAAACAAACCTCTGTTATCCATCAATATACTCGCAAATCACAAGAGGATGAATCTGAGAGAGAAAATAGTAGAACAATTCTTTATTACGCATTTGAGGATTGTTTGTACAAAATAACTATCACAATTAATTTTCAAAGTCATCTCAAGATTCAGCATAAAATTCGTGTTGATCTTCATACATCTTATACAAAATAAACCTCTATTTTTTAATTTTTGGATCTTTATCACGGAATTATGGAAGATACGTATGAAATAAATGAATTTGAATATTTGATATATAAGAAGATATTTCAACGAAAATAAGAGATTTTTCATAAAATATTAGTCAATTTAATAGTTATACAAAATCTTTTCTTTCAATTAATTGAATAGCCAGAATTTCATATTTTATTTTCAATTTTGAATCCGGCGATAATAGGATATATTCCAGTAAATGTTAAAATTTTTATTTTATACATAAAAAAATAATTCATACAACAAAAAGATTTTATACGAAAAGAATTCTAATCTGTCTTAATCAATATCCATTTTTCAGTTGACGTCTGGATCTCATCTAATCATTTTCTTTTCCTCGCAATTTATGCGTATTATATGAATAACAATTTCAAATTTCGAAAAATTCTTCTAATCCTTCATACGATAACTGGCCATTCAGAAGAGAATCAGTGAATAATTATTGATTAAATCCTTCAAAAATATGAAATAAAATATAAAATTGGAATTATGATTGGAGATAATTCTAATACGAATGATATTTTATATCGTATAATGAATAAAGAATTCAAAATATATAAAATTTTTTAGAATCCATGAAAATAAAAAATTCGTTATTCAGATCATATCATCAATCTTATTATATAAGACTTTTTTTTTAAGAATTTTATAGATATTATTTTTATGGAATCGTATAACCAATAAAAATAAAATAGAATTAAATTAAATGAATATCAATAATAAAAAAAAATAAATCATTTTCGTATAATGGAAATTTTTGGGAAATTTCATAATATTATTATTCATAATTGAAATTTATCAATTCATATAAAAAATTTCAAATATTTTATAAAAAAACTATTTTTATTGAATAATTATACGAAATAGAATTCTTGATTCAATTTTTTTGAAATTGTAATTAATTATGAACCGCAGATTAATTAATATATAAGATTTTATTTTGAAATTTTAAAATCTGATCTTTTTGATATATACGAATGGAAATATTTTCATATTATTCATATATTTTTAGCGCCATTTTATATAATAATTCTTGCGTTTGAAAATAATCAACCGTATATTGATAAAATATTAGAATAGATGGATATCTTATTTATATATATTAAAATCTTTTTGATATATATAAATTAATTTAAATTTATATTTATATAATAAAAATTAATAAAATTAGAATAAAAAAAAAGATACGAATTTAGATTTTGTTATACGAATTAAATTTAATTGGAACAAATTTCAAAAATATTACGAAATTTTAGACGATTTATTATATTATACCGCAATTTTAATATTCTATCCATATTATCGTACGAATTATATTCAATAAATTTGGCCAGAATAATAAAAACATTCAATTTTATAAAATATTTAATCTTTTTAGAATGAATATCAAATAATTCATAATATTATTGAATTTTTTTCGTACAAAAATATCCGTCCAAGAATTCTGATGAAATAATCTCAAACAATTTTATATGATAATATTATTATAAACATATAAAATAAATTTTATATATAAAAAAAGAATGAAAATGAATATCAATTGTATTATCAAAATAAATCGTATAAATTTGGAAAATTTTCATTTTTATAATGATAATATAAAGATCAATAATAAATTAAATATCCATCTTTTTCTTATTTTATGATTGAAATATTTTCTATTTTAATTATAAATGATATATCAGAAAGAATTTTCTCATAAATTTGTCGTATGATTAATTGGGATCGTATAAGATTTAATTCTGAAAATGTTGAAAGAATTGAATGTTTAAAAAATTGGATTCAAAACAACATTTCAAATCTTGATTTGAATGATATTGAAATAGAAGAATGATCAGATAAAATTTTATACGAAAGTCAAAAATTTCTTTTAATTTCATTCTTGATTATATCAAACTCATATATATGGACGTTTCTGTACAATTCAATCAATTCAAATTTATGAATAATGGGTCGTATTAGCTCTAATTAGAATAGTCAAGTAAAAAACAACGTTTGAATTAGAATAATTTGAATAATCCATTCATTATTATCCTATTTACGGACTATTCATTATTATCCAATTCATTAATCCTTCCGATGTCTGGGTATCGGTTGGAGACCATGGCAGAACGGCTCTGAAGGGCGAATTCGAATCAACTTCGGCCATGTATGCTGTTATGAACGACTTCACGCCCAAACCAATAGCATGTGGATCGTTACAAAGCCATGCGGACACATACTTCTATTTGTCTAGGTTCCACGAGCTTGCCGAACAACTGCCGGAACCAGCAGATTTCTGCGCAAAGATTGCTGCCCTACACGCGAAGAGTTTGTCACCCAATGGAAAGTTCGGCTTTCATGTTGTGACTTACAATGGAGACCTTCCTCAAGACAATGGATATACAGACACTTGGGAAGACTGCTTTGCAAATGGATTCAGGCATATGCTCGATGTTAACCGGCGACGGGGAGGCCCTTGGGAAGAGATGGAACATCTCAGACTACCCATGCTAGAGAAGGTCATTCCGAGGTTATTGAGGCCCTTAGAGACAGGGAACCGCAAAGTCAACCCTGTCCTTGTGCATGGCGATCTATGGTGTGGAAATGTTGCTGTTGATATGCAGACCAATCTCCCATTGGTGTATGATCCGTCAAGCTTCTATGCGCATAATGAATGCAAGTGAGCTATATTCCTTTCTTCCTATGTCCAACTATTAATGGGTCATACTACAGATGAGCTCGGCAATTGGCGCCCCGAGCGCAACAAGTTCTCGTCCATATATTTTGAGGCATATCATTCTCATCTGCCAAAGTCTGAACCTCAAGATGACTATGATGATCGTAATGCGCTGTACTGCATGTAAGAGATTTCCTTCCGATCTTGAGCGCCGTGTTAAGGGAAGCAGGCGATTTAACTTACATGCGGCTGCATTATATCCTCAATCTACTCAGTTCAGGACAGTGTAAGTGTATTACTGGCTGAACCAAAGTGATTCTCACTGACTGCCCGTAGGGTCACTGATGAGATGAGTAGACTTGTCGCCAAGTTTCCGGGTGGTTATGAGGCGTATGCAGCCGAGTGCATGTTGATGGAATAAACCTTGGACTTTGCTCAGAACATCGGGTGCAAAGACCAACGGATGGTGTTGCGCATGTTTTCAAGTACTATCTATCCAATTCGAACAATATCAATGCAAAGAAGAGTCTGCTCATGATCGAAAGAGACCAAAGTTAATCGTGAAACGGAGGGGGCTGTAGTTCTCTGGTGTAAGCAAATAGCGTAAGAGTCATTTGGCAATCCGAAATAGTTGTGATAGGCTTAACATACTTAATGAACGAGGCGATGAGGCGGAAGTAGGAAAATCCAAGATCTCAAACAGAACAGGTCACATTGGCTCGTTTGTTGGGTTTTCACCCCCAGTACGAATATGAGGGGGCCCACGTCTCGGATCGACTGCACTGACCTGCTCATGCTGCTTTCAAAAATGTATCACGGGCATGTTCCTGGAAAAATATTAGACATTTTCGCTAGTAAATTCAACGTCGCTCATGCCGTTGAGGGGTATCATGCTGTTGAAATAAAACAAAGTCCTCTTTCGAGAACACATTCAGAGCTCCGTAGCGCTTGTTGAAGCGTTGTCACGACCGCTCTGAACGCTTTTGGGACGTCCATTGTTCCTCACTCATCTCACGGTCATCTTTTGCTCTTGACCATAGCCCCCTTTCCCTTCCAACGACTCGTATGTCTTGCCCTCACTGGCTTTCCCATTTCTCGGCCCTCTTTCCTCTAGATCTTCCTGTAGCCATTTCAAGACCAACCTCCCAAGGCGACTATCACCTCTGCCCTTCTCTCCCTCATCCTCCAATCCACGTGTCATGTCCTCCATTCCACCCCAACTCTTCACTCCGCCCAAACACATGTGCACCAGATGAGTTGGCCAATCGGCAAGGTTATCCAAGATATGCGTTGCATACACAATCGTACACTGTCGTCTCCCCGTCTCCCTCTTTAAAAACTCCAAGAAATTCCGCCGACTCAACAGATCCAAATCCACCGTTACCTCGTCCAGCAACAGCACTCGCCACGGTCGCAGCAGCCCCATTGCCAATTGTACCCGTCGCCGCTCTCCATCGCTCACTGCATGCATGCGCCATGCGAGATCTATGTCCAACACGCGCACAAGCTCATCTCGGCGCTCCGGGTATGCGTCTCCACCGACTGAGGAGAGCAGCACAGGCACAGCGATATCGGTCCGCACGATGGGGTTCAGCACCCATTCGAGGCCGAGGTAGGTGACGCCTTCGAGGCCGCTGGTGAATGGGTCGACAGAGGCGATGGAGACGGTGCCGCGAGGGGCCATGCGTTTGCCGGAGAGGAGGCGGAGGAGAGTGGTCTTGCCGGCGCCATTGGCTGAGAGGGATCGTCACTTGTATTTTCCTTGTGAGAAAGATAGTGGTATTTGAGGAACGTACCACCAATGAGGAGCGTGCGGCTCCCAGCTGGCAAGTCTAGTGACACATTTTGGAGACCGGTGGTGCCGTCTTGGAAGGCGTAATTGAGACCATTGACGTTAATAGAAGGAGAAGGCTCGGAGCTGAGCTGCCCTTCTGACATTTTGCTCGGTCAGAAACGAGGGCATAGAAGGGAGAGTGGACTGCATTTTGTGGATTTGTACAATGGTGCTGCATTAGTAAGGTAGGTTTGAGATCATCTCCATGAGTCATCGTTATAAGTCAAAATAGGTAGTACGTTCGTGAAGGGTCTGGACCCGTAATGCAAACAAGACGTTCAAATCATTTTCCGGTATAACTGCACTGCAGAGCTTAGCAAAATCGAGGAATTGCGTCCTGAAATATCTTATCGAGCCCTCAATTACTTTCATGGGCCACTGAGAGGAAGAGCTTAGAGGGAAAGCTTAGACCATCCCCTCTCGGTCGGCCAACGCGGTCCCTGCTGGCACAACACCAGCTCACACGATAGACGCCCGGACGGTACCTCAAGAGTTGGAATGCCAAAAAGATTGACCATATCTACATGCGCTAATGATAGGTGGCGAGCCGATTGGACAACATAGATTGTGACAAGCTAACGTTGTGTTTGAATTAAAAAGCTCCACTCAGTATCCCGCCGGCCACTGGTGGTGCGCGCTTTCTTTTGTTTCAATGCATGTAGCTCCGTACGTCAAATGAAGCTCCTTTGGCCACTCAACCCGCGCGCTTAGCAATCTGGAAACCATGCTATGTTTGACATACACCAAAGCGGAAATTGGTGGGAGATTCGTCTCATTCAGGTACAAAGCGCCAGTCTCATTCGGATTGAAAAGACGCCAAACATGTGACTAGAGGGACGAGGTCGTCCACCAAAAATAAAGAGTCGGTGTTTCCTAGGCCGGGAGCCAAACCGAAAAGTAGCTATCCGTTGCTACAAGGACTTACACTGACGAACTTCGAAGTTGACTGTTCTCATGTGGGTGCCTGGTGGTGCTACAAATGTCAATAGTCAGTTCGCGTGATGTCTTGTCTCATTTCTTATTTCATTGGCTACATTAGCGCGCTGAGGCCTCCAAGTTACCATCCCAGCGCAATCGACAGCCTGCCTCATGGACTCGAAACAAGACCTTAGCGCCTTGACGTTTGCTTCCTTTCCCATGTTTTAATAATAAGTTGCTCCTTTGTCACTTTGTTCTAAGTAACATGCTCACTTGACATTCTGTTCTTAGTAACATCCTCTTCAATCATATGATGATATTATGGCTGAGATTGTTGGGGTCGTCGCAAGCGGTATCGCCATCACACAGCTCGCTTCGGGAATCATAAGTGGAGCTCAGAATCTTCGCAAAGTCTGGTGCCAGCTACGAGACGCTCCCCAAGACGTCAATCAGACCATTGAAGAATTGGATTTACTTGGTCAAACACTACTTTTTCTTCATCAAAGTCTCAATAGTCATACAAGCGATGTTGGGTCCGCAGCAGTCATTGAAAGAACGCTTGACCTTTGTCGTCATGCTGCTGGGGATTTGGACAGTGTTGTTTCAGAGCTATACATCGAGCCGGGTTCAAAATTTGGAAAGAGACAAAAGGCTAGATTACGGACGCTCTGGCACAAAGAGGAGCTCCACAGTGTAAGAGAGCGGCTTCTTCGTGCTGTGAGATACTTCAACCTAGCAATTAACTGCTATTCTTTGTGAGTAGCGTCGTTTCTTCAAGAGGTCTTTTCTAATATGTTGGGATTAGATCAATGCAATCCCGTCAACTCAGTATGATGAAAGACATGACTTCTCAGATCCTCGTAACTCAAACAGCGCAAGGAAGCACATTTGCCCCGCCGCCTGCCAGGGGTAAAAATCACGAGTTATCGTTGTCAAGTAGGGGCAGATCAACTAGGAAATCCCTGATATCCTTGGGCATTTTCACATTTATACAAGACTACCAACGTCAGCTTGCGCCATGGAGACAAAGCGTCAATGCTCAACCTAACACTGAAGACGAATATTATAAAGAGTGGAGGATTATACCAGCGGCGTGGTTGAAGCTCAGCGGTATACGAATCCGCTGGGGAAAGTCGCTGGGTAACTGGCAATACTCTCTGAATCCAATTCGAGTCGTGGACAGCGAATCAGAAGTCTTCAGGGCTTGCGCTACTGGGGACATCAAGAAGATGACCAATCTGCTCTTCGCTGGAATGGCGACTCTCTCTGACATTAAGGAAAACGGGGAAACTCTGTTACATGTAGGTCATGCATTCACCACTGTCATCCCCTCCCTGAGTAGGTCGTAAGCTGTCACCCTGATCTAGTAACAGCAGAACGTCAATTAGTCGAGGTATTGTCATGCATCTTGGGACTTATTGTCTTATCACTTGATGGTCGTAAAAGGCTCGAAGGTGGAATTCAGCACCAGGCATTAATAGCTTGCAGTGTCCTGCTTAGTTCATGGTGAAGAACGGCTAATTGAGGCGTCCCGATGACCTCATGGTTATCCAGAGACTTATGTGTCCGCACAGGTAAATCGCTCCTACTCTACTCAGACGATCATCTTCTGACTTAATGGAAGAGCTTCAAGGACTTGATCTTCTGTGGCTTCTCATCACTTGTCCAGCATCTAAGATGCCAGACCGCAGTTAATAGATACATGTAATCAGAGTCTAGCGTAACGAACAAGAATGAATGCAACAGGTGCCAGCCATGGAGTAGGGTGACACGCATTACAAGTTCGGCACATGAGGAACCTGAATGCTTCAACAGCCGGTGAAACACAGCCCTGTGGCTACCTAAGACCTTACGAAAAGGGTGGCTGCCATTCCTCAATGGTACAGAAAGATCGCCGTTGCCCGAATCATTGATCCATTCTGTTGAAAACGCTCTTACAAGTTGACACCGCACATTTTCCTCCACTTTTGTTATTAACTGGTTGCCAAGTCATAAGTCGAGATGCAAATGCCCATGGACGCGCACTTACAGGTCATAGACTCACGAACTGGGAAGTCGTATGTCGTTCCTATCCAAGACGGTGGCTACATACTTGCAGCAGATCTAGCCCGAATCACGGCGCCTGCTGCTAAGGATATGTGTAATGGGACAGAGTGTGTAGAACCAAATGGAGTGCACAATGGAGTGCAAAATGGGATGCAGAATGAGACTCAGAATAGGTCGCAGAGTAGACCAGAGAGGGGAGTCAAGCTAGAGACGCACGACAAACCACCAAATGTCGCCAAAGCTGGGGCCGAGCAGGAGGGCCAATCCCTTCGCATACTTGACAGGGGATTCCAGCACACAGCTTGTATGGAGTCAAGCATCACGTACATGTAAGGCAGCATTCAAAATCATCCTTGTTCATGCTAGAAACTTGCTGATCTTGTGCTGCCCACCAAAGAGATGGCCAGCGCGGCGTCCTCTTGTATAGGGAAATTCCGATCCAAGATTTAGTACATGGATATGTATACGAAGATGTCATGCACCTCTTAATATGGGGAAAGCTACCGTCTTCACGACAAAAGGATGACGTCCGACGTTTGATGGCACAATCAGCAACTCCGCCTAAGACAGTGGTGGATGTGATTTCATCGTTCCCGTAAGCTGGCTCGGATATTGCCCAAGATGGAAACTAATGGAATGTGCTAGCCGTGATGCGGACTTCTACTCTATGTTCCTTGCCGGTCTGGCCGCATACGCGGCCTCTGATGAGGTTATGTTCGCTCCCCGCCGTCAACATGTTCCAGTATTCTACGGCAATATTGAGATCGCCGATCTGGCTCTCCTCCGTGCAATACAGTATGTTGCTACAACGATCGCTCTGATTTACTGTCGCAAGAAAGGGAAAACATTCACTCAACCTGCGGAGGGCAAGTCGCTGATCGGCAATTTTCTTCTTATGATGGGTCTCACAGACCCGGAGATAGAGAAGTGTTTCGACCAGCTTTGGATCTTGTATGCCGACCATGAGATGACCAACTCCTCTACTGCAGGGCTGCACATTGGCTCAACGCTTGCGGATCCTGTGTCGGTTCTGATCGGTGCCATTGCTGGAGGATACGGCCCGCTTCATGCAGGCGCGATTGGCCTGGCACACGAACAATTCAGACAGATTGGCACTCCTGAGAACGTCCTACCATTTGTTGAGAGTGTCAAGCAAAAGAAGTCCAGGTTATACGGCTACGGCCATCGAATATACAAGACTCGGGATCCGAGGGTCAGCCTTGTCGAGGAGCTTCTTGAGAAACATCGAGATGCTGTCTACTCGAATCGGCTTCTACAGGTTGCAATGTCCGTCGATGAGGCGGCAAATACAGATCCCTACTTCACTGAACGAAATCTGAAAGCCAACGCTGATCTTTTGGGATGCTTCATCTGCACAGCGATGGGTTTCGATACGGATATGGCTATTGCCATCCCATGCTTGGCACGATCGACCGGAATTTTGGCGCACTGGCGGGAGAGTCTGGGGCAATCTATAAAGATCTGGCGCCCACAGCAGATATATGTAAAACCTGACCTTCGGCCCTGAGGATACCTATTCTAACGGTAGCAATAAAATCAATATTCAGTAAATAGTGCTATAATTTTAGAAATAGATACTATTTCGCGAGTACGCTTCTGAGGTTGGCAAAAGACATGAAGAGTCCTGCGAGTGAGTGCTGGTCCTAATTAGCAGGAGATATTTCTACTCTATTAGGATGTGTCCAGAAAGGTTCCAATCGATTTGAATAGGTACCCCACAGCATTCCCGCAGATTTCTATGGGATAGCGCATCTTTATTTATTCTGTTTGTTGGTGTGGTCTTATCTTGAACACGATCCATATCGACCTCTGGTCAACAGCGGAGTAGAAGCAGCTCTGTAACTATCTTCGACGCCTTAGAAGAGAGACAGTACATATCCGGGGACCTTCATCAATATTAACGAAGCACAATTTATGCAGCTTCACCAGGAGCTGACAGAAGAAATGTCGTACCAGGGTCCGTTCATTCAGCTGAGAACAAGTACGATTTGAAAAGACTTCACGAAAAGCAATTCAACGGTGAGCAATTGTAACTGTATTGGACTGTCTCTCTCGAACCATCTAGGAAACGGTGGTTTTGAGGTAAATATGTTCACGGTTGCTGATTCAGCAGCTAGCCGTTGCCCTTTCCCACAACAGCTAACCAGATCGGATAGCGAATGTCGTGTGTGGTGCCATAAAATTGGTGAACTCCAATTTTTACCATCTAAAATGCACTGTCTCAAGTTCTCCTAAACAAAATGCATGAATTTTTCCAAGGCAAATACCAATGTATTTATCTCCAGCTCCAGGATCCTCACAGTTGTAAAGCTGTGTGCCAAGTTCCCTATTGATAATGGGCGGACTAAGTTGCAGAGTCCATCCTGCAAATGGTTCCATATTCTCGATGATTTTACGATATCCGCAATCGTCATACTGATACCAGGCACCTGGAATTTGTTGATCAATCGGAATCTCTGATTTCTCGTCTTTAACAGTTATCGACAGTTCGTTCTTGGAAGCACCGTAAAGAAATGAAAACTGCCGAGTTATTCCTACTCTAATTTGGCGAGAATGGATCAGTATCCCGTTGGGATGGAGTCGAGCTTCCTCTTCAGCATACTCACGCAGATCGAAGCCTTGGGAATCTAGTATTTGGAACCATTGGAGTACCGCATATCTGAGCTTCTCTTCTTCATAGTAATCTCTAAATAAATGTGTTCCACAGCAAAGATAGTCAAGCGGAGTGGCTCCATATTTGTCCTGCGGGTGTAACTCCTTGGTAACATCCAGAATTTGCCTGAAAATTTGCAATGCATCCCCCGCATCAAAAGAGTCAAGAACAGAGTCGGCTAGATTTGCTGCTACTGCATGCAACAGCGTCCGCTGAGTGCCAATCTCTTCATCGATATGGCGCGCTCTTTCGGGGCGCAATACATTCCTCTCAAACGCCGCCTAAGTGTAAGCAGTCGGCAAGGCGCCGTAGCACCTGCCACACTGCCATGCTAGCGTGTAATCTGGAACATCCTCATGAATGCTGTGGGAAATGCTTTCCATGTAACGGAAGGCTTCTTCGGGCCCGTGAAACAGATGAGTTGCGGTGCTGAGAGGTTCACCAGCCTTAGGTATTGTTACATCTGCTTGGCCATC
The DNA here is from genome assembly GCA_021030915.1 of Astrothelium macrocarpum. Classification (NCBI taxonomy): domain Eukaryota; kingdom Fungi; phylum Ascomycota; class Dothideomycetes; order Trypetheliales; family Trypetheliaceae; genus Astrothelium; species Astrothelium macrocarpum. The sequence continues at coordinate 1,021 of JAGEMR010000075.1, read as the reverse complement.
TTCTAAAAGTATCTTTATTGTGTCAAGGCATTTTGAGCCATTATAGTAAGCTAACGAAGCCAAATGTAATGAAGTGCTGTATATTATTTAGCCAAACAAGGCGGAATTGCTCGAAGGTGCAACTCACAAGCCTGCATTTGTCCACACGTCAACATCAGCACCTTGGTCCAAGAGCCATTTGCACATTTCAGGCTGGTTATACATCCCAGAAACCTGAATTGGCGATTATCAGTCAGTTGATTTCGCGTTTCTTGGGGGAATTTTTGTGCTGGGGAATCGGGGTTAGATTTTGCCGTTTGAGGAAATCTGTTCTCGTTTCGGGTGATTTTGATCTCGATCAGGTAAGAGCACGTATCGATAATCTTATCTGATCTTACCTGAAAAAGAAAGATGCTCTTAATTAGGTTATATGATGACCCAATAAGGTAAATTTTCTCTTCGATTGCGTGGCTTTTTTAACCATTTCATTTCTGTTGCCGCTTTTTTTCTTAAAAGAACTCACTCACTTCTTTAGACGCACTATCTCAACCTCTGTGAGCTCAGACATCGCTTACTGCCGACACACCTCTTTCATATTATATATTGAAAGCTGGAAAACCACAACGGTCTCTGCCGCTGTGTTGAAACTATAGCACATCTACCTCATCCGCCGATTCATCCACGAAATCGCTCAACTAAATTCGTGAATGTTCTCCTCCGACGCCCACCTCTAGTCTACCATAAAGATAGTCTATTAAAAAACAGCTTGGGAGTAATGTATTCAGCATGGTTCACGTCTCCACTCCTTCCGCGCGTTCGCACTCGATGTCAACCTTCTTCCATCTTTCCTGCCGATCGATCTGTTCGAACCACTGTCAGCAGTTCCTCAGCTCCTATGCGTGTAGAATATCAACAAGAACGTACACAGAAAAGGCTCAGGCCAAAGTTCTGTCAAATCCGATAAGATAGGAGTCTCCACCACGGCGCGCCCGATCCCGCGGCGCGACCACCTCAAATTTTGGCCACCACCACATTTTGAATA
>JAGEMR010000074.1:0-155868 GCA_021030915.1 Astrothelium macrocarpum | reverse complement strand
AACGTGGTTCATCAGTTAGCCGCGCATATCAGTTGCCCGCGCATTTTTCGGAAACAAAAACCATTTAAATTTTTATCACGTCATAATTTTCTAACCATAATATCAATTCTTTCCAAAGAAGAGAATATTATTCTTATTATTAATATAATTCAGATTATTAAATCTTCTGATCAAAAATTGAATAAACGTATAATTATAAAAATTTATAATATTTCAGAAAATATATTATATAATTAAATAAATAACCGATTTTAATATATAATAATTTGATTCCAATTTTATAAATTAATTTAAATTAAAAAAGAAATATTTATTTAATATATTATTAATCAAAATATTAAAGAATTTTTAATATATTTTTCTGATATTGAAAATATGGCCAATTTTTTATTAAAAATATAAAATGGCGATTATATTGATAAATAATGAATAAAACAATTTATAAATTCATAATTTATTTTAAAAATCCAATTCAGTCATTTTTATAATCATTAGAAGATATTTTATAAAAATCCAAAATTTATTTTTAAATAATTCATATAATTAGATTATATAATAATTGAATATAAAATTCAAAAAATGGATTTTTATAATTTCAATAAAATTAATTTTATGATGAATATAATTATCATATTAATAATTATTATACGTATTAAAAGATATAATAAAATTAAATTTATTCAATCTGATAATTAAAAATGGATTATAATTATTGAATATATTAATATAAAAAATTGATATATTCTTTTTTTTATAATCATTCAAAATATTTATCATTTTATAAATTGGATTATTAAATCCAATTTTTCAAATGATTGAATAATCAAATCTATTTTTAATAAATAAATTAATAATAAAACTGATTTAAAATAAATTTAATATTTCAATAAATATATTAAAAATTATATAAAAAATATATATCAGATTTTGATTATTAATAATTATAAAAATTATTTATTAATTGAATTCAATAATTTTTATGAATAAAATAAAATTATTATTATTAATATATTTCCGAATTTATTATATTTATTTTAATCATTAAATATTATATTATATTTATTTTTAAAATACGTATATAATAATTAAATCAATATTTTTATTAAAAATATTATCATTTATATTATTAAATCTGAATTTTTTATTATTTTTTTTATCATTTATAATAAAATATTTATAAATAAAAATATCAGATTTGGATTTAATATTATTAGAATTATATTTTAAAATCCAAATTTTATAATTTTAAAATTGGATATTTATTTTAAAACGTTTATATCATCAAAAAATCGTCCATTTACCGCCCATAAATGAAAATCATAAATCTTTTTTAATTTATAATAAATTATTTTATAATCCAATTTTATTAAAAATCAGATTTCTGTCCATCAAAATAATTTTTTAATATTAATTTTAAATATTATAAATTAAATAACGAAAAATATATAAATAATGGCATATTTTATTATTTTTTTGAATAATCAAATACGTATTTTTTAAAATATAAATATGGTATTTATAAAATATCAGAAGATTAAAAAATCATATATATAATATAAAAGAATATTATTTATTAAAAAATCCAAAATTCTTTTGATAAAAAAAAAAAAAGGAAATAATTTATAATTAATAAAACGGAAAATGATGATTTTTTAAAAAGAATTATAATAATTTTATAACGATATAATATTTATAACGAAACAAATTATAATATATGAATTTGTAATAAAAATATAAAAATTTCTGAAGAATCTATATTAGATGAATTTTAAATGAATTTTTTTGTTATATTTTTGAGATTCAATATTGATGGGGTAGACATGCGGAGAAATGCGCGGGCAACTGATATGCGCGGCTAACTGATGAACCACGTTATATAAATTTGAATCGTAATATCAATTTATAAATAATTTTTTTATTTGATTATTTTCAGAAATTAGAAACGGATTTTCATAATTTATAAAAAATATTGAATTAATATTATATCAAAATACGTTTCAAATTTTCTGTATTATAAAATTTGAAGAATAATTAAAAATAATAATTAAACGAAAAATATATAAAAAAAAATAGATCTAATATAATGATATAATAGAATATAATATAAAAATAATATAGATTATTATAAATACGTTTAAAATATTATAATTATTTAAAAAAAATTCGAAATAATGATAATAAAAAAAAAAATTCAATCAATTTTACGATATTATGAAAATTGTAAAAAGATAGAATATAATATACGCATTTATCAAAAAGATATTGAAAAATCTTCAGAATCTGATATAAATATAGAATCTATAGATTGGGGTTTAGATAGTGATTAAAATGATGATTGATGAATATGAAATGGTGGTGCCAAGAAAAAGCGGCCGCTTCGATGATATGGCCGCTTCGATGATCCAATACGTTATAATTATTGAAAATATTTTTTTAACGACAATTTTTATAATCAAACTGATATAAAAAATTAAAAAAATACGTTCAAAAATTGCCTTAAATTCTATAATTAGCGCCATATATACAGAATTTCAATTCTAATTATTGTTGTTAAAAAAACACCAAATTCTAAATAAGATGAGATGAGTGTGGGTGGGCCGTTTCCGGGGCTGGGCCGCTTCTAGGTAGCCTGACTTGAAAGCATTAGACACATTCGACCCCTGTGGAAACGCCGTGGAAATAAAGTTGTATAACAGATTTGATCTAACTACACATTGGTATCCCACCTGCCTCAAAGTTCATCTCGTACACCTCTTATCCTCCCTCCTGGATTTCCTTCAGCACCCGTCTCAACACTTGAAGGTCGCCGCAAGACACCTTCAATTCATATTTTTTCAGAAATTTTTCATCTTATTTTTTAAATATTTTCTTTATATTTAATATTGACAATTCAATGTGATTCTTCTTCAATAATTATTTTTATAAAGATTTATTAATAGAATTTGAAAAAAATATCGAATATTTTCAAATGAATAATTTGATTCAATCTTTATCTGATGAAATAATTTTCATTGATTTGAGATTGATAATATAAAATCTGAAAAGATTGAATTTTTTAGTTTTTTTATAAAAAAATATGGGATCAAGAGAAATGAGATGTTTGAGATATTTGATATCGTTGAATTTGACGTCGGTGTTATTCATCTTAAGTTTGTGGATATGGAGATTCGGTCAAGTGTCGATAATGAATATGGATAAAACACGATGAAGATGGCATTGTGCGGAATTTAAATATCTATTGAATCTATTGAAATATTGAAATTCATTTTATCATTTTATGATCATAAAAAATGATAGCAAATATTTTCGCTATTTTATAATTTTATAATGATTTATAATTATATCATTATACCGGGTTTAGTGCCAATATTGAGTTTAAATAAGCCTTGTGGACCAGATAGAACACTTATGAGTCACTCGAGTCACCAGACACATTCGACCAAAAAAATCTCGATGAAGTTTTTATTTTAAAAAAAAAAAAAAAAAAAAAGTATTAAACAACTGATTGACATCAATTAGATCATATCGAGTCAAACAGTCCAATAATTCATAACAAAATAAGATAAATATGTTTCGAATAATTTTATTGTAATAGTGTCGTAATCAATAAGAATTTTTCCTCTTTTCTCTTCCTTTTTTTTTCCTTTTTTTCCTTTCTTTTTTCTGTTTTTGCACATATAATATTATTCAATTCGATATGCAGACCAAAATCTGTCAAAAGTTATCTAGTTTGTTAATTATTTCTGCTTTTTGATATGTTTTATTGATTTCGGCTTCGATTCTTAGAGAATACCTCGGATTTTGATAAGCGTGATTAGGTAATAGAAAATACCAGATAAAGTTCCAATATTGAGTTTAAATCAGCCTTGTGAATCGGATAAAACACTATTGAATACGATCAATATAATAAATTGATTTTTATTATTTTTTTTACAATACATAATTGATCATATTCGATAAAAATAGAAACGATATAAAAATACTTAAAACATCACTAGTTTTAGGTCTCAATAAAATCTTTTTGATTCTTATGATAGCTCTGGGCAATGTCAGGGCTTTTATAGTTCTCGCGCAAATTTGCAATCCGGTGAGTTGGGTAAAATGGTGCCTATCACGTTGGATGAAACCTTTGTCCCCTGTGAAAACGTCGTGAAAACAAAGTTGTATAACAGATTTGATCTAATTATATAATGATATTCCATTTCAAAAATTCTTTATTCTATCAATTTATTTTATCAATTATATAAATTTTTTTTTTAATCGAATTTATTTTAAAATTTATTTTATATATTTTCAATTTATTTTTTTTTTTAAATTTTTTTTAATATTTATTTTAATATTTAAAAATACTTATAAAATATTTTTAATTCATATTTTTTTAAAAATTTTTTATTTTATTTTTTAAATATTTTTTTTATATTTAATATTAATAATTTAATATTATTTTTTTTTAATAATTATCTTTATAAAAATTTGATAATAAAATTTAAAAAAAAATATTGAATATTTTTAAATAAATAATTTGATTCAATTTTTATTAATTTAAAATTAATAATATAAAATTTTAAAAAATTGAATTTTTCAATTTTTTTATAAAAAAATATGAAATAAAAAAAAATAAAATATTTGACATATTTAATATCATTAAATCTGATATTAATATTATTTATTTTGAATTTATAAATATGAAAATTCAGTCGAAATATTATTGATAATGAATATGAATAGAATACGACGAAAATGCCATTATGCGGAATTTAAATACCTGTTGAATCTAATTGAGATTCATTTTATCATCTTATGGCCATAAAGGATGATAGCGATTTCGCTATTCCATAATTTTACGGCGATTTACAATCACGTCGTTACTATAGAAAGGTACCGGGTTTGGTGCCAATATTGAGTTTAAATAAGCCTTGTGGATCAGATAGAACACTTATGAGTCATCTCACATGAGTCATCTTGAATTTATAAATATGAAAATTCGATCAAGATATTATCGATAACAAATATGAATAAAATATGATGAAAATATCATTATATAAAATTTAAATATCTATTGAATCTATTGAAATATTGAAATTCATTTTATTATTTTATGATCATAAAGAATGATAATAAATATTTTCATTATTTTATAATTTTGTGACAATTTATAATTATATTGTTGTTATGAAAAGGTACCAGATTTGGTGCCAATATTGAGTTTAAATAAGCCTTGTGGACCAGATAGAACACTTACGAGTCACCCGTGGATATGGAGGTTCGGTCGAGTGTCGCTAGCGAATATGAATGGAACTCGACGAAAATGCCATTGTGCGGAGCTCAAATCCCTCGTCATTATGAAAAGGTACCGAATATGGTGCCAATATTGAGTTAAAGTCACCTTGTGGACCGGAAAGAACGTTATAACTCCCTTTGCCCCAAAAAAAATATTATTTCCATCTGTCATTTTACAAATCAATTATAATCTACTGTTACATTGCCATTGTGGCTCTATATTTATAGACAAAACGCTCTGTGGGCCCGACTCAACCGCGAATGCCATTTGTAAATACGTTCAGCCGATCAAAGGACCATTGCCGTTGGGGATGCTGATTTTGAATACCAATGCCTGATTGTCCAAACTTACACCTGACCCGTCCGCATATCTGAACGTACCGTTGTCCAGAAACCCTGTCGCAAAATTAGTAGGGGAGGAATTGGTGAAACCTCTTTTCCGGACTCACCATTTTGTGTAATAAAATCATTGTCGCTCAGACTAAACAAGAAAAACTCGCCGTCTGCCCCACCCACTCCATCAACTGGTGCTAACGCCAAGCTCTCCCACTTCTCATTTAATAAGCCCGCGTCTTGCGCTCCCCCATTGTGCAATCCAAATCTATTTAATTGTGAATTGACATTGTAGTCTAAGAAACCACAGTACTTCGCAGGTGTTACCCCCTTATTCAGCTTTCCCTTGCCGCTCGCAATTGAACCATTCACGGCATCGTTGCCCGCATTCTTGATATTGGTCGCGTTTGAGATATCAAACACATCCGCATGCCGATACAGACTCAAAGAGCTAGCTTGTCCGCGCCCGGCATTCGAATCCCGCGCCAGTACGAGGAATTGCGTAGGAGAAAGATAATGTATCTCGCTCTGCGCAGCCACCAATTCATCGCCCGAGGAGTTGTAGAGTGGAAGGGCTACCACGTATTCTGCGGTGTAGACAGGCGCTGCGGTGGGGGATGAGATGTCATACTCGATGAATCGTGCGTATCGACGATCAGTCTTGTGCAGGCCACCTTCTTGGTTTAATGCGGATTGCAAGAGTGCGTACAATTTAGTGCCCTCCGGATTTGCGGTCAGACCCTCGAAGCCTTGATTGTTATCACGACCGGTGGGATTGTCGGCAGGGATAGGAACCAGGGAAGGGTCATAAAGGGGAGGAGAATCTGCGGAAAAGCTCTCAGTATTGTTACGGAACGGTATGTATGCCAGAGGGGGCCGGATAGCGTCCAGCATAGTTCCTGTAGGCGAGAAGTGGTAGATGTATGGACCATATTCGTCACTGACCCAGAAACTACCGTCCGAGGCAAGTACCAGGCCCTCAGTATCCCCAGGGATGCGGATACCACCGGGACCCGGGCCACCAAAACCGTTGCCAGTGAACGTTGTCTTTGGGACATCGGGGAACCCTGCGTACGAGAGGTGGCCCGTTGCATCCGCGTCAAGCCCTGTCAAAGGTGTCCCGTCTGGACTGGTAAAGGCGATGGTGTCTTGATATGTTAATGCTAAATTAGGGGCAGCTGGATCAGAAGCGCTTGCATTAGGCATCGGCGTGAAATCGATCTTGACCTTGTGAATACGCGGCTGGTAATTAAGAGTACCATTTGTATTCCATCCACGATCTGGTAGAGTCCAGAGGGTGCCCGTGTAGCTTGAGCCATTTGTTTTTTTCCATGTACTCCTATCCAAGGCAATGGAACTACCGATCCCACCGATTGTATCTCCAAACTTATCTCTTGCATCTGAAGGGATGAAACCATATCCTGCCAGCTGTTGGTATGTGTAAGTCTTGCCATTGCATGTTGTCTGATTGACAATGGGGGTTGCAGGCGCTGCAGCCGCTGTTAAGCTAAAGGAAAACAGAGCGAGAAGACTAGACAATAACGACATTTCAGGAACAATGACCAGAATAAAGGCCGAAGAGAAGAAAATCGAAGGAATTGAAGTAGAAAAACCTTACACTAATGCCGCCGGCGCTTGATCTTAAGGATGCGCTGTCAACGGAAAGAACATGCACGCCATCTTCGGTCGCATCGAGCTTCGGCTTCATTAAGAAGGTGGCAAATGTTCTTGATTGACATCAAGGCTCGCAGAGTATTTATTGCTCACTTGCTGCACCGAGTGAACGTTGTAGGGTTCGACTGACGGCTTTGCTTCGACAATGCTCAGACTCGAGGGTAACGTTGGAGGTCCGCGCCGGACAGGCACGAGTGGCCGATGGGACTCATGATTGGGTCCGCCACACACCCCAAAAGCCTTTGTCGAATCCTTCGGATGTGCGGCTTAGCCCGTGAGCGTAGGACGACCACTGCTACACACACCTTTGAGAAGGTTTTCATAAATGGCATGGATCAAAGACTGCTCCTAATGCTGAACCCGCAATGTCGGAAGGGGGCCGTCCACTAGCGAAGTGAACGGAGAACATCTAAGAAGAGAAGGCAATCAGTTCTGACGAACGAACAGAAAGCTTGTCATCGGATTAGTCGTGTTAAGGAGCAAATATACTGCAGTATGATTGACGGTGCTTGCTTTGGCTATGTGAGGGGACCTCGGAGAAATGATTTTTGGTGATATCGCGTGCAAATGGCAATATGAGTGAGTACCTTAGGTAGTGTTAATTCGCGCAAACAAAGGCACTATTTACGAAGCGGCTAGTTTCTTCAAATTTATCAGTATTCAAAAAATGTCATGCTCTCCTTGCTACTATGGCTATGGAAATTAAAAATAGTGTGATCGCCAAGAAACCTCATATATGACGAGATGACGATGTCGCTTTTAATACAAAGAGTCCTGCTCTTGCATAGGAGATTGAACGTATGAAACTTGTCTCCATGCCCACGAATTGCGATAAAGCTTAAAGTTATGATGTGGTCACAGTCGTTGCAGTCGGAATTGATGGTGATGGGGTCCCGCAAGATATCGAAGAGGATACTGGGTGATCGCAGGAAATCAAAGAGGATAATGGGGAATCGCAAGAAGCACTCGCAACAGAAGATGATTGGGCAAACGCGACACACTACACAACAATCTCATTAGGAAACAGATGAAAAGCGCACTGTCGAGATTCTTACACCAGTAGGACAAGACGTGCCCAGATCACGAGAGTCAATACATTCTCGCGAAACCCAAACGGAAATCAAAACAGCCAAGACTACGACAGCAATGGCAAGGATGAAGTGTGTCGGAAGATTGATCACCAGGGTATTAAACCTGGAACCATGCCTGTGTTTAACGGAGTTCCCAAAAGATTGACAGGACTCGTTACTTGCATGATTACCGGGGACGGATAAGGCTGCTGACTCTTCAGAAGGCATGCTGTTATCCAGATCGAATAAGATGTAGATCTCAAGGTAGGCTTGGAACTCGCCATGGTTTTATCAGAGGACCACGAAGGCCTCGATGCCACTACGTTGCCACCGCTGTAAAGTCTCAGGCATCTGATACAGAACTTGTTATGCGCTTCTCAGATGTTATCTTTGTACGACATGATCGACTCGTATTTGAGTCTTCATCTGACTTGGCGTGTGTTTGAGGCAGTGACTGGGGCGCACTTTGCTGCTTCTCAGCGGGGTTCGCCATGACTTCACTCTGCTTAAGTACTTCACTGCGATTGGCCAGGTAATAGAGAAAATTTTAGGCAGACGCAGCTCAAATCCGGGATTTCTTCTTGAGGTATATTTTGAGGCCAATCCAGAGCTTCAGATCAAAGGCTTGACATAATGCATTTGGACCCAGACCATGAAAACGAACGTTTGAGAGACGGGATCACTTGTTGCTAATCTGCTTTTGATTCAGTCAAGTTACATCAAAAGTGCAGTGGATTGGGCGGTCAAGCTAGGGTAGGGTGAGCTTCGTACACCACAGCTCATCCCAATTTCTCTATTGACATTTTCATCCGAATCCTCGACATTCTCTGCAATGTTCTCATTTGAGGTCAGAGGTGGCAACAATGAATGCAATGTCAGCAACGTCCGTATCCACTTGCCGTCGATCCGGTGCCAGCATATCCTACATGTGTGTGCGCCCAAGATACGCCCGAAAGCACAACACTGAGCAGTAGGGCTGTAAGGCTTCAGATTACGGCCCCCGAATGCGGCTCTGGTGGACGTGACCTGAGGACAGACCATCACTGTGCCGTGCCAGACCCCATGGACTTGGTTGGAGATAGCGCCAGCATTTCTCAGCTGGTTGCCTACGGATGGAATGCTGCCCAATGCCTTCTTCGGTTATATCAAGCCATCCGCAACGGTCCAACGGCGTATCGTGATCAAGAACATAACGTCTCTATATTGTTGAATATTGTTCAGCGTATTCCCCGGGAAGAAGAGCTTCCAGGACCAGTGATCGAGCTATTGCGAGGCATTTCTGAGCTTGCTCGCAAGATCCAGAATTTTATCCTCCAGAAGGGTTTTCTTGGATTGAATTGGGTTTTGATTGCTAGGCCTGAAGTTCTCTCCGAAGCCTTTGCCGCTCTCAGCCTCAAAAGAGATCTCCTTCATCTTCACATTTCACAGAGAAGTCAAGTCGCCTTGAACCAAATTCGAAACGAAATCGTTCAAATCAATATGGCTTCTGCGGGCAATGGACGCGGTCCTGTACCTATTCAAAGCGAAGCAGCATCTTCCAAGCCCATAGGTTCAGGGAACAAGTCAAACAAGCCGGTCGATCAAAAAGTAAGATAATCAACTAAGCACTACTGAACTAGGTCAACTGACCTTGGAAGGGGCCAAGCACTAAATCAAATATCGAACTCGAGGTGTCCCAAATGAACATCGATGATTCAAGTTGGCAAGAATGGGCGAATGGAGGTGATGGGTCTATTCGTGTCAATGGTACCGGAACCAAAGTCACGAATAAAAGCAAGAGCATAATAGGGAATACAAAACTAGGTGCCGGGAAAGACGACGACAAGAGCAAGATTGTGCAGGAGAGCGAAGAGAGTAAGAAAAAGGAGAATTCGTGATTGAATCATGACAAACAACGAGAAAGGAAACCCCTTTGATGAAGGAAATTGTTTGTAAATGCCGTTAAATGGAATCGTGATAGACTGGTTCAATGTGTGATGCGCGTCTTAGCTAGCAGTCGGGAATTCGTTCTCACCCTCTGCTCTTCTCTCATGCGTCCCCGACTCCGCTCGTGACCGCCCCAATGTTTCGCCCCCACTTACACAAGAGGTTGGTTTCAGGCTGTGTCCTGACTGTGTGCTGTTCACTTATGTCCTTACTCCGGCAGACGCCGTCAAAACATCTCTCTACCTCCCTTTCTTACAAGATGGGCTTTCTTGGAAGGTTATCTTGAGCATCTGCTCTCATTCCAGACAGACATGACAAAGCCGCGGCAGATCAATCAACTATTCACCTGTATCTAATCTATGGAACGTAAGTATCTCATAATCCTCAGGCGATCGCCTGCAAGTCCTCGAGACTCGGAAAGCGGGTGGCTGAAAGCTGTTGAAAGAGTGACACTAGACATGCCCTTCGCTATACTCTATAGGACTGAAATAGAGCACACCTGCGCTCGCTCCATCAAAAGATGCGTGGTAAGTGTCGACGGTGGCTTTGCTACCCTCTGTGCAACCAACGAAGAGACGGCCGTCCCGAACAATAGCCTCGAAGATTCGCCACATGTCTTTCCTTTGATATTCATAAAAGGATTAGAAGGATCTGACCGGGGAACACGTAAATGGAATGGAATTGGATTGGGCCAGATAATTTGCCGCGTTCTCACGGTAATGATTTGCTCAAACGAGGCTTTGGAATTTGATCCCGTTTCAGGGATGTCTCGACGCTGTTGTTCCGTTGGTTGGAGTCGCACGAGATTCCGGAAAAGATTGGCCATCCCGCTGCATCCCGTCTCAGCGAGAAGGCAAAGCAGCGCAAGCATCATATACACTAGAAATTGCCGTGATGATAAGTTTAGAAGGGACGATGATCTGATATCAAAGAGGTCCCAGTTGGCTGCTAGCTTGGTCTTGACTGGTTCTAGATTAATCGCATGATCAAAACACCAAACCCAACCGTCCAATAGCCATCCTGACCGTGTTAAGGTGCTTGGAAAAAGCTGGAATGCCGCATCTGTTCGCTCTGTCTCGATGTATTTGGGATAGTCCAAGCTCGCCCGCTCGGGAAGGTCCCACGTGAAACCGAGCGTTCTTTGACCAATATTACGATCTAGCGGCTCAAGGAAGTCCGTTCTGCCACTAGTGTTCCTTGACGGATGAACAAAACCTGGAAGAATGGATATATAGCCGTCTGTGATACTCAAGACAAAAGCACAGGTACTAATGCTAAATCCAAGCCGGTCCAATTTTGAAGAATCCAGACGTTTGTGACAAACGCAAAGGCTGGCCATGATGGCGATTGTATCCGCGATCCATGTATTCTTACGTCTCTTATGATAAGAAATCGCTGCTGCAGCATTACATGTCAAGCGTCGATCTGGTCGCAAACCAACAGGTACCTGGGGAGGAAGTATTCCAAACCATTTTTCAATAACATCTGTGAGTCTATTTGCTATTACTGATCCGATCGTAGAAGTGGCCGTCGTGTCTTTCAGAGTCGTGGGAAGCCACGTAGAGAGATATGCATGCAATTGAGTGAGTTCGATTTCCATGTATTCATTCGAGATGCTAAACATTGGTCCAAGAAATAGTGCTTTCGGTCGCACTTCACTTGCAACGTCATCTGCGCAGCGCCAGTTAATGATTCTTGCAAGATCCACGCACGCGTGAACCAGGAATCTGATAGAATAAGCTCCAATACATCAGCTAGTGCATGTAATTGGTCTTTCGTGATGCCGGCGTTCCCGAGCATCGCATTCAGAGCGTCGATACGTTTCTGGTCAGCAGGATGGATGTTGAGAAGGCCTAGACAATATTCTGCTTGCTGGTATACCAAATCCATAGCCTGGATATCTTAAGTTTTATCAGTTTCATCATTTTGCTTTATGCATTCTTGGTCGATCCAGATATAAGCCATTTTTCTAGGTCTCGCAAAGGCAATGGCACGATCCAGAACCTCAGAGCTTATATTGTTGCGCCGTGTTCCGCTGGAAGTATTAATGGTATAGATGCTGTTTGCATCGAGGTTACGAGGTTTGTCCGCACTCTGCCAACAATATGACAAAGCAACATAATGAGTGCAATTTGGGGGCTCTGCCAACTCAGTCAGTTTTAGCAGTCGAGTAATTTCTTGAAAGTACGTAGCATCGTAATTCGCACATGAGCATAGTGGCCCAGAGTTATTTGATCCCAAAATTGACAACTCGGACCTTTCTAAGTTGTCATCGGCGTCATCTCGGGTATCCTCGTTGTTTCCTAGACGATTTTCAATATTGGATGTCAGGAATCTCAAATAATTTGCTCAGGTCGTAGCAGTACCGCGGTGCACCTGATGTGTTTGGACAGAAAGCAAGGCTTGCCGGAGATCATAATCATTTGCAAACTGCTTCTGAAATGGTAATGATATATCAAGCAGCGTTGGGCGGCAAAATGTTGCAACTTTTCCGTATTCGCAAGCGTGAACTAGACCAAAGCTGTCGCATTCCCTTCCAAAATGTAGGATGACTTCTTTCTTTTGCTGCGTCTGCTGCTGCGTAAGCTTCCCAGATATCGCAAGATAATAAAGGCAATTAATTGAAACATCCCCGGATGTGATTGGGATGCCGGTCTAGAATATGGAAGCCGTGAAAGTAGGAACTGCTTGCCTAGATATTGCACAGAACCATTTCACCTACAGTCAATCTTATCATTGTAAGTTATATGAATTTCCAGAGGTACGCTGGTCTAGGAGCAATAATGTGCTTGGTTGAACACAACTGACGTGCAGTCTACGACGCGGACGGAACGCGCTAGTGCGCTTGCGTCCTAGGACGTCGCATAATATTTTATGTACGTGACACCCCAATGGTATTCATTTTTGTTTAGATTCCAACCCAAAGGTAAGTGCCTTCCACACATGACATACCATCTTTCTGATTTATCGTCTCAGCCGCCCAGCTGGCGAGATGCTCGCCTTTGATTTGTCGTCTGAGGAGCTGAGAGAAGCTTTGATTCTCTGGGCGGCTGAGTTTCACTTTTACGCCCCACGTGGATGGGACAGCAGCTCGCTCTCCAATGACATGCTCTCTACTTACTGTTGCGTATCTTTCCAATACGCCATTTACAAGAGTAGTGAACACTACTTAAGGCCCGTTTCCTGTTTCCGGAATGCATGGCTGAACTCCCATTGTTTCTTCTTCCAACAGGCGTTGATTTGCCCTTCAGCCCTTCGTCAGTTGACATTGCCGTACTCTTTTAGCCGCATTTAGATTCAGAACGATCGTTCTTCTGAACCCAAGCACTGATGAGGCTGCCCTCGATTCTTCTGCTTGTTGGATTTCTGCCTCTTGGTCAAGCCATCCTTCGACTCAAACTCCAACATTGGTTTCCCGCGTACGAGAAAAATTGGCTCGAAGCAACTCCTGTATGCCAGCAGCAATTGACAAATTACATAAAAAATAACCGATCCGAGTGCCCCTATCCATGCGCGTGCGCAGCTGATTGTATCCTCCAAAATGTCACCGGCACGATGCAGTCGAATTTTGCCTCAGCTCAAGTGCTGCTCGGACTCGTGCCTGCTATATTAGTGTTCTTGGGTCCGACCATAGCAGAAACATCTGCTTTGTCGACTTATAAGCCGTTGCTTGCTTTGCTCCTAGCTCTTGGATCGCCAGCTACTAATGTGGGTCGTTTATTTGGCCACATCGATGTTTGCGAGCCATTCACCCGGCCGGCATCGAGAACGTATGTGCTTTGGTCCACATGGCTCGCTCGTCAAGACAATCGATTTCGAGTCTTTTTCAACATGCTGAGCTACCTTGGAGCTCTGTTGGCCATTGCCAGCAATGTCCGTAATTCCGTGTACACAGACATTCGTACCATCTCCGGTTGGCGATGTGCAGCTCTCTTTATGCCACTGGTGTGGAGTCTTCTCGGCGTGGTAGTACACGCCTGGGGCATGATTGCTGTTCGTCTTCGACTCCAAGATGGCTCTAAACCATCTGTTTGGTCCATCATCCAATCCACTACGTATTGTCAGGCAGTTCAAGGCAGTGATAACTTCCTCTCGGAAATCGTGTACTGGATTGCATCGACTTGTGCGATCATTCACATGATATTCGGAGTTCTGGTACTCTCTTCCTTGGTTTTCATTAGTACATTAGAAGCGCTGCAGGTTTTTGTCATATATGCCGTCAGTGCGCTTGTCTGTCAATTCATTCTGCTTTTGGAACTGGAGAACATGCGACAAGGCCTGGAGGTCCACCCAGATTCAGGCAGGGATACACGCCGAACAATTCAAAACCCAAAATCCAGCCAGTCCCGGGCTCAGACAATATAGTACGGGTCTGTTATACAAAGATGGCTTTGAAGAGCCGTGAAATTATATCGAAAAACAATTATTCATACAGGTATCTACCACAATGATAGTGTATAGGCCTTGTTGCTACAAGCGCTGGGCAAGCCATCAGAAATCACTCCAAAGAGCACTAGCGAAGCGGAATAGGTAAATTTTTCGACAACAAAAAGAAACGTCAAGCCACAGGGATCTCGTGGAGCAGAAGGAGTTGTTCATAAAGGCAAATGAACTTGCATGCTGCTATTCCAAATGATCGAACCAAATACGCTATCATCTACCTTCCCTAAAACTCTGCAAGCATCCTATATATTAAGGCATCTCTTTGACAGCCTGACTTCCGTCAAGTTCAAACAATGAACGCGACGCCGCTTGTGCTATGATGTTCTTTCCAATAGCCCTGTCTGACTTCGCGTTTGGCTCTGAAGCTCTCGTCGGGTGCTGTATATCTACCAATTTTCTCTCCAGTCCCTGCTTCTGTCTCCAGAAGATCACTGCCGTAATGAGGGCAGCGGCAAATGCAATGCCAAGTGGAATGATAACCTCTTCGCCAAGCCGTTTATCAGAAGTCCGTACGGGCATTGGACATTGTGATTCATGGCTCAAAGCAGAAGAGTTATTGGTGGGTGCGGGAATCTCTGATGTCTGATTCGAACTCGAGGGCACCAAACTTTCTAATGTCTGGCTTAAACTCCAGGTATACGGCGTTGATGGATACAATATCGAAAAGTTCAATGTAGCTGAGCTACTGATGAGCAGTGTCGCATTCCCGCAGCAGTCATTGTTGTCATCTGCGCGACAGCACATATTGCCATTGGAGCAAAGTTGGATAGACCAATTTGGCACCTGCTCTCCTGGGGACCAGCGCCCGTCCGATGCTGCCGGTGGTTGAGTGAAGTTTGTGAGTCCTTGAATGAAGCTTAGTGAAATGAGAATAACTGAAACTCGCAACGAATTAGGTTTACCGTCAGGACAACCGTGAGGGCAGTTATTGTCTTTGCCTTCTTTGTCGGTGCATCCGCTCTGCCAAATCGATCCTTGGGGTGAGAGACACCATCCCATCGGCTCGAGACAGGTATCTGAAGCCATGGGTGGTTCTTTGATCGCACAGCATGGGCTGACATCGTCATTTGGGCGGCATGGGAGAAACTCTATCGCTGTACCGGCGAGATTATAGCATTGCTTGGAGCACTGGCTTCGTTGGATTTTAAAGCAGAAAAATATCAATAATACTTCAGTCACGAAAAGCATTTTTGAGGTGTCGTTCCGCGATCCCTCTTTCAGCAATTGAAAGGGATGATTTCTGGCAAGATTGCTTCTAGCACAGATAGTTTCATGTGTGCGACAAGTCTACCTCGTACGGGGTAGGGGATTGTGCCTGCATAGAGGATTACCTGAACGATTTCTGGCGGTTTCAACCGTTGAGGGTCTCCTTGGACATTCAGCCAGTAATTTTCTAATGTCAACAGCATTTGAATGCGCTCGATCGGAGGAATAGTTTGAACCCAATCTGCCGTTATTAGTTAGGACTCGAGGTAAAGTGTAGGTGCTTGTGATGTTCTCAGGGGCCGAGACAAGTGAACGAACTGACCACCCTTCATACGTGTGGCAACGTTCCTCACCAACACCCAATCTATTAAACTCTTGCAACCCCTGAGAGTAATGGCTCTACAATATGTAGTTGCAGTGATACAGGAATTATCTGGTTTCAGTGCAGCTGAAAGTCCAGACTAGTCCTTACGAGTCTTGCATACATGAGCTGTCATACTGTCAACAAAATTTAGGAAACCTCTATTCGATGAGATGATTCAATCAAGACACTACGTATTATGGATCGTGCCGTTATTCTCCAAAACCTTTTTAATATATGTATTGTGGATTGGATATCTTGTGGCTCGACATCCCTTACTGTGAACCGTGCACGGCAACTGTACCTGATCTTATCACACTTTAAGATACTACATGGTAACTGAGTGTCTGACATACTTTGAAACAGGTCCGATGTCTTTGACTTTGAGACGAAGGCTAATACAGTAGGATTGCGCTTTTGACAGACTGAAGTTGCAGAGATAATTCATATTCAGTTAAATAAACTTTTAGATAGTTCGAGTCAAGTTATGCTGAAGAGACCCTGAAATATCATGAGTCAATGAACTTGGGAGGGATGGCCTGATCCCGTTATCCGGCTACACTTGACCAAGACTCGCATCGAACTGAGGAAGGTTGGGGGCTGAAGTTACCGATCTGGTGCACGGACAATTGGCTGGCACTGTTTTCAGCTGCTACCAGCCGGCCAACCTTTACCGTGCCGCCCAAACAATTACTCGCTTTTTCAGCGGGTTTGGCCTACGTCGATCAGCAGTGCCTCTGACCGGTGGACAGGATCGAAGATTGTGACAGTCGGTGCGATGTGGAGTAATCTTCGTAGGCCAAGAGCCAGCCTAAAATGTGCGAGGCCAGAGCAAGTATTCCCAATTCAAGCCTCTCTCTCTCTGTCTCTTTTCTTTTCTTCCCTTCCCTTCGCGCACGTGGAGCGTTGCTTCAAATTCGAAAAGTTCGACTTGTAAGAGTAAAGTCGGGGTAACGTTTCCCTTATAACACGCCTTTTGGGGACCAGTCGAACCATGCGAGCGCTGATCCAAGGATGACCAAATCCTACGCTATCTAATTAACAGACGCGCCTTGTTGATGTCCAATACTATTTGGTCCGATTGTCATTGATTGTTCATTGCTGAACCTTCTTATCGAGATTGGTCAACTACTATCTCATCAAGAGTGAACACACAACTGTTCACAATGAATTCTAAGCCTACCATCGTTCTTGTCCACGGTGCCTGGCACGATGTTACTTGCTGGGATGTTGTTCGGGAGCAGCTCTCTGTTCTTTCCTATCCTACCACTGCTGTCGCTCTTGTCAGTCCTGGCAGTAAACCGGCAGTGAAATCCCACCTTGAGGATGTCGCCGTCGTTCGCAAGGAGTTAGAGCACCTCGTCAACGGGGAGGGCAAAGACGTCGTGATCGTAATGCATTCCTACGGTGGTATGGCGGGTGCTGGCGCCGTGGAAGGTCTGGAAAAGGTTCGGAGGAATGCACAAGGCCAGCAGGGCGGTGTTGTCGCTGCTGTCTTTATCGCCGCATTTCTAGTGGATAAGGGCCAAAGCTTATTAGGCCAGTTTCCACAAAAGCCACCATATCTTATTGAAGACGTACGTCAGTCATGTTGATGCAGAGAGCACAAGCATCTTCATGGACATATTCGTGTTCAAATAGGACGTATTTGCTGATTATTGCAGCCCAACGATACTTCCAATTGCCTTGTCGACGACTTCCACGAAACCTTTTACAACGACTTGTCCAAGGAAGCTTCGAAGCCTTTCATAGAGAAGATGCGGCCTCAACCTGTCTCTACCTTTCTTTCCGAGGTTGAATCAAATTGTTGGACCAACGGTATGGTGCGCTGTACCTACCTGCTATGTGAAAGAGATCAAGGTGTTTATCCATTCCTGCAGGAGTTGATGCTGAAGAATCGGGAGGCGGATAGTGAAAAGCCATGGAACATTGTCAAGGTGGATGCCAGCCATAGTGTCTGGCTCAGCCAGCCGAAGAAGGTTGTCGAGGTCATTGAGCAGTGCGCTACCACATAAGCATTTGGGCAGCGTTCAATATATATTTTAATTAAGAAAGGTTAGATAAGCATGGGAACGAATCAGAACTAAATACTGTTAAAGTTTAGCTTGAGCCATAAACATTGGCCACCGTACCTCAGGCCTTGAGGAGCGCGAGGTATGTGATCGGTGACGCAAACGGTGCGGGTGGCAGTATGACCGAAAAGTTTTCTAGTAAAAGGGCTCTTCGGAGGATTAGCGTTTGCGGTTTGGTGGCTATGAGGCTCTGTGTTGAAACGTAGAAACTCGCACAAGTAAGAGAAATGACTAACATCACTTGATATCTTAATGACCGTGTTAGGAAAGAGATTGTTACGATATTGGATTTTATCACGATGTCATCTGTCTACGCGTCTGGGCGATGACAAACTACGAGTCTGATTTGGGCTTGCTAATGAGATGCTCACGTGTATACTTGTCGCATATCCTTGTCGCGTTCCCTTTGGCGTGTTTATATCAGATGCACCTTACTTGCACCAATACTACTATCAGCAAAGGAGCCAACATCTGCCTCTGATAATCCGCAAGGCGCTGTTGGCCGTGCTCCTGGAAACAAGAATCACCATAATTCCGCAATCTACCATACAAAAGTAATGCGGAAGCACATGTAAGCAAGCTTGGCTGCAAAATTGTACTGGAAGCTATCAAGGGAACCAAGAATCATCGTCGTTACAGTTCTGATGATCAATGTGGCTATCGTGTACATCTCTTAAAGTGTTTTCGGCTTTCCATTGCTGTCACGCTTTACAACCGCGTTGGCAAAGTATGTGTCAAGTGGTGAAGTGAAATTCATTGTCTATTCTTAGGACCTAGGAGCTGTCCCATTCCAACGCCGCGCTATGCTAGTACACACACAAGTCGTTTGAAAAGAACCCATCAAGCACTGGAAGAAGTTGATGGCCCAGCTTCAGTATCTGGGGCATCTTCAACTGTAGCGGGTTTGGCCTGCGTGCTAGAGCCTGTACCCGAAGAGACATTCTCAGAACCACTACTGGAGGCCGTATCTCCAAAACTCCAACCCGATGAAGTCCAAGGTGTTTTGTTACCAGGCGCGTCTGTTGCTGCATTTGGTCCCGTATTACTTGAGCTGCTCTCACCTTCAGTTTGAGGTGTAGGAATGGAGACAGGTGATGACTGTGTTGCCTGTGAAGCTGCCGACGACTGATTTGTCGGATTGGCAGTACTTGGGATCGATGTAGTGGGGTGATTGTTTTGTGACGAGGAATTGTCTGAACCAGACAAACTTCCTGGGCCTGCAGAAGAACTCTGAGCCGTGGGCAGAACAGTGTTTGGAGCCGGCTGAAGGGCTCCCAATCTCTGAAGTGGCAAGGCCGTCCATCCTTGTGGTAAGGTCAGACCATTAGGTAAGTTTGGATGCCCAGAGCCCATAGCATTTTGTTGATGAGGTTGACCCATCGTCCATGCGGAAGGATGGTTGAATGTGGGATTAAAGTTAGGGTTGAATGCAGGATTGAACGTAGGGTTAAACGTAGGGTTGAACGCAGGATTGAATGCGGGATTGAAGGCGCCTTGGACTATTTGAGGAGCTTGATATGG
This sequence comes from Astrothelium macrocarpum, assembly GCA_021030915.1. Lineage (NCBI taxonomy): Eukaryota > Fungi > Ascomycota > Dothideomycetes > Trypetheliales > Trypetheliaceae > Astrothelium > Astrothelium macrocarpum. The sequence goes on along the minus strand of JAGEMR010000074.1, from coordinate 135,982 downwards.
CATTGCCGGATCGTTGATTGAGCCGGTATTACCGGACTGAAGACGGCTGTGGGCGATTCGAAGTCTGGCCAACTCGCCTTGGAGGGCAAGTACGTTGCTTAGTTGTTGTTGCGTGAGATTTAGACTTCGGACCTCTTGCATTATTTGTTGCTCGACACTTCGCAATTGATTCTGGATAGATGTAGAAGAGCTTCTCACACTGTTATTGATCACCTGCCTTTGGGAACCCGGTTGGCCGTGCGTGAGAGCTTGCTGTTGCCCGTGACCCTGTCCCTGCTGCTGCTGCTGTTGCTGCTGCTGCTGGCCAGGACCAAGCTGTCTAAGCATGTTCTGCCATTGATCATCTTGAAAGACGCCGAATTGTAGGTTCAAAGGACCAAGAGTTATTCTTCTTATTCGATTTTGATTTGGTTGACGCTGATTTTGACCGGCATTCTGGGGCTGACCTTGCTGTTGATTTGCATTACCAGGGACACCAGGCTGCTGAGAGTTTGTAGTGGGGACAAGAACTGATCTCCGACAAGTCGGACAAACCTGCTGCCGTTCAAGCCAACTTCGAAGGCAGCCAAGATGTAGTATGTGACCACACGGAAGTTTTTTGGGCCGAAGTCGCTCTTCGGTTGGTCGTGGAGGACGTGGAATACCCTGAGCTTGCCCCTGGGCTTGTTCAGGAGCTTGTCCAGGAGCCGGAGCAGCAGGATTTGGTTCAGGTTGCCATGATCGCATATCTTCACGACATATTATGCATGTGCTTTCGCGACCTAGCTCCTCTGAAGTAGCATCAGGGTATCTCTCGTTCATATCCTTGGTTGCCTGGCGGTATTTGACAAAGTCCATAATCCTCTTTGTGAATGATCGGGCTGTCATGTAGACATCTCTCATAATATGGATGGGCAAACCATGGAAAAACATTAGGATGATAAAGAAGGCCGTATAGACTACGAGTTTGCAAAAGTCGGTTGCAAGATCAAGGAAAAATGTCCAGCGGCCTTTCTCCTCCCAGCCGGGTGCCTCGATATCTTCCTCTGTGATATCCTCTGGTCTTTGTGTCGTAGTGTTATTTTCCGAGGTTGTTTCATTTTCGCCAGCGTTTTGTTGGCTCGCTTCATTTGCTGCCTGAATCTCAGCTCTCCGTTGTACCAGCCGTTCTTTCGTCTGTTTCCAAACGATATAAGTTTCTACCAACGTGATCCCGTAACGGAGCGAAGTCGAAACGGAGGATATGAACAAGACGGCAAATTCAAAGGCAAACATGACCATCATTCCAGGACGAGCCTCAAGATACACTGTCTCCAGGCAGTAGTCGAGCATGAGCATATTGAATGTCATTGAAAGAAGCAGTGACGTTGATAACCGAATATGGAATAATCGTGGATCACTAGGAGGTTGTTGTTCTAGAAAGTCCACTCGGCCTTCACTAATCCAGCCCCAGACTTTGCCGAAGAGCAGACTGACAAACATGACCAAGAACCAGCCGCCCACTTCCTCCCGGAAGATTGTCATTGCTAGGCATGTTTCCGTAACGGCAAACCATGCTTTTTCATAGAGCTGTTCCACTTCGATGGGACGGAGGGGTCCGAAAAGGAGCCTTTGTAGACCGAAAAGAAAGGCAAAGGCGCAAAGAAGGACGAGATTCGTGAGGACCTAATCGAGACATTTAGCAAGAGATTTAGAGAGCATGCCAATTGAACCGTACCATCAAACATGCATTGCTCTGAGCAAGATAGACGCTGGCGGAATAGAAATTCGGTCGCTCATGGAATGCTCGAAGCACCACCGCGGCCGCCGCGGCGGTTGAGAACTGTGAAGATATAAGTAAACCAAGCAATCATTAATACTAGACAACGAATAACGCACGCCAGCATATGCTGCAAGCCTCATGGTGAGCTGAGGCTTCTTCGAGGAACTCTGGGTAAAGGTTCAATCCTCGATGTTCAAGCTAGAAAGGGATGCATTCTTGGAGGAGGCCCTGAGCGTAAAGCCAAAGTAGGGCTTGATTGGCAGCTGAGGAACGAACCGCGACTAAAGCCACGTTGCTGATGTTCAGCGGGAGAGTGACACGTATCACGTGGTCAAATGTACATGGGCCCCAAAGTGCTCTGCGCCAGCTCTGTGTCACACCAGAACCGAACCGACTCGATTTCAGTCGTACTTTGACAGAAAATTCTGGATGGACCATCGGCCAAGTGTCAATAGGCGGTCCTGCCTGTTCCAGCAAGACAAAATGGCCGTTGCAAAAGCCTTGCCGTACCTCGACTCTGTCCAGAAACCAGTTCTGGCCCGGTTTACTTCCGCCCAAGGGTTATGTCTCTGCAGCAGTCGGTAAATCTTGGCTTCGTCGGGCCTCTTCTCGGGACAATGATTGTGGGGTAACGCCGGTTCACGCCGATCTGAGTGTCCGCCATGAACATCTACGGTCGCTATCCATGCGGAGATCGCCTTGGGTCCTAGTCTAGGCGGCTCATTCATGATGATGAAGGCTGTTCTTTGCAGCTTTTAGTGCGCTGAAATTTCTGTGGCTACAATACAGTTTTTCAGCATGGAAACGTATTTAGAACAGCTTGCTTCCGAGTATAACGGCACGAGTACTGTGGTAGGAAATTCTTCAATTTGTTCTCTTTCACTTTCGATTTTTGCGTTTGTTTTCTCTTTTCGGAATCATTGTTGAGCATGCATTCTCAATCGAAAACTTTTGGTCTACTGCTTTGGACGGCTGCTCTAGCCGTAGGCCAGAACCTCGATGCCTCAATCATCGAGTCAATGGGTAACAATAGCTTGTTTACACGATGGAGACCAAAGTCCCATTTCATTGCCCCAGCTGGCTGGATGAATGTATGTACACGCGCACTGCTAAATGCGAAGCATCTAAAAGCCCGCTCCGGGTCCGTCTAAGCTTATTTCCACTTGTAGGACCCATGTGGTTCCATGTATGACCCTACTGAGGATACATATCACTTGTTTTACCAATGGCATCCAGAGCATATCAATTGGGGTGAGAATAGCTCCTCCTTGGAGAGGTACATTTGACTCACCATTCGTGTTGGATAGGAAATATCTCGTGGGGTCATGCAACATCAAAAGATCTCATAACCTGGACCGATGTGACCGGGTGGCAGGGCTATGATGCCCAAGCCATTGGCCCTGCTGGGAATGGGACATACAACGGCCTTGGGATATTCTCAGGAACCGCTCAGCCTGTCAACCTAAGTGGTGAGCGGGATGGGACTTTGTTGGCCTTCTACACGTCGGTCTCCTATCTTCCTACCGCTTGGGATGAATATTACCACCCCGGCACCGAAACCCAAAGCTTGGCCATTTCCGAAGATCACGGTGTGACTTGGCAGCAGTTCGGTAACAACCCCGTCATTGGACATCCTCCAGCAGGATGGAACGTCACGGGCTGGCGTGACCCATTCCTTGAGCCGTTTCCCGAAATTGACGCTCTTCTGCAATATGATGAGCCACACTATTATGCAGTTTTTGGATCTGGCATCAAGGGGGTTGGCCCACGCATACCGCTCTACAGTGCCCCAGCATCGAATTTGACAGATTGGACATTCTTGGGCGCTCTGTGGGAACCAGCAGATAACACTACCCTTGCGTCAGTCCTCAGTACCGGCTCTTATGGTTTCAATTTTGAGGTCTCTGGTTTCTTCGCTCTCCCAGATGCGGAGGGCGATATGCATTACTTTGTAAACATGGGGTACACGATCTTCTAAGTCTGCTCTGATCGATTCGTAGCTAATGCTGTTTCAGGACCGAGGGTGGTAATGTTTCTTTTCACGAAAGCTCACGTAAGTAGAGACCTCTGTGCAATATCGAACTCGCGGTAACATTGAACAGATTGGGCACTTTGGAATGAGGGACTGGTATCTGCCCGGCCCAATGGTTCGGTTCTATTCGAACCTGTTGCTGGTGGTGCTGGAGATTGGGGCGTCGCGTACGCCCTCACTTCTTTCAATGATACCAAGAACGACCGCCGTGTGCAATGGGCATGGATTCCTGAAGACATTGTTGGCGATGGTGGCGTGTTCTCCGCAAATCAGCAGGGCTTCCAAGGTTCACACTCGCTGCCCCGTCACCTCTTCGTCAACCAGGTCAAAGGCGTCGTCAATGATAGCGAATTAACAGCCTCCGGCAACGCACGCGTAACCAAAAATGCGCAAGGCACACTGACTGCTAGTACGCTTGGTGTCCGTCCTCTACATGACGTTGTAGAGGGTCTTCGCGCAAATTCTACAAGATCTACCTTTCGGGGCGCAAAATACGATTCTAGCAAGTTGGTTTGCTCGAATGGCAGTGCGTCGTTCCAAATGACTGCGAGCATTTCTGATTACTCTGGTGGTCAAGTTGGTTTCAAGGTCGCCGCCTCAGCTAACGGGGAAGAGTATACACATATTTATTACGATCCATCCAATTACACCATCAACGTGGACAGATATCATTCCTCCCTGATTACGGAATTCAACAATGCGACTAGTGTGGGCTTTTTCTACCCATACACAATCTCTTCCAAGGCCGGATACGGGGCGAAAACCAGACGTTCCAGTGAGGCTTCTGATGGCTCTGGTTCAACAAAAAAGGAACCTCTCGATTTCAATGTTTTCTTGGATGGCTCGCTCTTGGAAGTATACGTCAACGAACGCTTTGTATTGACGACTCGAATCTACCCTAGTCGTACCGACAGCACTGGCATTGGAGTTTTCGTTGGCGAGGGCGCAAGCGCGAGGATTTCAGACATCCAGCTGTACACAGGGTTAGCCGACGTTTGGCCGGAAAGACCTACGAACAGCAGCAGCATTCTGGTATTCGATACCGCGGCAGAAACGAACAACTATACTTGGTGGACAGGGAACTAGATTCCTTGCACTGGCATTTGTTGGGCCAAGAAACCTTTTCTTCTGAGACGTTTCTCGAGTTTGACTCGGCCTCACTGGATCAAACACTCTGTGAGATGTAATGTGTATATTTCTTGTATATAGGTCATGAATTGCGTAAACTATGAAATTCGTGATTCTCAATCTGTCAACATAGTGATGCTTGGTCTTGGGCTGCCAAGTGTGTAGGCAACCTTTTTGGTCTTTCGTTGAATGTTCATGCCCTGCTGCGGTCATGACTATTAGCAGAAGAACTACTGCTTCGCGTTGAGCCTAGCAGAGGCTGCTGCGGTTAGTTTCAGCGCGTTGGGAGCGTCGTCTTTGGGCATGTACAGTTCGACCAGCTGTGTGAATTAGCAGTGACCTCAAGTCCAGAACACAATGACCCTACCTGAATGTGCGGTGCAGACGAAAACGTCTCGTCACCAAAAAGTTGGTCAAGCTCGTCTCTAGTCTTGACCTGGTAAGTTTTCGTTTGATTTGGCTTGGCTCCGAAAGTGCTCAGAAGCTGTGTGAACTTCCAAGGCTGGATGTCGTTGTATTCTTTTTCCATGCCGTGAATCATACGCTCAATGGTGAATCCTTCATTACAAATGACAAAAAGGATTGGATTGAGACCATGGCGGATCATGGTGCTGACTTCTTGGACGGTTAGCTGAAAGCTTCCGTCACCAGTGAAAAGAATTGTTCGCTTGATCCCGAGTTCTTTGGCAGCCAGTGCAGCTCCTGCGCAGGCACCTGTGGCATATCCGATGCTTCCCCAAAGGACCTGGCTAATAGCGGTTACATCCTTGGGGAATCGAGTGTCAAAAATGCCGAAATTGGAGGTGCCCGTCTCAGTAATGACTACGTCATTGTCGCGGAGCCACTGGCCGATGCGAGGCCAGAGCCAAGCATGAGTGATTATTTGACTGTTGCTCTGGATTTCCGTGTGCGGAATGTCGTTGGAAGGTGAATATCCACTTGGAGCATTTATATGTCCAATCTTGGAGGCAACTTTTGCCAAAACACCATTCATGCGAACTCCTGGATATTCAGAATATCGCACTCTGACGTAGTGGCTGTGGAAATCGATGGAATTCAATTGACTGATTCTATATGTAAATCCGGCCGTGTTGAAGTCTGATTTGATGGCGCCAATGCTTAATACCAGGTCCGCAGATTCAACACGCTCTCGAACATCAGGGTGAGAACCGTCGCCCGCATATACCCCCCCGAAGTTGGGTAGCGTTTCGTCGATGGCTCCTTTACCCATAGGTGCAACAAAGGTTGGAAGACCAGTCTTCCTCACGAGCTCATGGGTCTCATCCAGGGCCTTTCAGGGTCAGTCATTGTATGGGCACCAGTATAATTAAACTTACGCGATGTCTGATGGCACATGCATCGACAAGAATGATGGGATTTTTGGCAGCATTGAGATACTTTAGCACCACGTCAACCACGTAGTTTTCTTTTTCTTCGTCGTTCTTTGGGAACTTGAGGTCCAATGGTCGTTCCAATCGGGTTCCTTCAACCTTTTTCTGAACCATGTCAGTAGGCAAGGCGATGTAGACAGGACGGCTCTTGAGATAGCATTCGCTGATTGCATGATCGATCAATGTTGCAGCTGTAGAAGGATCATTCAGAATGGAAACAGCACATGAGATGTTACGGCTCATGTTAATGAAGACGTTGAAATCGCCATTTCCCAAGGTATGATGCAATAGCATGCCATCAGCTTGACTGATGGTACTCGGCATCCCCACAATATGGACGACAGGCACCAATTCCGAGTAACTACCAGCCAAAGCATTGACAGCCGATAATTCTCCGACTCCAAAGGTGGTGATGATTGCTGAAATACCGTTTACGCGAGCATAGCCATCAGCAGCATAGCCTGCACCATGGCAGCATTAGTTTTTCGCCTGGAGGAATTGAGCTTGTCTCTGCTTCGTACCTGCATTGAGTTCGTTTACACTTCCTACCCACTGAAGTCCGCATTTTGGGAGGTAGTCGAGGGCCACCAAATTGAAGTCTCCTGGAACTCCATGAACCGATCGAATACCGACAGCTCGAAGACGAGTGAAGAGATATTCGGCAACGTCTACAGGACGTTTGAGCTCTGCTGTCCTTAGATCAGTGGTAGCCATGGTGTAGTGACGTAGTGATCTTTAGTTGACAATGTCTTGGCTCGTAATTAATGAGGCTGGGTACAGCTATTAGAACTTGGTACTCGCTCGACTGAAATTTGGTCTCGAGTATTTTAATCGCAAGGAAGATGTCGGCACCCTCTGTCGAGTAATGGCGACCCACTGTGCCTCACTATGCCACTGGACCCGCCCAACGCCCGCAAGAACGATGGGCTGCGGGAGGCGAGAAGCACATGCCGCATGCCTACCTAAGATAGTGAGTAAGCGTGCCTGAAGAACGAGACTGGATGAGCCGCGCTGCAAAGACGCACGGCAGGTGCAGAGACCCATAGGCAGATAGACAGCTTGCAGCAGGGAAAAGGCGACAGTCGTGTTCCGCTCGTGTCAGGCCCAGTCTTATCCCATCTTACCCTCGCACGTTTGAAATCTCAGCAACACCGTCAGCTAACCTACCGATGGAAGACGTGTGCCGGATCCGCTGTGATTTTGGATATCCATTCGAGCATTTGAATGACACTGTTCGTTTCTTTTTGTCGTCGCAAATACCGAGCATTGAATAATTGCTTCTATCACTGCCGCCCGCCGCTTCGGTCTGCCACCAACCTGCTCCGTCCCCACCAGCGTCTTGCGCTGTCTATTGCGCACCACTCGGCACATCCTCAGACATCCATCTACCCTATCGAGTCCTCTACCTGCTCGCTTAGAGCGATTGATGTGCTGGTAATGACCAGCCTCAAGCTCCAGCGGCATCATAAACGCCAACGGCAATGCGTCTTATGTTATGACCGTTGAAAATAGATCAACGACGAGCTCTGCTCGATCCAATGCTTCTGGAGCAGATGCTCGATCTGCTGCAACTCCACCGCCCTATTTCTATACTGCGCTTGCCGCTGGCTTTTCCCCGAGTCACCTCATAACTGAAAGCTCTGCACAGCAGTCCAACCCATCTTCCTCGACACTCCAGGTCCCATCGAACGGAAACCACCCACAATACTCTCGATCAGTCGGCGATTCGGTCCATCCAACAAGCCCACGACCCAGAGCACATACTGTCGAAACTGGATACCACGTTGGCGGCACTCCGACGCCTTCTCCCATGCAAGCGCCGTATCACCCAGGACCCCGCCATGGGTCAGTTGCCCAACAAGGTGGTTATATACCTCCTCCTCCACCCCCAAATAACCCTACACCAGGCCCACAGGGCATGTCTCTCCCGCCTCCCCCACCGCGACCCATGCAATCCCAATCTCATAATCTGAACCTCCCCCCTCCGCCGGGAGGCCCTCCTTCGGCCATGAACAATTGGGCATCATCGTGGGGTAGATTCCCTCCGCCTCCACCTACGGCCCAGCATCCAGCGTACAATCCCAATGCCTACCAAAACTACCAAAGTGTACCGCCTCCGCCACCAGAGAACCAGCCTCTAACGTCCGCTACCTATATTCCTGGTGCAGATTCATTCGGTCCTGGCGTTGGAATTCCTCCATTGCACTCTAATACACCATCGAGACAACAATGGGACCCACACCAGAGTTTTTATCGAGGCCAGAGCGGTGACTTTTCAACTGCTGCGTCAACACTCAACTCGATGAGCCGCTTTGATGAGAACCGCTGGCAACAAGGAACTCTTCCTTTGCAGACACCCATGAATGGCCCGCATTATTCGACTCGCGAAGCTCAGGATTACGCGACTATCAGTTCAGGCGCGCCTACAATGATGAATATGCAACAGCCAATTTCCGTTCACCCTCCCGATACAAACTCTGTCAGAACGCCAACTACACCAGATGATGGCGGTCAGTATTGGCCGCTGGACAAGGTTTTACTGTGGCTTGCGGCAAATGGCTTCTCGAAAGATTGGCAAGAAACTTTCAAGGTACTCGACTTGCATGGATCGCAATTTCTTGACATTGGCAAAGGGCATGGTGGTGCTGGTAATGTTGGGATGATGCATGAGAGAATTTACCCTCAACTGAACAAAGAGTGCAAAGCTAATGGTACACCATGGGATCAGGCGAGAGAACGGGCTGAAGGGAAACGGTTGCGTAGGCTTGTCCAGAAAATCGTAAAAGAAGGAAGTCACGGGCTAGGAATTTTACGATTGCCAAACCGCAGAGGATCAAACAGTTTCCAAGCAAATGCCGGTGCTGATTCGAGGCATGGCGGTGACTCTCCAAGCGTTGGTCGCACAGAGCCAGTTTCGTCAACACCCACCACAGCGAGCGGCGGCGAGGACAGTCCAGGTCTCCCAATGCCAGCCAATTTCCAATCATCTGGTGCTGTCGGAAGCCGACGTTTCTCTGCTCATAGAATAGTCACCGTTCCTTTGGCGAACCAAGATACAGGTCTGTCCGAGACTGGTAATCGCAGCGCCTTTTCTGAGAGTATATTGAAAGGCCTGGGCGATGGCACTTCATCAAGAAAGCATAGTCCAAGTGCTTCTGGGGAATTTAGACAAGCAATGGAAGCTAGTCCGCAGCGCAGCCCAGCCTTGCAAAATGCAAGACCTGTAGCGAATGGGAATGGAAATGCATCAGCGTCTTCTCAAACCAAACCTCCTGGTCACTTTAGAGGCAATAGCTCCGAGTCGAGTCTTACGCATTTGACAAATTACATTTCGAATGGGACGGATGGTCGACGTAACGCACGTGAAGGTTCCCGACCACCGGCATCGGATGGTACCACTCGCCATGGCAGTAACGAAACCCCATCTAGCGCTACATCAACGAGCGACAAGCACAAGGGTTTCTTGGGTAGAATCATACGTCGTGAGAAGAAAAAGGACGATGCCCAACCTTCTCCCGAAGACCCGAACCCTGATTCGCCCACAAGTCCCCAAGTGCATCGATACGTGCCGCCAAATGCACCTTTTGCCAAGAGTGTTTTGAATACCAGTGATACTTCACTTGATCGGCCATCCTCGCGGAGATCTACGATAGGAGAAGCTGAGACTGGAGATAGTACTGTACGCGGTCGACCTCTGACAAGGGAATTTCCAACCAAAAGGTTCATGTTTGCGACTACGGATCGCTGGAACTATCGTTTGATCGATATTTCTGATGCCGAAAACGCCAAATCAATCAAAGAGCTCATCTGCAAAGCCCTCACCATTGTTAATAGCTCTGACCTGACCATGTTCATGACTTGGCCAGGCCGAGAAGAGCATGATGAACCTTTGAGTGATGGAATGTTGATGCAACTACAACAGCGCCTCGCAGATCCTACCGGCAGCCTCAAGATCTTTATCCAAAACCCGACCGCGGCAGCTCCTACTTTGCCTGACGAAGCTACTCTTGCGCGCCTTGCAGACACCACATCTCCGGTTCTCAATTCTGCGGAGACCACACTTGTCACTACTGACCCGGAAATATTGAGGATGATTGCAAAGAAGGACTTGGAAGGAGATGCTTCACTTAGTGAGGCTGAACGTAGGATAGTATTGGAAGCAAAAGCCGAAGAGCATCGTCGTGAGAGTGAACGCAAACGTAGTGTATACCTCGCGGGAAAACGACAACGCTTGGCACAAGAGTCATCAAGCGATCGTGGTCACGACTTTTCAATCAGAGGAACAGGCGTTCGAGATTTTGACGTGCCACGGAGCTCGCCATATGAAGAGAAGAAGCATTTTGATGAAAAACGTCTCAGCGACGAAAAGAAGACTGACGGCTTGGTACCTTTGCGTCGGCCACCTGGTGTTCCTGCAGGCTCCGAAACATTGAACAAGGTCAATTCTCTGAGTAAAAGAGCTTCACAAAACTCACGATCTTCATGGCCCGATCCATCAGAATTCGATCCTAAACGAAAATCCGCAGACGGTAAAGATGTCAATGGATCCAGCATGGTCATACCTGCCTTGGGTGTTGGTGCTGCTTTGGCCGGAGCTGGCAAAGCATACAGCTCTGTTGGTGCACCTAGGCCAGGCACCTCCTCCATTAGTGAAACGAGCAAAACAAATAGAGCCATGGCCAGTGTTGATTTTGGCTCTAGAAGGAACAGTCCAGGTGGGTCTCCTCGAAGCCCATTTACCATGAGCAAAGGAAATGTTCCGTTCAGGATACCTGACTATGTCGAAGATGCTACAGATGATGCTGTTCTCGGAAAACCATCGCTGAAATTACAGACTCCGGCTGTAAACCCATCAGTAACAAAGCTCAGAAAGGAATCTAATGACTCCTCGCATTCTTCTGATGTGAGCCCTTCAACAGCTCATCCACCATCGGATTCACTAGGACGTGCCGGCTCCCGGCGTTCGCACGGGCCGAAACTTGATTTTAAAGAAGCTGTTGTCAACTTTCAAAAACCAAGAGCACCTTCTCCCGACTCGGACTCGGATTCGGATGATGGTCTGTTTGCTCTGCCTCTTCATGGTGCACGCAAACAAACGCGCTCGCAGAAAGGAGACGACCGGGATGAGGACGACGATGATGATGACGAATCAACTCTCAGAGCTACTCAAAGACCATCTCTAACCGTTCAAACTTCAACTTCTGATACATATAATGGCACTGTAGACTCAAATGCAACTGGAGGTAGCAAATCAAATGACACTACGGACGGTGTCAATGGGGAGAGTATACCTCAAATTGAACATCATGTCCCACAATCCGCGGCATCTGCAACTTGGTCGGCTGCGGATTCTCCAGACGAGAATAACAAGTTTAATCGTCGTCAATCGTTTGCAATGAGTGACGTTTGGGCAAATCGACCTCCTCCCGAAGCCCTCGTTGCTCATCTGGATGAATTCTTTCCGAATGTTGATCTTGACCAACCCATGGCAGGAGAGACCAATACTTCGCCACCAACATCACCAGAGTCTTCTGCTGCTAGAACTCTGTTCTCATTGGATAGCAATCGCTCTACCACTTCAATGTCATCTATGGACGAGAATGATCGCACAGATTCAGATGGGCCAGCACTTAAGCGCGGAGAGAGCGTCAAAAACGTAGCACAGCGGAACATTAGGCGCTCTGGAGGGTTAGGTCGGACAAGGTCGATACGAGAGGTTGTAAAAGGTGCATATCAGCAGAATGAAGAAGAGAAGAAACCACCGGCTCCTCTAACACTGGGGCGCGTAGCAACGCTCAAAGCCAACGAAGGAGGCATCGTACGTCGAAAGAGCACCAAAATGTTTGGCGCAAAGATTGAACAACTCAAACCCCAACGTGGGAGTCGATTGTTTAACAACCTAGAAACCATCTATCAAGAGCCTCCGGCAGCAAATCTAACTTTGGGGTCAGGAAGCAAAACTCTACCACAGCGCCAACAGACATTCAAATGGGTCAAGGGTCAGCTCATTGGCAAAGGAACCTTTGGTCGCGTCTACCTCGGTATGAATACTACTACTGGTGAACTTCTTGCCGTGAAGCAAGTCGAAGTAAATCCACGCGCTGCTGGTCAGGACAAGGAGAAGATGAGAGAGATGGTCAAAGCTCTTGACCAAGAAATCGACACTATGCAGCATCTCGACCACATCAATATCGTCCAGTACCTCGGCTGTGAGCGCAAGGAATATAGCATCTCCATCTTTCTCGAGTACATTTCTGGTGGCAGCGTGGGTTCGTGCCTGCGCAAGCACGGCAAGTTTGACGAGCCTGTTGTGAGCAGCCTCACACGGCAGACGCTGAGCGGACTTGCCTATCTCCATCGCGAGGGCATTCTGCACCGTGATTTAAAGGCTGACAACCTCTTGCTCGACGTCGATGGAACATGTAAGATTTCGGACTTTGGCATTTCCAAGAAGAGCGATGACATTTATGGCAACGACATTACGAATTCGATGCAGGGTAGCGTGTTCTGGATGGCACCGGAGGTTATCCGTAGTCAGGGACAAGGATACTCTGCCAAGGTCGATATCTGGAGTCTGGGATGTGTCGTTTTGGAAATGTTTGCAGGACGTCGGCCGTGGAGTCGAGAAGAGGCAATTGGAGCCATCTACAAGCTTGGTAGTCTGAATCAGGCTCCACCGATTCCGGATGAGGTTGCGAGTACTATTGGTCCTGCTGCACTCAGCTTTATGCTCGACTGCTTCTATATGTAAGTTGTTGTCCTGTGATTATCGTCTCCAGTGAACAGATTCGTGCTAATCTCCATCGATAGTGACCCTCAAGAGAGACCAACAGCCGAAACCTTGCTGCGCCAACCTTTTTGCTTTTATGATGAATCCTTTAACTTTCTTGACACGGAACTGTACGCTAAAATTAGAGGCGCTTTCTGATCCTTGAACGAATTTCTTTTGGAACTGAGTCCACGCTACTCTAACGATACCCATTTTTTATGTAATTGGCAATGAAAGAGACGGCTTTGAAAATTGGTGCGTCTTGTAATATGTTACATATCTGTCACTCGTTGTACCTTTTTTTTTCTTTTTTGCGAGACTGTTTTTAGGGAACAAAAATGGAGAAACAGGGTCTGACGCAAGACATGGACATTGCATAGACACGGAACAGTTGAGAAAAATAGGGTGGGAGTAGGGATGAGGAAGGGCTTTGAATATAATGATGAGTTTGTAAAGTACAAATACCTAGCTAATTGTAAAGCCAAGTATGAATTGAAGACTCATCTACTGATTGAATGAACCTTCCCGAAAGATTCGCCCAAACCATTCCTGTTGATGTAGACAACGAAGACTTTTTTCCCTCCAAATATCACAGCGTCCCAAGCCAATCGCAATATGAACGCCAATATGTCCAGGGTATCTCAGCTTCGCCATCATCCTTCTAATCTCTTCTTTTCCATCCGCACATCCAGCTCTTCCCAACCCTTCTTCCCTCGAAATTCAACTCTCCCTCCCCCTTTTCAATCAAAACCCAGCCCTTCCTTCCCCAATTCACCTCACACCCCCCTCTCAACCAACCCCCCCAACACCCCCCTCTGCGCGGCAATCCGCTCCTCCAGCTCCCGCATCTCCGCCTCCTGCTCCTCCACCGTCCTCTCCGCATCCGGCAGCGCGCGCACGGCTGCCCGCGCCCGCTGACACCGGATCCGCACCGTCGCCGCCGCGTTCGCCAGCTGCTGGATCTCGATCGCCGGCTGCGGGTCCGCGTACGGCGACGACGGGTTGGGCGGCAGTAGCCGCGAGAGCAGCTCGTGCAGGGGTGGTAGGATGTCGAAGAGGTGTGCGGGTGGGAGGGGCACGGGGTGCATGGTGTGGCCTGTGCTGGTTGTTGCTGTGGTTGGGGTGAGGTGGGTGGTTGTGGTGGTGGTGGTGGTGTTGGTGGGTGGGAAGGGAGATTGGGCGCTTGAGGGCGGTTTGGGGGTTGTGGGGGTGGGTTTGTTGGACATTTTTGTTTGAGGAGGTGTGGTGGAGAGTGGATGGATAGATAGATAGAAGGATGGAGAGAAAGTTCGGAGGAGCGACGGAGAAGACCCGCAACTGCGGAGTGACGTGGGGCGCGTTAGGTATCCTCTAGCTGTTCCGAAGAACACCTTGTCAAACGGATTCTCCGGATGCCGTGCGGTCTTACAAGTTGCTACATCTTATAAGCTTCCTCTATTGAAAATGTTGGTAAGGTCGGTGGTGCAATTGCTTGCTTCTTTGTGCTGAACTTGAGCAGTACAAGATATAGAAAGGCTGAAATTCAACATGGTTCAGGAAAAAGCGGTCTTGAGTAATATCCTCCTCCTCATTCACCGAACACCCAAATTAATGGCTAATATTATAAAGTTGTCATTGATGGCTGGGGAATTCCCAGCGATCACTCCCCACCTAAAGGCAATGCCATCCTAAACGCCGAAACCCCTTGGATGGACGATTTCGCCAAGGATGGATCTAAACTCGCCCAAGGTTACACTGAGCTTGAGGCTTCTTCGCTAGCTGTGGGGTTGCCAGAAGGGTTGATGGGAAACAGTGAAGTCGGTCATCTCAACATTGGCGCGGGTCGGGTCGTATGGCAAGATGTTAGTTCTGGGCTCGACCACTCATTCAAAGGCTTTTTTTTTGCTGATTGAAAGGACTCTAGGTTGTCCGGATAGACCAGACTATCAAAAAGGGTGAGCTCAACAAAAATGTGAAGATTCAAGAGTCTTTCCAGCATGCCAAGAATGGCAATGGGAGACTGCATCTCTGCGGTCTCGTCTCTGATGGCGGCGTTGTACGTAGCACGAAAGAATGGATAGATGAATCCAGCATCGATTCTAACGAGATTGCTTAGCATTCCCACATCAATCACCTCATTGCTCTCCTCAAGGTTGCCAAAGAGGTCGGAGTACCTCACGTCTACATCCACTTTTTTGGTGATGGTCGTGACACGGACCCAAAATCAGGTGCAGGCCACATGAAGGATCTAATTGAGCAGACGAAGCAAATAGGTCTTGGCCAGATTGCGACTGTGGTTGGTAGATACTACATCATGGATCGTGACAAGAGGTGGGAGCGGGTTGAGGTCGGACTCAACGCTCTCGTTGTGGGTGATGGGGAAGAAAGCTCAGATCTGGTCAAGACTATTCAAGAGAGGTACGAAAAAAGTGAGACGGATGAGTTTTTGAAGCCAATCATAGTTGGGGGGAAAGATGGCCGAATCCAAGGTATGACAGTGTTCCATTTCGTATGCGATGTACTTGAAGCTTACTGCGATTTAAGATAACGACACCGTCTTCTTCTTCAACTATCGCTCTGATCGGGTTCGAGAAATCACACAGCTATTGGGTGATCAAGATCGTTCTCCTCGGCCAGACTTTCCCTATCCAAAAGATATTCATCTCACTACCATGACACAATACAAGACAGACTATACTTTTCCCGTTGCTTTTGAGCCCCAGCGCATGGGTAATGTGCTGGCCGAATGGCTTGGAAAGCAAAACACGAAACAATGTCACATTGCCGAAACCGAAAAATACGCACATGTAACCTTTTTCTTCAACGGCGGTGTAGAAAAGCAGTTTGAGGGTGAAGAGCGAGAGCTGATCGCGTCACCTAAGGTCGCCACCTACGATTTACAACCAACGATGAGTGCCATGGCAGTAGCTGATAAGCTTTGCGAAAGAATTGCAGAGGGCAAGTTCGAGTTTCTGATGAACAACTTTGCGCCGCCTGATATGGTCGGCCATACTGGTGTATATGAGGCCGCAGTCAAGGGAGTTGCCGAGACTGATAAAGCAATCGGAAAAATTTACGAGCAATGTAAGAAGAGCGGTTATGTGCTTTTCATAACAGCAGATCATGGGTTAGTCATTGCAGAAGCAGACATGATTTTTCCAACCTTTACTGACAAAGCGATAGCAACGCCGAAGAGATGTTGACTGAACAAGGCACGCCGAAGACTTCGCACACGACCAACAAGGTTCCATTCGTTATGGCCAATGCACCGAACGGCTTCAGTCTCAAAAAGACGGATGGAGTATTGGGCGATGTTGCTCCGACAGTCTTGAGTATAATGGGCCTTCCTCAGCCCGACGAGATGGAAGGCCATAGTTTGCTCGTCAAGGCTTGAGTTTTGAACCATTGAATAACTCGTTTCCAGAGAATCCGTGTCTAACGTAAAAAGGGACTTGGGAAGCGACTCTGCCAATGCAGTCACGATTATGATTGACAGAAGATTTTCTATACATGTAGCGTAAAATCTTAGATAGACATGGTTTTTAATTTCACCATAGCACGTGTAAGCATTGCCGGTAAAAGAAAAAGCAAAGGCAAATGTTGCCAAATTAAACATCTCCACACACTTTCGCCTCGCGTACCTCGGGCGGATAGGTATCTTGGCATCGCTTGTGCATGTCAGCTCTGCATCGATCCTACTGCCCATCTTCTAAGCGCCACCATTCACCAACCGGATTTTCCTTTGTCTCACGACTCGAGGGACACGCGAGCGTTTGCTAGCTCCAGTCGCAAGTCTGCGGCCACCATTGACGAAATGGAGTAAGCCTGTTCTTCGACACTGCCATCGCCCAGCTCTCCAGGCAGACGAATTCGCTTCCATTCTTAGTCGTGATCTTTCCACAATAGCGCTCTGCCTTTTACATCATGGCCGCTGCGTCGCTTCAGCATAGCGGAATGGCTCAGCAACCTACAATTCAACCGTGTCGGTACAAGACTGGAAAAACTCTTGGTGCTGGTTCCTACTCTGTCGTCAAAGAATGCGTTCATATCGACACCGGTCGATATTATGCAGCCAAGGTTATCAACAAGCGATTGATGGCAGGAAGAGAGCACATGGTGCGGAACGAGATTGCCGTGCTCAAGAGAGTATCCATGGGCCATCAGAACATTCTCACGCTTGTGGACTATTTTGAGACAATGAACAATCGTTAGTGGTTCGATAGGAGACCAGATTGGCTATACAGATGAGCTAATTTCCCATGCCAAGTCTATCTCGTCACCGACCTGGCTCTCGGGGGAGAGCTCTTTGATCGCATTTGTCGCAAAGGCAGTTACTACGAATCTGATGCAGCTGATCTCATACGAGCAACCCTCTCAGCTGTCGCCTATCTTCACGACCATGGCATTGTACATCGCGATCTCAAACCCGAAAATCTGCTCTTTCGAACGCCAGAAGACAATGCTGATTTACTCATTGCGGATTTTGGCTTATCACGAATCATGGATGAAGAACAATTTCACGTGCTAACGACGACATGTGGTACGCCCGGGTACATGGCTCCTGAGATATTCAAAAAGAGCGGACATGGAAAGCCGGTGTATGTTTACCCACATGCACAAACTGTATCTCACGCTCCCCCCTCTAATCATCAACGCCTTCCATAGTGACGTCTGGGCCATTGGCGTGATAACCTACTTTCTCCTCTGTGGCTACACGCCATTCGACCGAGACTCAAATCTCGAAGAAATGCAAGCCATCCTCGTCGCCGATTATTCTTTCACCCCACTCGAGTACTGGCGCGGTGTTTCCCTCTCTGCGCGTGACTTTATCAAGCGCTGCCTGACTATTGATCCTCGCGCACGACTCACTGCACACGAGGCTCTCTCACATGCGTGGATCGCAGGCCCAGCACAGCAGGATGGCCAGGAAGATCTTCTACCCACGGTGAAGAAGAACTTTAATGCTCGACGTACACTGCATGCTGCTATCGATACTATTCGTGCTATTAATCAATTGAGAGCAGGAGGGGCTGCTGCAATGATGGATGGTGCGATGAGTAATGCGCCCAAGGGAGGTGCACCAGCATTGAATGCGGCGCAGAATGGGAATAATCAGAATCAGAATCAGAATCACAATGGGAACGGGAATGGGAATGGAAATGGAGGGAGCGGACTGCATCATACTATGGATAGCCGGGGGAATGCAAAGGGGCAGACGGACGAGATGATTAGAGAGCAACAGAAAAGGATTCAGGAGACTCAGCAAGGGCTATGGAGTGGCCGACGCTAAGGGATGGGTTGATATTCCAAGCATTTACGGGTGATCATGAGGCGCAATTTTCTCGAATTCGGCATTTTGGTCTTTGGGCTTGGCAATCTATAGCTCTATTGAGGTTTCAACCTTGAGCCTCATCTCACTTTGTAGTTTGGGCCTTCGAATATGTGGTGTATATGGTATTCCTGATACAGATGCATACTTTTACAAACGATTGCAAATCACGGCCTATTGCAGACAAATATAGTTGCACTCAAACATCTCATCATTCTCAAACAAATTTATCGGAACACACAGAAAACTACATCCTAAGTTCGGCACGTGTCTGGCTTCATTCACAGAGCGTGTTCCCATCAATCTATCCAAGTACACAATTTCCAAAACCAAACGACCACTTTCTAAAATGGCGAGATTACGTGGTAAAATTGCCTGCCGTACACGCCTGCGACGTTGTATTGCACACCAGATACATTCCCGAATGCACTGGCTGCTGATACTGGAACGCTGAGCCACCTATACCATATGATTAGCACAGTAACACACCAACATTTCCCGTGCTCCCCCACAGGAGCCTCGTTTTCATTACAAAGCGCCACTCGACAAAGAAGGAAGCGAACCACTAGACTGAGAAAAGCAAACACAGCCAGACTCACCTCCTTGCACCCCAATTACTCCCATACCCCCCAACTGCCCCACCACAAAATACCTAAACACCACGACCCCCGGCTGTGCCGAATGGTACGTCACCTGAAACTGATACAGATCGCTCGGCACGCCAGCCTGCGCGAACAGATACTCGTACGTGACGGAATTATCTGTCGTGTTGATCTGATAGTACAACCCTTCGTTCGTGCCGCCGTACAGGTACAAGTCATCCCAGAACGGGCACGCGGTGTAGGGCGGGATGGTGGATGCGGGAAGCGGGGCTTGATAGTATTGCGATGAGCCGTAGTCGAGAGCGAGAATCTGTGTGGATTGAAAAAGGAGTGTTAGTGTGAGTGATTGGAGAGGGGAGGGAGAGGGGAGGAGAGGGGAGCTGGTAGACCTACGCCGTTTGTGGAAGGGAACGTCTTGGTTGAGGAGTACCCGAAAAGCGTGAGGGGAAAGGGGAGGTCGATTTCGCAGTAGTCGTCGTCATCGTCAGTTGAGGAGCCGGTTGGGGAGCCGAGGCAGGCGATGGGGGATGGAAGGCGGATGGAAAGGGACGCTGATGCTGAGGAAGGGGTAGTAGTGCTTGGTATTGCATTTGCCACAACAGACGAGGTGGTTGGCGAAGGAGCATTAGACGTTGCTCCATACGTAAAAGAGTACAGATCTTGCACCCCATATCCACCACAAAATTCCGTCGGATCTCCTGCACATACATAAGTTGGATCCGTGCAATACCGCATTCCGACTGGGGCACCCGATGTGCCGTCAAGATTGGCATAGAGCCCCCCTGAGCAATAGCATTCGCTTCCGTAATCCACGCCCATATACGCGTACGGCCCACCATAGGCAGGCGAGCCACAGACTGCTGCGCATTTTTCAACGGTCATGGGACCACTGACGTTGGCTGTGCCGACATTATTTGGATTGCGAAGATCCCTATAGGAGGGAATATCGTTATAGCAGCCTTGAAAGGAGTAGAATCCGTTATTGAGATAAACTGTTGGTACAGTTGTTGGTCCGGTGGCGGTCACTGATGTGCTTGATGTTTGGCTAGAAGATTGGCTAGAGGGTCCAGATGTAGATGCAGTAGTTGTAGTGATGAAGATGGGTGAAGAGCTTAGAGACGAAGTTGAGCTCCAGATTGTTGTCGAAGTTGGAAAATTCTGAAAAGATGAAGCTGTAGAGACGGTGCTAAGGGGTGATGCAGACGTTGAGATGATATTTGGGAATAAGAGCGATAACGAGCTTGAGCTTAAGCTTGAAAACAAACTCGAAGACTGGGCAGTAACGGAGGAAACTGTGCTGATAAAGGGGGAACTTTGGGACGCAGCCGTTGAACTACTTGTAAACGAGGATGATGACAAAAGGGTTGATGTGAAACCATTTGATGTAGCGAGCGATACCAAAGCTGATGGGCTACTGAATACGGGAAAAGACGACGACGAAGAAAGAGATGTAGAACTGCTTGACGGAAGTACGGGAGACCCAGTAGAGGGGAGAGCTGTAATGCTTGAGCCAGGGCTGGATGACGGTAGTAGTGAAGCACTGGGCTGGATTGCCGAAGCAAAAGTGGGTGAGATTATGGGACTTGAAAAGGTCGTCGTAGTATTTGAAGTAGGAACGGCCTGAGAAGTTAGAGAGGCGACTGCGCTGCTCGAAGAAATCGCCAGAGGACTTGATGAGATTAACAGCGAAGAGGACAAGGAGCCCTGAGAGTTGCTCTGCGTAAATGCACCAAGGGGCGCCGTGGATGAGGTGGACGCAGACGTAGCAGCCGCGTTGGGAAGCGATGAGCTGATCCCGAGGATTTGATCAAGTCCTGACACTAAGTAAAGGTTAGGCTTTTATTCAGCAAAGCTAGAGGCTGTGTGTGTATTGAGGATGCTTACCGGGCTGAGCAACAAGATTAATGGGAGTCCATCCTCGCTCGGGAAACATCGGTCCAATGAATTTGACCAGTATCAAAGCGTTTTGAAGCAAACCTACAGGTGTTCGATAAAACTGTGCTACATTCTCAGTAAACTCAGGATTCGTCCAGTTCAGACCTCCATTTGTTATGGCAAATGTTGTATTAATAGCTCCTGGTTTAGCGGGCAGTACGAATGGCATTGTAAGAACACCTGCATCTGTCGACATAGTCCCATTCGTCCCATAGAGTGTACCGTTGAGGATCTGATAGTGTGCTGCCATTGTTGGATCTGTCGTTGTGTTTCCATTCGCCATGATCCATGATACAGACGATTGTTGACGTTTGGTTGAACCGGACACAGGTGGTGGCCCAACATTCAATACAAATGGCTCACCATTGCTCAATGCGTAATCTGTACTAGGGGTTGGACTGACGGAAACCGTTGATAATATCGTGGTGGTCTCCTGAATAGAACTTTGCGATGAGTCCGATATTGAAGAATCTGCTGGGCATGCATATCGAGGAATTCTAACCGTAATGAGAGATGACGATGTGAAGGAAAAAGTTTGAAGTAAAGAAAAGCAAATGTAAAGAACGTTGGTAGAGACCATGACTGCCCCTGAGGATAAAAGAGTGACTGAGTGATTATAGCTCTGGCAATTTCATCTTCGAACTATCACAAGCGAAAAAGAATGATTGATCTACTGGCAGGTGTATCAATTGCCAAAGGCCATTTTGGGAAACGTCAAGTCGCGAACAGGTGCCGAGCAACGGCTTGGAGGAATGAAAAACAAGAAACGTATTTGGATGGAATGTTGTTGAGCTCGTACACGCGAAACACTCGAAAACATATGGAAAAAACATCGTTGAAAGTACCTAATATTACGGTGCGATTGCACTCTGTAAAAGACCAGTGAATGTCGCATGCTATTAGAACTACAAAAGACGCCAAGGAGCGAACCTGTTCGTGATAGTCTCCAGTTTTGTACAATGCCTTTTCCCTCGCTCGAAATGGCGAACCGTCTACGCGGTAGTTTCTCGAAATGCCAAAATAGATCTTGTCAACTGAGTTGATGCTCGTCTGCGCAATTGATTTTTTCATGATCCAATTGCAACAAGACTCGAGTCAACTGAGCCGACTTTTCAACCCCTCAAACCCTCACCACTATATCTCTTTCAAATTATAGCAGAATCATAGCAGCTCCGCTAAGAAGAGCGCCAGCAAAGTAAATGCCCAGGTTCATGAGACCAAAGTTGAAGCTGGGAGCGCTAACCATGGAACTGGCAGCGCCCTTGCTAGTGGTAGAAGCGGGGGAGTTGCCACCAGAAGTAGGAGAACTAGTAACGGTACCGGTACCAGCAGTTCCAGCTTGTTGGAGGAGCGAAGCACAGCCAGATGGTGAAGCAGTAGCTTGCTGGGTGGTAGCGGATCCGCTAAAGTCGCAGGCGTCCGTATTACTACTCTTTTGGCTCTGAGCGTACTGGTTGAGGACCCAGTTGAGCTGTTGAGTGCTGTTACACATGCCATAAGCGCCGTAGGGTTCGCTTGAAGTAAAGTTACGATTGATACCATCGCAAGCACTTCCATCGAGTCCACAAACATAGTTGAAGAGGGTCTCGTAGTCGTTGGGATCGACATTTGACTGGACTACACAGCTCAATGTCTGATCCATGCAGCCGCAGAGATCCGCGTTTGGAGAAGGCGGGAGTGGCGATGCGACAGCGTCCCAGTTGGAGTCAACAGTTGGGCAAGCTTGGAGAGCGGTGTTTGTAGGAGTGTATGAGTTGGAATTGACTGAGCTGGGGGTGACTTTGGCAAGAGCAGTTTGCAAATTCGAAAAATCTGGCATCTTTGAGACACTGTTGCCATCAACAGAGACAAGACCTGTTTTAATTGTTCAGAAATTGATCGTTGATGGAGGGTAGGAATATCAGAAACTTACCGAAGTTGTTGGTTTCCTGGTAATACATGTAGACGATACCTCCAGAAAAGACTGGAGACATATTAGGACCGTAAAGCGTGCCAACTTCCTGGAAAGTACGGGTGCCCTGAGTATTGCAACCATACTCTGCAAAGAATGATGGAACCGAGTAATTCTGAAACTCTTGTGTTCGAGCTTCATAACCAGATGCTTGATAGGTAGAATCGCCACACCAAGAATAGATGTTGTAACCCCAGAAATCAATTGACTCTGCAGTGTTTTCGCAGTTGAGATAGTCTGCAAGCTGAACGCGAATCTGGGCAACGTCGGCTGTAGCATAGCCAACTCCAATGGTGCGGTAATTCTTGGCTGCGATGTAGGCCTTCATGTCACGAACAGCAGCCTTGACAAAAGCACTTGCCGCTGTATTGTTTGGCTGATTCGAAACTTCATTACCAGCAAAAAATCCCATGACATTGGTGTAGTTTTGCAAGGCATCGACAACACTGGTGTAACGAGCATAGAGATCTGCATTCCACTCTGGTTGATTGCTATTGATGGACTCTCCAGGAGAGGACAAGTCGGAAATGACATAGATTCCAGCATTTGCGAGCATACTCATGCACTCGGAGTGGTCTTTCGTAGGGTCAACAGCGTAAACACGAATTACATTGGTCATGAGCTGTTGCAGGTAGGGGATGTCTCGGGCGCATGAAGCAGCATCAGCAAGAGGGTCGTCGTATGAATCGCCATTGCCTGTGGATACTGTTCCATTTCCACCGGCGTCCTCTGTTTTCCTAATTAGTAAAATATATAGAGAAAATAATAATTGGTCGTACGTTGATAGGCAACTCCCCGGATGAAGCTGAGATTAGGTTAGTATTGGAGACGAAGCTACATTGCATGCATTCTTACAATTGAGTTCCATTTGTCTTGTAAAAGAATTTGGAGCCCTTGATGACAAGAGGGTCAACCGATCCCGATTGAGCCAAGACGGGCGACGCGAAGAAGCTCGCCGCCGCGAGGGCAATGGATGCAATGCTAAGTCCACGCATCGCTTTAGTGATTGCTGAATCTATGTCTTTGGCGCAGATGATGGAGCGGCGCGTCAATTAAAATGGATAAGCAAAAGTAAAGCTTGATGGTGTTGGAAAAGGGGGATCAGCGAAACAAGTTTGGCAAAACGAGTTCAGCTTACTCTCCCAACGAAAGTAGTGGAATGAATGCAGAGAAAGACCGTCGTGGCGTCAACAAGGAAAAGATCAAGCGTGACGATGAAGGAACAACAAAGTTCACTCGAGCAACGCGAGGTGCAGAAAGTCCCTGAGGCTCCTGTGATTTGAGCGGGAGGGAGAATGCCAAGAAATGGGGAGAAGGCGACGGGACTAGGCGAACAGCCAGTTCCGATTCAGATCCGGTAGCTCGTGTATGACGCCTGTTAGTCCCCTAAGCGCGAAGGACGCGTATGAAGCTAGGCGGCTCGGAAGGCCGGAGAGGCGGTGCATTATTTGTTGTCCTTCATAGCCATCAAGGGGCGAATCGCAGACATTCATTGACTCATCGACAATTTCCCTCCACCATTCATAGACCGCGCGCCATCGCAGACTTTCAAACGGCGCATCGAGCCTCTACTGACCAATGACGTTATCGACACGGACTTGTCTGTGTGTTTACGATGGTGCTTCATAACCAAGCTTTCCACCGTTCGATGCGTACTCTGGCGGACCTTGGTACCCCTCTGCAACTTTAAAAACGACTGGCCAGCAATGCGGCCAAAGCAACGCTAATGTTACACACCAACCAGATTGTGACTTGAAACGGCCCTCCACAAGGCAGTTCACTGTCGTATCAGCATCAGCTTCCATTTTGATCAAAAGAACACGGTGGGCCAATCCTGCTCTCGTCATTACTATTCTCATCTACATTGGGGGCGAGGCGCAGAAGAGAGTTTCAAAAAAACCGGAAACGACTTGATTTAAATACCTGATTTACAGGATGCTCACGTCAGTCGCAAATGGATGTCACAGATATTGCAAATCTTTGTTCATGCAAAGCGTAGGTGAGTTTTTGGGAGCAGTAAAATCGATCGAATTTTCCAGGTCCTGACAGTCACCCCCCCTTTTTTTGTGATTTGACTTGCCTCAGAAATGTCGAACCGAGCGGCGCCCGGTGTTGCGGTAGGCCGTTGCCACTTCAGCCAAGCGGCCCCAAGTTTGAACAGGGACGAAAGTCCAATCAGAATCCATCGAGCCAGCTTTTCCCTGCAAGCGGAAATTAAAAACGTCTCTTTTCTTTTCTCTCACCTGCCCCTGAAAGCGATATCGCTCGATGCCTTAGAAAGCCTATCGATTGATCCGCTCCTTCGAGAAGCAATGGTGATTATTTTTGTCCATTAATTTACCTGGGGTAATTTTATAGCCAGGGTGGCAGTTTGATTGTTGTTCAAATTGTCATTGATAAGCAACTACTGAGTGTAAATTACCGCAAAGTGGGACAGCATCATTCGTACAATCAGACTGTTATAGCTCAGGCTTGTAGCTCTTACTAGTTCTATTAAATGCATACGCAATCATCATGCCATTGATTGCTGCTCAGTACTCCGTATACATGAACAGATGTGATGAGCATGCGTAAAGCATAGTGGCAAATTTATTGGCGTCTTACGCATCCAGGGTACATGCAGGATCTGCATGGCGGTGGATAGGGTAGCCTAGCTCCCTACAGGGACAGTGGTGTTGATCATTGAATGGAATCAATGGGTGAGTGGTAACCCAACCAGTCTTGTTGCCACACGATACATGAGGAACGAATGGAAATAGTTGGAGGTGCGTACCGGATGGAGATGGGTCGTCATGGAGTCCCAGAGAAGGTATTGAAGGAAGCCCATTTTCATAGAGGAAGCCTGTGCCTCAGTTGGCATCCCGCTGCATACATACTAGACGCAAAGATAGACCAGCAGGATCTGTCAGCAAGCACTCTTCAAATAAATCGAATGTCTGCAGCCGTAAATGAAAAGGCAATGGATGAGAGATGTGGTTTTGTGGCTGTGCTTATCTTTAGACCATGTCCATTCTCGAAACTCAAGAGGTTCAGATGATCACTAAATACCGGTTTTTACATGGACGGCGGGAGGAGGCCGTTACGCATGCGAGATGGAGGGCCGCAGGTGGAAACGGTAAAGGGCATAATCCTAGAGGCGTCGTCCGGGGGGCGAACAAGAAGCAGCGATTGGAGGGCGCAGGAGTTCGGTGCTTCAGCCACTGAGCTCGACGGCTGGATCGGTGATGGGCCAGGACCAGGATAGGAACGGGTGGTGTTGAAGCGGCAAAGCGTCTTGCTGCTCTCCTGAATCGCCGTTGCACGGTGACCAGCCAGGAGAAGTCGGATCCACCAAGCCGACACAAAACCGCCTCTCCCATTCCAGCCCCCTTTCTCCCTCTACCAGTGCCACGCTCTTTGAACACCCTTTCAATTGCTCTCTCTCACCCGTCGTCCTGCTGCGACTTGAGGAGTGCAGTTTTCCACTCGTTCAAAGGGTCTCCGGCTGTGGTTACAAAAGGTCCGAAGGTTACGCTGCAAAGGCCGCCAATAAGCTTCGGGGAAGGCGCAGCCAAAGCAACACTCCTACCGACGCCGCGCGTTTCTCCTAGCAACCATCCATCACCACCTTCGTTCTGTCCATAATCGCCTATCTGGCCCCTCTCGTTCCCCAGTCGACTTGGCTGTACACTGGCTCGCTTCTGCATCAGCCTCAATTCTTCGCCTCTGTCCACTCACCCGCCAGATAGCTGCGTCTGCTTGACAGTCAACAATCGGTGTCTCCACATTCGCTGTCCTTGCGCTGTCCGAGGTTGCCAGCGTTACCACTTTGCCTTTTTGTTTCAACCTCCTACAATTCATAATAATACTGTAATTAGATCCATGTTCTTTTCTTGAGGTGAGTTTTCCGTCGGATCGGCCATTCGTTTGCCTTTGTCTACCATGTGAAAGCTAAACTTTACCCTTTCAGTCCGTCTCTCCTCTTCATCAATTCATCATGTCGGGACATCCTCAGGGAGGTCAATACGACAATGGCTACGGCCACGGCACCGATTCCTATTATCAGGATGAACAAGGTTATTATGATCCAAACCAAGAGTACCACCAGGGCCAACATGAAGGTTACTATGACGAATCGTAAGTTTTGATCAATCTCGGAAAACACAAGTCATGTCTAACACTCCTTTGTAGCGGCGGATACTACGATGGACAACAGCAACAACAACAAGGTCACTATCAGCAGCAAGAGGGCGCCTACTATGACGGCAATCATCAGGGCTACCAAGATGAATACTACAATGATCAATACTATGATCAAGGTGCTCCTGCTGCAGGACAGCACGCTCACTACAACCAAGGCGGTTATGGGGGTCGACCAAAACGGCGTGGTCACGACTCTGAGGAAGACTCTGAAACCTTTAGTGACTTTACCATGAGATCCGACATGGCTCGTGCTGCAGACATGGACTACTATGGCCGTGGAGATGAAAGATATAATAGTTACGACGAAGGTCACGTGGGTGGACGTGGCTACCGACCGCCTTCTTCTCAAATATCCTATGGTGGCAACCGATCATCAGGTGCCTCTACGCCCATCTATGGAATGGACTATGGTAATGTTCTCCCTGCTGGTCAACGTTCGAGAGAACCTTACCCGGCCTGGACATCTGATGCTCAGATTCCCCTCTCCAAGGAAGAGATTGAAGACATTTTCCTAGATCTTACAGCCAAATTCGGTTTCCAACGGGACAGCATGCGTAATGTTTATGATCATTTGATGACTCTTTTGGACTCTCGGGCTTCTCGTATGACTCCCAATCAGGCCCTTTTGTCTCTTCATGCCGACTACATTGGAGGTGAAAATGCCAACTACCGAAGATGGTACTTTGCCGCTCACCTTGACCTTGACGATGCCGTTGGTTTTGCCAACATGAAGCTCGGCAAAGCCAACCGTCGAACTCGAAAGGCTCGGAAAGCTGCTAAAAAGGCAGCCCAGCAGAATGGTGGGAGTGAGGAGGCAACTCTGGAGTCTCTAGAGGGTGATAACAGTCTTGAGGCTGCCGAATACCGATGGAAGACCAAAATGAACCGCATGTCCCAACATGATCGCGTTCGACAAATTGCTCTCTTCCTGCTCTGCTGGGGTGAAGCAAACCAGGTCCGATTTGTGCCTGAATGTCTTTGTTTCATCTTCAAATGTGCAGACGACTACCTCAACTCTCCTGCCTGCCAAAACCGGGTTGAGCCGATTGAAGAGTTTACGTATCTCAACAATGTCATCACCCCTCTTTACCAGTATATTCGAGACCAAGGATACGAAATTCTCGATGGCAAATATGTGCGAAAGGAAAGAGATCATGCCAGTATCATTGGATACGACGACATTAACCAGCTCTTCTGGTATCCTGAGGGTATTGAGCGTATTGTGCTCGAGGACAAGTCTCGTATTGTTGATGTTCCTCCTGCTGAGCGGTACGATAAACTAAAAGACGTTGCCTGGAAGAAGGTCTTTTTCAAGACTTACAAGGAATCTCGATCTTGGTTCCACGTTGTCGTCAATTTTACTCGTATCTGGGTTATTCACTTGGGCGCTTTCTGGTTCTACACCTCATTCAACGCGTATACCATCTATACCAAGAACTATCAGCAACAAATCGACAATCAACCACCTGCTGCGGCTCGCTGGTCTGCTGTAGCTCTTGGTGGAACTCTTGTATCGGTTATTATGCTTCTTGCCACCATTGCGGAATGGGCATACGTTCCAAGGAAATGGGCTGGTGCTCAACATCTCACCAAGCGACTCTTTTTCTTGCTCGGAATATTTGCCATTAACATTGCTCCAAGTGTCTACATCTTTGGTGTCTCTGGAGGTGAAGGTCGGATAGGTCACATTCTCGGAATTGTTCAATTCCTGATTGCTCTAGCCACCTTTTTCTTCTTTGCCATTATGCCTATTGGAGGACTCTTTGGCAGTTATCTGACAAAGAACTCGCGACAGTACGTGGCCAGTCAAACATTCACAGCGAGTTACCCTCGTCTTCATGGCAACGACATGTGGATGTCCTATGGTCTCTGGGTCATGGTCTTTGCAATCAAGCTTGTGGAATCCTACTTTTTCCTGACTCTGTCTTTGCGAGATCCTATTCGTATCTTGTCAACAATGCAGAATCCACAATGTCTTGGAGATCAAATTCTCAAGCAAAATCTCTGCAAATACCAGCCAAAGATTCTCTTGGTTCTCATGTTCATTACCGATGCCATCCTCTTCTTCTTGGATACTTATCTGTGGTACATTATCCTCAACACTGTCTTTTCGGTCGCTCGATCGTTTTATCTCGGTGTTTCCATCTGGACACCGTGGAGAAACATTTTCTCGCGACTACCAAAACGTATCTACTCCAAGGTCTTGGCCACTACTGACATGGAAATCAAGTACAAGCCCAAAGTTTTGATTTCACAAATCTGGAATGCCATTGTCATTTCCATGTACCGAGAGCATCTCCTCGCCATTGACCACGTCCAAAAACTATTGTACCACCAGGTTCCTTCTGAGCAAGAAGGCAAGCGTACTCTTCGAGCTCCAACATTCTTTGTGTCCCAGGAAGATCATTCATTCAAGACAGAATTCTTCCCCACTCACAGCGAAGCTGAACGTCGTATCTCGTTCTTTGCGCAGTCCTTGTCAACACCTATCCCAGAACCCTTGCCAGTCGACAACATGCCTACCTTTACTGTCTTGATTCCTCATTACAGCGAAAAGATTTTGTTGTCTCTTCGTGAGATTATTCGTGAGGATGAGCCATATTCACGAGTCACTCTCTTGGAGTATCTCAAGCAACTTCACCCTCATGAGTGGGACTGCTTTGTCAAGGACACCAAGATTCTTGCTGATGAGACTTCTCAATTCAACGGAGAACTCGAAAAGTCGGAAAAGGACACAGCCAAGAGCAAGATTGATGATTTGCCCTTTTACTGCATCGGTTTCAAATCTGCTGCTCCAGAATATACTCTTCGTACTCGAATCTGGGCTTCTCTCCGATCACAGACCTTGTACCGTACCATTTCTGGTTTCATGAACTACAGCCGTGCCATTAAGCTTTTGTACCGTGTCGAGAATCCTGAAGTTGTCCAAATGTTTGGAGGCAACTCTGACAAATTGGAACGTGAACTCGAACGCATGGCTCGACGAAAGTTTAAGATTGTTGTTTCCATGCAGCGATATGCCAAATTCTCAAAGGAAGAACGTGAAAATACCGAATTCTTGCTCCGTGCCTATCCAGACCTTCAGATTGCCTACCTTGATGAGGAACCGCCTCTCAATGAGGGTGAAGACCCACGTCTATACTCTGCACTTATCGATGGTCACTCTGAGCTCATGGAGAATGGCATGCGTAGGCCAAAGTTCCGAATCCAGCTTTCAGGTAACCCAATTTTGGGAGACGGTAAATCAGACAACCAGAATCATGCAATCATCTTCTACCGTGGCGAGTACATTCAACTTATTGATGCCAATCAAGACAACTATCTTGAGGAATGCTTGAAGATTCGAAGTGTATTGGCTGAATTCGAAGAAATGACAACGGACAATGTATCACCATATACTCCTGGTCTTCCACCGTCCAACTTCAACCCGGTCGCCATCCTTGGTACTCGTGAATACATCTTTTCTGAGAACATTGGTGTTCTTGGTGATGTTGCTGCAGGTAAAGAACAAACGTTTGGTACTCTCTTCGCTCGTACACTGGCTCAAATTGGTGGTAAACTCCACTATGGTCATCCTGATTTCCTCAACGGCGTCTTTATGACCACTCGTGGTGGTGTCTCCAAGGCTCAAAAAGGTCTGCATTTGAACGAAGATATCTACGCTGGTATGAATGCTCTCATCCGTGGTGGTCGTATCAAACACTGCGAGTACTACCAGTGCGGTAAGGGACGTGACTTGGGATTCGGCTCCATTCTCAACTTTACAACCAAGATTGGTACCGGTATGGGTGAACAGATGCTTTCCCGTGAATACTACTACCTTGGCACTCAGCTCCCCATCGATCGGTTCTTGTCTTTTTACTATGCTCACCCGGGTTTCCACATCAACAACTTGTTCATTATGCAATCGGTGCAGCTCTTCATGTTCTGTCTGATCAACTTGGGTGCACTTCGACACGAGATGATTCTTTGCCACTACAACCCCAACGTTCCCAAGACCGATCCTCTGAGGCCAACTGGATGTGCCAACCTTGTTCCCGTCTACGACTGGGTCCAGCGTTGCGTGTTGTCCATCTTCATCGTCTTCTTCATCTCCTTCATTCCCTTGACGGTCCAGGAATTGACTGAACGTGGCTTCTGGCGTGCGGCAACCCGTCTGGCCAAGCAATTCTCCTCGCTCTCCTTCTTGTTCGAGGTGTTTGTGACTCAAATCTATGCCAACTCCCTTCACCAAGATCTTTCATTCGGTGGTGCTCGCTATATCGGTACTGGTCGTGGTTTCGCCACTGCGCGCATGCCGTTTGGCGTTCTCTACTCACGATTTGCCGGTCCTTCAATCTACCTCGGTGCTCGTCTACTCATGATGCTTCTGTTCGCCACAATGACAGTATGGGGAGTCTGGCTTATCTATTTCTGGATCTCCCTCTTGGCCTTGACTGTCTCGCCATTCCTCTTTAACCCTCATCAATTCTCTTGGGACGACTTTTTCATCGACTACCGAGAATTCCTTCGATGGTTGTCTCGTGGTAATGTCAAAGCTCACAATGCGTCATGGATCGGCTTCGTCAGACTTTCACGTACTCGCATCACTGGTTTCAAGCGCAAAGCTCTCGGTGAACCATCTTCAAAACTCTCTGGTGACACACCTCGCGCGAGGTTCGGTAATACCTTCTTCAGCGAAATCATCGGTCCTCTCTTCTTGGTTGCAGTCACCTTGATTCCATATCTCTTCATCAATGCGCAGACTGGTGTCACTGAATCGAATAACCCAGACAAGAAGTTGAAAGCAACCAACTCGTTGATTCGTGTTGCCATTGTTGCATTTGGGCCCATCGGTGTCAATGCTGGTGTTGCCATCGGCTTCTTTGGTTTGGCGTGCTGCATGGGACCCGTTCTCAGCATGTGTTGCAAGAAATTCGGTGCCGTTTTAGCTGCCATTGCCCACGCCATTGCCGTCATCATGTTATTCGCCTTTTTCGAAGTCATGTTCTTCCTCGAGGCCTGGAGTTTCTCCAAGGCTCTCCTCGGCATGATTGCAGTCATTGCCATTCAGCGATTCGTCTTCAAGCTCATCACTGCCTTGGCTTTGACGAGAGAATTCCGTGCGGATACTGCCAACATTGCCTGGTGGACTGGAAAGTGGTACACTATGGGTTGGCACACAATCTCCCAACCTGGTCGTGAGTTCCTCTGCAAGATTACCGAAATGGGTTTCTTTGCTGCCGACTTTATCCTCGGTCATTTCATCCTCTTCCTCATGCTACCGGTGTTGTTCATCCCTTATGTCGACAAGTTCCACTCTACTATGCTCTTCTGGCTACGGCCAAGGTACGTACTATTCGTAATTTGGTATTGATTACATGACTAACCAAGTCTAGCCGGCAAATCCGACCTCCAATCTACTCGCTAAAGCAGTCAAGATTGCGACGCCGACGTGTCATCCGATACGCAATCTTGTACTTTGTCATGCTCCTCATCTACGTCCTTCTCATTGCCGGTCCCATTATCGCTGGCAAATTCATGACTAGCCTTCCAAGCATTCCCATGGAGCTTCTCCAGCCGACTGGTCTCGACCACAATGATACCAGCAGTGCGTCTACTGGAGCCAGTCTTGTCGGATCCATCATCGTCACGGGTCCACAGGGCGGCTCAGCTGTTGCTAGCGCAACGGCGGGTGCTAAGCTACTTCGCTTCTAATCGTCGTGAGACGAATGAAACTGAAAGTAAAAATACATGCATGCATGGAAATGCTCTACACGGCGTCACTCGATTGCTTTTTTTTTTTTCCTTCCCTTGCGGCATTGTACCAACATGGGAACATAACGTAACCATCCCGTCTCCGGGCATTGACGGTTGATAGATAATGATTTAATTCTAGCTGAGGAGGAAAGGACGACGGTTGCAGACCCGTTTTATCTTTGATTAGAGAGGTGGAGAGGGTGGTGGAGAGGCGGAGGAGACAGAGTTGCAGATGTCAGATTTTTGTTTCTCTCACATTCTCTCTTTTTTCTTTTTTAAAATCAAAGTTTACTACGGCTTTTTTGGAGGAGGGAGTTTTGTCTTTCCTTTCCAGCACAGTACATACATACAATATTTGATTTCTCGGAAGGTGGCTCAAGCCATTGGCATGTTAGATAGATACAGTATGAAAGAGCAACTGAGAATCATGGTTTGCCTATTTACATTCAATGATTGCACTTGTGAAACCTGTCGTAAAATGCCAAATGAAATGATTATATTTAAGATGAGGTGTCATGGGAGGCCTAGTTTTGTCAGGTTAGGGGTATCCAGGAGTTCCAGGAGGTCCAGGTCTCCTGCGGCGAAATGACAACCTTGGTTCATTTCCGCTATAAACCTGGCTTTGCCTCACCACCGCCAAAATGGACATTAACGAGATGACGGGCATATTTGTGCGCGTCGCCAATGACATGTCTGATCAATTCAAAAAGGTTCCTGGTTCTGCGATTTTGATGAGATATATTCGATCGAGCTACCAACACGATCCCATACGCTCCGCCATTGAGCTCTTCCTCTTCCTTTTTTTTGTTCGATATCTTTTGGCTCCCAAATACTCTACTCAGAAACGGGCGAATGTAGCCTTGACAGAAGAAGTATGTCAATGCAAAAAGAACTCAGGAATCGTCTCGCTCACAGAGCACGCAGGAAATAGACGACCTAGTGGATGAGTGGACCCCTGAACCTCTAGTTGCCGAAAAGACTCCCTTTGAAGAAGCCGAAATTGAAAAGCAACCCGTCATATCAGGGTAGGTGGAGAAACACAACTCTGTTCGTAGAAACCATAGCTAACATTTTGGTTAGACCAACGGGCGCAAAGGTGAAACTCTTGAACGGACGCGTCGTTACGAACCTCGCCTCTTACAACTTTTATAATTTCGCTGCAAATGAACAAATCAAAGAGAAGGCAATACAAACGTTGCGAACATATGGTGTTGGTCCATGTGGTCCCCCTGGCTTCTACGGAACACAAGATGTACACATGAAGGTTCAGGCAGACATTGCATCCCATCTGGGCGTCCGGGCATGCGTTCTCTACGCCCAAGCATTTTCCACAATCACAAGCGTCATTCCCGCATTTTCAAAACGAGGCGATATCATTGTCGCCGACAAGGCTGTCAACTATGCTATTCGCAAGGGACTTTACATATCAAGGAGTACAGTACGGTGGTATGAACACAACGACATGCAAGATCTGGAGCGCGTCCTTCGCAAAATCACCGAGGAGCAGCGCAACAAACCCCTCACCCGCAAGTTCATCGTCACAGAAGGCATCTTCGAAACAATCGGCGACATCGTCGACCTCCCGAAAGTCGTACGTCTCCCTCATCCATCCCCCTCCTAATTCCAATCCCCCCCCCTTCCTTTCCCCAAGTCTAACCTTCTCTCCCTCTCCCCAGGTCGAGCTCAAAACGCGCCACAAATTCCGCCTCATCCTCGACGAAACCCACTCCTACGGCATCCTCGGGCGCACATGCCGCGGCGCCACCGAGCACCACCACGTCGACCCGACCAGCATCGACATGATCGTCGGCTCGCTGGCACACGCTTTGTGCGCCGCGGGCGGCTTCTGCGCGGGCTCGACCGAGGTGGTGGAGCACCAGCGGCTGTCGGCGGCCGCGCACACCTTCAGCGCCGCGCTGCCCGCGCTGCTGGCCACGACGGCGAGCGCGACGCTGCGCGCGCTGCAGGAGGAGGTCGAGGGCGCCGAGATGCAGCGCGTGTTAAGGGAGAATGCGAGGGCGCTGCGGGCGCAGTTGGAGGGCGGCAGGAGCGAGTGGGTGGTGGGTACCGGGGCGGTGGAGAATCCGGTGGTGGTGTTGGTGGTGAAGAGGGAGGTGGTTGTGGGGAGGAGGCTGAGTGCGGTGGAGCAGGAGGCGTTGTTGCAGGAGGTGGTGGATGAGGTGAGTCAATTGTTCTCCTTGGAAAAGTTCTTTTTTTTGTTTCGGGGAGAGGCTTGAGAAGCTTGGGCTGGAAGGCTAATATTTTTGCTATCAGGCTCTCGCAAATGGCGTGCTCATTACGCGGATGAAATCCCATCCTATACCCGTTGGGACGGGTCCGAGAGATCAGGTATGGCAGTCGCAGCCGGCGTTGAAGGTCTGCGCGACGACTGGATTGTCGAAAAAGGAGATTGAAAAGGCCGGCGTTGTGATTAGACATGCGATTACCAAGGTCATGACTCGCAAGAGGTGATCTCGCTCTCTGGACGAAAGCCATCTCTCATAGATAAGTCCATTTGAATAATTGTTGTAATAGTGTACATGTAAATATTAGACAAGTTCCCTATCCCGGATATCAATGCCATACAAGGATGCTTCTATGCTATAATGTCATTCATGCTTTAAAGGTGGCTCGGCTTTTATCCCCTCCATCTTATTCTCCTTTCCCACCTTGGGCTTTTTAGCTGTCTTTGAAGATGACTTTGCGTCTGACTTCCCTCTTTCATGCTCATGCTTCTTTTTCTTCTTGGTTTGGTCGGGGATAATCTCGTTCGTTGCACGATTCGATTTCTCAGAAGGCTTGGATTCTGCTGGATTTTTCTGGCTAGCCTCCGCCTGCGCATGGGAACCTGCTGAGCGTTGAACGCCGTTTGGTTTTGTCCCAATTTCCTCAACTTCGGAATCAGAGGAACCAATCGTGCAAGACGCACTGGCAAGAGATGAAGGGGTGTAACGCATCTTCAATCCAGCCTTCTGACGCGGGGGTGGTTTCGATCGTGGCAAACGCATGCAAGAGGAGGCACCCGTTCCTTTGAGCTCTATTTTTGGCGTGAAGGAAATGTCCGGAGCGGATAGTCGCTGACGAATATGCAGTGTTTTGGCAAAATTGGCTCGAACTACGAAACAATGTGAATACGCCATGTAAGGTGCGCGTGGACAAGATCGACTTACCTGGTCGTAGTCCTTCGCTTCCTTCATTAGGAATGAGAACTTGCAGATCCTCATGCTCAGCCTTTTTGGACTCTCTGAGAGCGTATGACTTCCCTTTATGGCTTATGACTGATTCTTCTTCCTCGACTTTGTCCAGTGCGATTTCGCCAACGACACTCATGGGCAGATTCGCGGGGGCAACGATGTGCCATATCTCCTTTCCTTGCAAATCCGACGGTCGTAGCGGCTGAAGCAAGGGAGCAGACAATGTCTTGGGCGTTGTCGCAGACTCAAAGCCTTTTGGAGGTTGAAAAACAGGAGGCGGAGCTGACGTGTTGTCCTGATGAGGCGCCTTTCTCCTGCTCTGGTATTTGAGTATAAATAAACGTTTGAATCATCAAGAAAGTGAATCACGAACTTGACGCCTTGTCGGGATTGATCAGCCGCGAGGTCATGATTCTCAGTTTCCCCCTGGTTTTGACTTTGTCCGTTGCTTTGATTTGCTAGACTTTGTAATTTCTGGCTGCGGTTGGTGGCATTTAAGCCGGCATTTTCTTGATTTGATTCGACTGAAGGACTTGTGGGCTCTTGAGTCGGATCATCTGGACTTGTGCGATTCGTATTTGAGGCAACATCTTTGGGTGTGTTTTTCTTCTCGGCATTGACATTTGCTTCTCCAGCTACAATATCAGATTCAACATCGCTATCAACTATGATCTCACTGCTTTTGATGACGGGTTTTTGTGATGGTGCTTTTGACTTTGAAGTTTTGTTGGGAGTTTTCTTGGATTTCGTCTTAGACGGCGAAGAATCGACTCCATCTTCTTTCCGAGCCATGTGAAAATGAATTGTCTACCTTATGCGGTACAATTCACATCGCCAAAAAATGGTCGGCCGGCCGGAAGAAACTCGGGCCGGGGAAACATAGAAAGCTTGAGGCTCATTAGCCTTCCACCTTCTAGGTAACTCAGAATGGATACGACATAACGCAATATAGCTTTCGCGAAACCTGAATGGGGAGATGGGGCCGGGAAGGTGGGTGGGTGCTTCTCTCAACAGTAATCTACGTGCGTCCATCCTTGTTCTTTGAAGTATTATTCGGGCCAGCGACTTACACCACACTACAGCACCGCAAAGCGCGTTTGCCGTCGCACGCGCAACCAAATTACAGCAGAGCCTTGATACGCGCAATCCTTCGATTCCAAATGCTCCCTCTAACTTCCAGCCGGAAGTTCAGCAACTTCAATCGACAAACAAGTTTAATCATACGGAGCTTGCTAGTAGTCCTCGAAGTGAATCTGAGACGGACGCCGATGATCAATTGCAGCCTGTCCACCAACCCGTGCCTCTTTCTACCTGGAAACCATCCTTGAAAAATGTCCGAATTGTCGAGGATGGTGTAGTCTTGTTCATGCGAAATGGAGATATAATCACAATTCTTGGTCGATATGGCTTGAAGGTTAAAGCTGGTACAGTTCACGTCTACGGTGCTACCTTTGAAAAAGGTCAAGCGACTCATATCATATCCGCCCCAACGACTCATCCGCTTCCCTCTGTGCTATGCTCCAGCAAGAGTGCTGAAATCCATATCAAATCATATTCGAGAGCTGCACGTAGGTTACGATCGTTATCACCTTTATATCGTCGCATGTGGAATCACACTGGGCCGGCATTCGAGTCTATAGGAATAGGTAGATACAATGATAGCTTTTGCTTTGTGAGTTTTCTGTATTATTCAAGTGATCAGCCAAAGCTCATCAGGTGCCAGATTCCTTCCTCAAAGACTGATCCATTTCAAAGAATCTTGGTTCCTTTAACAGCCAACCCAGATCAAGCAGCAGTCATGCAAAGAGTGTGTGAATCGAAAAATGGACGTATCCCCACCATTTTAATTTGTGGTGCCAAAAGCACTGGCAAATCGACACTTGCCCGACTGATCGTGAATCGATTAGTCACAATGGAGCCGAGCTATTCAGCACAAACAGCGAACTTATATCAAACCGTTTTCTTCCTTGAACTTGATCCGTTTCAGCCGGAATTTGGTCCTCCTGGCCTAATATCACTTTACGAAATACGAAAACCAATTTTGGGACCACCTTTTGTTCACTCTGACACGTGCATCTCTCCTATAGTTCGTCTGGTACGTGCACATACCCTTACAGCATTCTCGCCGAATGAGGATCCCGAGCATTTTGTACAATCGGCAAATCAACTCATATACGAATATCGCCTCGCTTTCGAACGAGATCCTCGTACCCCGCTTGTTGTCGACTGCCCGAGTTGGTTCATCGGGTCCGGGCTCGAAATGCTTGTCCAATTCATTCAAAGATGGTCGCCCTCTGACGTTGTGTATCTAGATGATAAATGCGAAGACAACGTTACGACAGTGTTACAAGAAGCGGCTGGCAATAATTTTGTTCATTCATTTTACGCGCCCAAATACCGAAATGTTGCAAGAACCCCCGGCGAATTGTCGACAATGCAAGCAGTGTCTTATTTCCATAGCAAAGGCATAGATAAGAGTGGGAACATGAGATGGAGCACCCTTCCTCTTACAGAGACCAAGCCTTTGGTAGTTAGATATGGCCAACAAGCTCCAGGTATCCGGGGTCTTATGCTGTATGGAGAAAGCATCGCACCTGAGTACCTTGAAACAGTGTTCAACGGAAACATAGTCTCAGTTGTTTTGGTGGATGATGAAAGTGCATTGGTACCTCCGAGAGAATCCCAAGAGCATAAGTCAGAGATTGACAGCGTAGAACACAGCGCGCCATCATCTAATTACCGTCCAAATACTAACATAGATCCACAGGCGGAAGGTTTGCAGTGGCCCTACATCCGCCGGACCCCAAAAGAGAATCTACCATTTATCATAACAGGTGATAGCGGCTACACTACGCCTCTCAACCCACAAACATCCCATACAATTGGTCAGGCACTCATTCGAGGCATCAATGTTGAGGAGCAGGTCCTTTATTTACTGACTCCAGTCCCCAAAACTACCATGAACAAGTCTCATAAGGATTGCGGAGCTCATTGGCCAAACATTGTGCTTGTGCGTGGGAGATGGGAGGCGCCTAAATGGGTAGCTCAGGAAGATAGAACATTTGAATCTCACAGACGGGCAAAGTGTGCTAAGCCCTCGGTGATTGCACTTCAAGATAGGCCAGGCGAGAATGGCAGTACAGCAGAGAAGGATAGCGGTGATATTGTGATGAGTGACGGAGACTATGAATCCATGTTCTAAAGATACCCGGTGCGCATTTAAGGATTGAGAAAGGGCATTCTGGTATCGTCAGGGTTTGTAGACAGAGGCCTTCTACAGCATTTCGCAATGATCATAGTCTTGTATCCAGCCAGTGACTATTGATTAGACATCTTTGAACTTGCGCGGGCGAACCCAATAGATTTCACCATCTTCGTCAGGGCAGCTGATACCACTAGTGATTACGATAAGGAACATTTTGGATAGCAAGAGATATTTAAGCAAACACACAACAGAGAGACCTTCAGTACGATTTCGAGCTATTCCAAATATGAGTCCACATATCGAGCACTATCCTGAATGGGTTTGCCACTTTTTGTCGTTGGGATTTCCTCGGTATATATATATGGTCTCTGCAATTAAATTTTGAATCATCTTCTCTACGTCATCGCCCTAAGGGGAGATATTGTGAACAGTGAAGGGCCATACCAATCAAATATGTCTAAGTGAGATTCTCAGCATAATTTGGACCTATTTTAATTTGCCAACCAGTCATTGAGAAATAAATTATGGATTAAGGAGAATCAATATCCGGATTTAACCTTTTGACTCTTAGTAGCTCAGTCCAAACCATAGCGAGAAATTATTTCACAGTCTCCTTTCTGCAGTGCATTGAAATAGTGGGTCCAACCGCTTGAAAGGCGGTAACTCAATCGAACATGAATTTTATATAATATATACTCTCATTCTGGAGCAACTAAGTAGTTGACATTGTGACCGAGTGGTTAAGGGTTCGTCTTATTTAGACTCTTTTCTATGGGTGGAAATACTAACCATGAGTAGTGATAGACTTGAATTATCGAAATCTATTGGGTTCGCCCGCGCAAGTTCAAATCTTGTCAATGTCGAATTTTTTTGTGTGTTTACTTTTTTTTCTTGGCTTTTCATAACCGTCATTGTTTTGCTAAAGTAGTTTATCGCTCAACATCGGGAGGCCGAGTCAGTTATCAGGCGCTGGTGTAAGAGAGGGAAAGAACAGACGACACTAACTAAATACACTCTAATCCTGCACTTAGCCCCAGCTTTCACACTACTCCATCTGAGCATTACCTTTTCACCGGAATTTGGATGACGTACTTCAACAACACCTCTTCTGTCGAACTGCTCCCGCAAATTGAAATCTGTTCTCGATCCTACCTCCCGGTTCTACCAATTTTCTTATTCGTAACTAGATGTTCGACGTGCCAAATCCACTTCTCTTATAACTCAACTCTAGCCATCAGTGGACGCACCCCTAACTCGGAAACTCTTCGCAAGAGAGGTTATTCCAGAAGAGCAATCAAGACAACCATAAGAATTTTTATGCCTACGTCATTTGGAGGAATCCCAATGTAGTTGGCAAGAACTTACACCACAACCGAAACATCCAACTTAACAGAATGCGGATATTCACAAGCCATCCTGGCAAGGCTATTTGGGTTGGCTTCGCTATTCTATGGAAGCTGGTCGACTTACCCATCACGATGGTTGTATTTCTATTTACTCGGCCGAATCCCAAATGGACAATTCGGCAGAGTTTAATGGTCCGCGGCATGCGGTCATTTCTGTACCACACCGCGGTAGTCGAAGCAAAGACGCCTTTACGCCTGGAGCCTGGATCAGAACGTGATCGCTTTGCGAAAATTCCAGTGGCAAGCGAAGATCACTACAGATTTCCCTTGGACGACGAGAAAATCAGACCCATGGAAATTGGTGGTACGTGGTATCCATCTCCGCCACCTCGAGGTTACAAGGATGACATCGTCATTCATTTTCATGGCGGCGGCTATGCCATTGGGGAGGGAAGGCCAGGGGATGCTGCTTACGCCGCAACAACACTCAGCAGAGTCGCGCAATACACGCTCATGCCTTCATACCGTCTAGCCAGCAACTTGGGTGGACGCTTTCCGGCGGCTTTACAAGACGCTGTTTCTGCATACGCCTTCGTTATATCCACTGGTGTCGATCCTCGTCAAATATTGTTATCTGGAGATTCTGCCGGAGGCCACATCGCGCTCTCACTCCTGAGATACATCTGCACGCAGACTACACCATTAGCGCAACCACGAGCCGCTCTACTTTGGAGCCCTGCCATCGATTTAATCAATGCAACAGACCCCAATAACGTGGATAGAAGCAAGTTTTATGCCACAGACTATCTTGTGGGCAACTTTACTTCGTGGGGAGCACTTGGGCTCACACAAGATGTCCAGCTTTCGGACAAGTCTGTTCAGCCATATCTCGTAAACTTAGGTTGGCCCTTTGCCACCGAGACGCCGATGTGGATTTGTGTTGGAGCACTGGAGATATTATCGGAAGAGGCAATTGTGTTCGGACATCAAATGGAAACGCTGCGCAAGAGTGCCGTCCAGATTGAGGTAATTCCAGAAGCTCCACACGATGTGATGTTTGTTGGGAATATTTTAGGATTTGAAGTAGAAGCGGAAAACGCAGCGAAGGCGGCCAAGGAGTTTATACAGGCTCATTGACTACCTCGTGCACAGCTTTATAACAAAACGCGGGATTCTGGATGACAACGTTTACGATGTTGATGGAATAATTCTTAACAGCCCTGTAAACGAATAGAAATGAAAGAGTGAAGCGATCAAGTGCCTTACTGCTGGGACTAAAGGTCTCGAAGATGAGTATCATTCGGCTTCTTTTCTTTTGCTCCTGTCCCTTTCCCTCTCTCAACTTTGTAATAATAAAGTTTTATCGCTTAGAAATAGCTTAGAAATAAACGACAGAGCAGTGGTGGTAGTGAAGTTAAGGAAATCAAGGTTATCGGAGGGCCGGCCGAGGCCGGTGCTCTGAGCCCCTATCAAACTTTAGCCGTAAGTTTTGTAAAGTGCCTTCGTCACTCCAGCAGTGCTTGCTCAGAACATTCCTGTAATGGCAAATGAAGACCACGGGAGGCGCAAGTTCATAACGCTATCCATGCTTGTTCAATTAATTCTATTGTTATAATGCCTGTCTCAGACTCAATCCAGAATAACTCTTCTTCTAGATTGAATAGCGATAGCCTTCTCTTTGGGTTCAGGACTGACTCCTTCTCCTTTCATAAACACAAGTCCATTAAGGAATCCCCCTTCCTTGAGGTCAAAGACCATCTCTTCTTCTTCGGCATCGAGATCACGCTTTCCTCTTCAGAGTCAAGATCGAAGCCTTCCTCCTCTTCGGAATCGAGTCTGGGGCTTTCGTCGTCTTCAAAGTTGCCATCAATTTCATGCTTTTGATTCCACTCATCCCGTGCCCGTCTTGCCCGTAGGACCACATAATCGACGCTCACATTCGCCAAGTTAGGATCTGCGGGACGATGTGTTGTCTGCCTGATCCCACGACGTCTTGGAGATGGGTTTTGGTTTGACAGGTTTCACAAGGCAGAGTACTAACTAGATATCTGCCGGATGGCCCCATCTCGTATTTGGGATTCCCATCTATTCGCTCCGTACCGCACTGCGTGCACCGAACTTTCACCTCTTGTTCGACTGGACTGATGGGACCTCGATAAGTCTGGCTAAAGTATTGGGATCTGCGCCGGACACTTTCCAATACCGCTGCGTATTTTGGCTTCTCTGGTACACCGACCGAATCCCTCTCTCTCTTAGCCTTTCGAATAACATGCTCTGCGCTTACGCGAGGTAGAAGAGAATCCACAGGATGATGTCTCGTCTTTACAGCCTTGACACTAGTTAAGGGGTTCCGGGAATTACAAACGTGACATGGTAGCATGCTCACAAGATATCTGTTCGAAGGGGCAGTCTCATATTTGGGATGTCAGTCGATACGTTCCGTCCCGCAACGCGAGCATCTCACTTTGACCTCCTGCTCGTCTTCGCTAAGAGGCCCTCGATAAACAGATCCGAAGTTCCTGGATCCTTGCCGAACCCCATCAACAACCTCGGCATATTTGGACTGTTTTAAGACAGCTTGGAGAGCCAAACCCGCTTTCCGTGCGTTGGTTCTGGCATAATCAAATTTCTCCGGGTCTTCGGACCGGAGGAGTTTCATGTTGGATACCCATAAAGCTTTTCCTTGTGTGAGGGGAATTGCGACATTCAGCTCAACCTCGTCATCGAAGACTTTGAACGTTGGAGGCAGATATTTGATCTGATCTTCTACCTGCAATGTCCTAAAAAGAAGCGCGAGGTAGTGTTCCATGATGTTCAGGACCAAGTTCCGATCTTTTGTGATTGTGAAATCTCCTTTGGGCAAAGTCCCCAGCAAGACAAATTTGTTATACCTATTTGGCTGATTCCAGACGGTATAATGCAGGTTCAGAGTCCTTCCAGGCTCGCGTCTAAGTGCTTCATGGCCAAGTGTAAGCTCTATCCATGAATTCATCTGAATCGTGGTTTTCGAGGAACTCGGAGTACCTCTCGTCTTTGTATTGCGGCAACGTCACTTTAAGAATGTGGGACAGGATGCAATTTGGTAACTCGCCACAGACAACAACGATGAGAGCAGTTGTGATTGCTGAATTTGAACCAATAAACGCGCATTCTCTATTTTTCCGGATATAACATCCGGCAATTCAGGATGTAGACAATGACACCAGGGGTTGCAAT
This sequence comes from Astrothelium macrocarpum, assembly GCA_021030915.1. Taxonomy (NCBI): domain Eukaryota; kingdom Fungi; phylum Ascomycota; class Dothideomycetes; order Trypetheliales; family Trypetheliaceae; genus Astrothelium; species Astrothelium macrocarpum. The sequence continues at coordinate 92,243 of JAGEMR010000074.1, read as the reverse complement.
AAAAGATTTCACTGGCGAGGGTGAGTAACATAGCCACCGCAGGTCTCATAGGGAGGACCACATACCATTTTCAATAATCACCATCGTAAACGAAATCATAAACAATTTGTTGAGAAGTTATCTCTAAGGTTATACTGTTGCCTGTTATTGAGGGTCTCCCATGAGGCGTACGGTGAATTATCTCTTTCGCGGTCGAGTGACATCTCTTATTGCAACCCCCAATGGACTTCCTACTGCCCAGGTAATCATAAGAGCCTAGAAATTTCAGAAGATAAATTTTGCAACAACAATTTGAAGTGATGCCTGTAAGAAACAGACTATCTGTTGCAAGAGCTTGAAAGAATACAGGAATAAGTACGTGAGATGGAGGACGGGAAAAGGCCTGATCCGATTTCCTCGTATTCACCACCACGAGGCGCAATTGTGCAAACAGTATTAGCAGCACAATACCCATTTATTCCTTCGGTATTCACTTCGTATTTACTTCGCATCCACAGCATGCCTGGATAACCGTATGCTCTGTTGAAATATCAAGCATGGGTGACCTACTGCAGCACATTCTTAGCCCTGTCCTTTGCATGGCTTTCGTGTGTTAAGGTAATGCTTAGCTGTGCAGCTCATTATGTGACTCGCCTTTATCCCGCAATCTTCATCTCGATCAATATCTCACTGGATCTAATATTTCCATGAACTACACTAGAACACATTTAAGAATAAGAGAATCACTGCAAAATATCTCTTTTACCCATCGGATAGGAGGGATCCCGTCTTTTTCCTCCTACAAGGCTTTTCAGAGCCAGCTCTCAACCACGACCATGTCACAACGCTACAAACTTGTCTTCTTCACGCCCCCTGCACCGCTCCCGAAGATTAAGACTGCAATTTTCGATGCTGGCGCAGGACGTTATCCACCTTCGCAGGCCAATGCCAATCCCGAGGCAGTCTATACAGAAACAGCGTGGACTAGCTCACCAGGCATAGGTCAGTTCAGACCCGGTGACAACGCCAATCCAGCAATCGGCAAAGTCGGCGAGTTGGAGGAAGTTGAAGAGGTCAGGTGCGAGGTCTTATGTGTTGGCAAGGACATTGTGAAGGCAGCCGTGGAGGCCTTGAGGAAGTCTCATCCCTATGAGGTTCCAGCATACGAGGTCTACGCGATTGAGGACTTCTAGACCTTCAAGCATGAGGGGAATGCATGGACGTCGTAGTAGCATTGCATGAAATCGGTCATAGTCTGAATGCTTTACTTCAAACTTCCGTCCTTTGCTGCATCTGCTGAGACTAGGTGATGTACGACCAAAACCTGTTTGTGAGGTAGCAGTGACGTTGCCGCCTTACTTACGGTGAAATGGTGAATCTCGATCTGCCCCGCAGCTTGCCACCGAAGACGCCATCAGGCGCATGCAATCATGGCAATCTGGAACGCTCCAATGGTGACAGCCCCATTTCACGCGTATGGCGTATTTTTTGTGGCTTATGCCTTTAATAGCCGGTGAAATTCTCCTGGTTGCCCCTGTTACGTCTCAGAACGTCGAGCGTGACCGATGACGTATCTACCCAAGGCTTGACGTGCATGTCTTTCTGCAGAGGTACAAATACGAACCTTTGGGGCACTTCTGCATCTTCTCCTTCACCGACTTTCATCATCGACTTCTGAGATACTTTTTGCAAATCCCATCAACAACCACCATATACCTTTCTTCACATCTTCAACCAAATCACATCATTAAACATGGCTGAAGCTGGACGCAAGGACTTCTCTGACAGTACGTCTCTTGTTCTTTTGTGTCATTTACTGCACCATCGTTGCTAATTCATCATGACAGAGGTCAAGGAGCAAGTCACTCCCGACTCCTCCAAGTCTACTACGGACAAGATCAAGGAGAGTGTGACAGGCTCCGGTGACAAGATTGCTCGGTAAGCTGCTCAGGCTTCATTTCTAGACATACCCGTGCAAATTACTGACACTACATGTAGTGAGGCTCAGTCTGACGACTCCAAGACCACGGTGCAAGCTACCGCTGACAAGTTTGGTCGTGAAAAGGACAAAGAGGTCCACGGCGGCACTGGTGACAGCATCTTGGACAAGACCAAGAACGCGCTTGGTCTTAACAAGGACTAAACATGTGTACTTATACCATGGTGGTGATGGAATGGCGGAGCATTGGCGCTATAGGATGACGACTTTCCTGGGTCATGCAATCGAATGTAGTTAACGAGTAACATTCTGATCCTAGTGATACCAACAAAGTCCTAATTATCTTCGAAGTCTTGTTTAATATCGTTTGTTGCTTGTGAACTTGTGTGCTTGCCTGGAATAATAGAGTTATCGAAAAACGTATTGCTACAGCCTTATGGTTAACGCGCGCCAAAGCTCAGCATTGTACGCGGAGAGATCAGCTTGAATCTAGAAAAGGGAAAATCAAAGGCTTGCTGCCTTCTCATGATCATGAGGGTAAAAATGAGGGAAGAAAGCTTCTTCCGTCTTTTGTCAAGGCCAAAACCGCGTGTTTGAAAAGATGAACCAAGGTGGCCCGTGCGGTACCTGAAGCTCTGGCGGGTAGTCCCGCTACGCTAAACCTAGCTTGTGGTTGCCCGGTCGGCAGATTTGTTTGCGAACCACGTCGTACGCGCTCATACGCGGATTCCAGCCACCCCAGCCATACTCTTCAACCACCCAAATTTTTTTGCTCCACATTAGCACATTACCCAACGTAGGAGGCAAAGAGTTTTCTTTTCTGAGAGCTAAGAGAAACTTCTCATTCTCCCACACCACATCAACACCAATTTGACCATTCGGTATCTGACCATATTGTGTTACTGAGTAGGGCTTCAATTCCTCCTGCCAATTCGACGGAGCATTCTTCTTCGTGCGCACCGAAAAGACCCAACGCATTCCACGTTGCCAATTGAGCGCTACTCGCCTACTGCTGCAGCATTCCACACATCCAAACTCCCGGCCCTTCGGGAGCCGCAGGGAGAACCGAGACGAAAGGGGAGACGGGATAGAAGCATACCACAATGCCGCCAATGCGATTTGCCGTTGGCTTCAATCGTTTCATACCATTCATAGGCTATCATCATGTTCTCATGATACTGATTGCAGTAGCCATAGTACTATTATGTACGTCATCTTCCTGCATCCGTTTAACTGGAGACCTAGCTGACATTGAATTTTTTCTTAGCTCTACTACTGGCAGGCTGCTCATCTTCGTCACCATTAATACCTGGCATCTTCCTCATATCTCTATACTATCAGCACTACACACCGATATACGACCCATCACAAGTCGATCCTGGCGTTACAGCTGCGATTGCCAACATTGTGGGCAATGCACAACTTGAGGTGCGGGTTGGATACTTTGGCCTTTGTGTCAATCCAGATGGAGGCTCTTTCTTATGCAGTGACAATGCAACTGCATTGGCGGAACAGATCAGTGTGGATCAAGATCCACTAAACTTGATTTGGGTGGCGAGCACATTCAAGAACGACATTGTCTTCCCTTATCTACTGTAAGTACCAATCTGGTTCTTGATGTGGCTGAACTTCTCGGCCTTCTCGAGTGCGCTGTTCTTGTTCTGCGATCTCTGGGATTTGTTTTCGTCTCCAGTATTTACGACATCTGTTTACATCCGTCACGTTTGTTTTCGTCTCAAAATGTCGTCAAGATCAGAAAAGCTAACGCGGAATGTCCAGAATCGTCGCCATCGTGCTTGCCTTCTTTTGCCTCCTGCTTCTCGCTACCTTCCCTGGTTGGCACGAGGAGACCGATGCCAGGACTGGATCCGACGTTGACATCAAACCTTTTCCCTCTCGACCCGTCTCCCAAATAGCCCTCGCCCTCATCTTTGTCTCGTCAGTGTTTGTACTTGTTAGCGTGTTATGGCAACATACAGCGTCAGTAGCCGCATCGCAAATCGCTCAAGATCTGGGAAATGGGAGCGTCAAGAGTGGAGTAGGGACAAGTGCGATGGTGTTGGGATGGTTTAGCTTCGGCTTACTGGTGGTGGTGACGATTGGATTGTTGGTGATGATATTGAGTATTAGGATGTTGGACAAATTGGCAGATGATTAGTAAAGGTGAAGAGATTTTGGCTATCGAACAATTGATATGGAAGATTTGTGATGATTCAGCAAGGAAAAACGAGGAGATGAAGGACGAAAAAGCAAAGAGACGACATTGGAAATGAACTTGTTGAGGATCATCACAGGAGCTACAGGATCTGGATCCGACTCCGATCCTTTGAGCGATGCTTGAGCATTTAGTAATACCCTCACCCTTTCGCACCTTCTTCACTGTATTTAGACAAAGAATGAAAGGAACTCTGCATCAGGGCGGCGTTGGGTATCACATCTTTGAGGACTATACATCTCGACCGACTTTGGCGGTTTGAGACATTGGAAAGGAGCAAGAAACCAAGGCAACGGAAGGAAGGCTTCCGCCCGTGTATATAGATAGTGCGCTGTTGCTTGGCTGGAGCAACGAGGGGCGACCGACTTAATATCAAGGACAAACTCGAAGAGCTCACTAATGGCGACTAGTGTTCGAAACGTTGTTGATTTATTTGACTGATTGGGATGTTATCTTAACATCCCAAATGTATCGTACATTCAGTAGGCCTTCAAAGTCCAGAATAGACGGCCGTAACACTCTTCCCACATTCGACTCTTTGCTCCACGCTGACGGATCGGCCATTCACCTTGATGGTCTTTCTCGGTGTAATGTGAAATCGATGGTCTTCTTTACCACGAACCTTTCGCTCCGCCTCCACATCCAACGCCTGAATATATGTTGGATTTGACACATTATTCCTTTTGCCTGTGCCAAGTTGATAGTATTCATTGTTTCCAAAGAATAAGATATCCGCTCCCCAATTGGTGTCATTTTTGGAGCTTCTGGCATTAGCATCGAGATATGTAATATTGTCCATTACAGCTGCAGCATGTGTGGCACCGATAGAAAGGCGCGACAGACGGATGGGTACAGCTTTTTTGTTGATTTCGTCATACTCAAACAAGCCACTGAATGCGGGTATTTTGGTGGGCATGCCTTGAATGTGTGTCCAGCGGCCATTGCCAAGACTACCCCAGAGACCATGACCACAAGCCCAGGTATCTGCAGTCACTCGGCCCAGGTTACGTGCCAAAGCAGTGTTGTCGGTCGGGATCGCTTTCTTTGTAGCATCGATAAGAAAATAGCTATTGGAACCGCCAGCCGCTATACCAGTCACTTGTGGAATTTGACTGGTCCCAGCATAGAGCCTTTGGATATTTATGAGTGACGGAGCGTCAACCATTGATGACTCAGAGCTGTAATCGAAGCCCAGCTGACCAAGAGAGTTGTCACCAAAGGAGAAGACTCGACCATCTTTGTCAAGGACAAGTGAGTGAAACTCGCCTGCAGCCACCTTTTGTATGTCGAAACCACGGAGCGTCGTAATTTCGTGACATTGATCGTAAGCGCCTGACGGGCGCGTAAGCCATGTCAGACCAGGAATACCGAGCTGGCCTCTGCTTGGAAAGTCTAGCCCACTGGAAGCTGCTGAGAAGACCCGACCTTTGGAAGTCATCAACAAAACATGTTCTGCTCCACCCGCGATCGCGGTCACCTTTTCGTTCCAACCAAGATTCTGCGGCTCGACGCGACGATAACTGATCCTTGACCTTGTGCTCCAAAAGGGTATCCACGTGTTTTCAAGAGGTTTAGGGTCATGCTCCTGGTCTTCTTGTGATACTGGAACAGAGTAAACTTTGCCATCGTTGCCCCTACCAATGATGCGATCTCGAGATATTGCCAAAGACTGAAGGTTCTTCCCTCGTAATGTGATAGTTGGCTCCGAAACAGCAGACGAGAAAGCCGTTCCCCATTGTAGCAAGTTGCCTTTCTCATCAATGGCCGCACCGAAATATCTGTCTAGTTTGAGATCTCTTAATAGTTTTCCGTCAAAGAAGGGTATTCGTTGAGGCCGCTTCACAACAGTCTCATTTGAGTCTGGTGCAACCACTTTTCCACTATTTGATCCCCAAGCATAAACTCCCGGATTCTCCCAACTCCTCTTTACTTGCAAGTGTTGTGAGCTAATCAAGTCCCTGACATCTTCTTTGTGCAATCCTTTTGTCTTTTTGGGCTCTTCAAATACAACATCATTCTCCGGCGGAGCTTCGGCATGTGCATCTTTCAGAAACTTCTCTCCAGTAAGCCATTGCCATAGTGCCAAAGTTGCGCCGACAGAAGTGACGAGTGAAATGGAACGAATGAAATGAAGTTGTCGACGGGCTACGTAGGCGGACGCAACCTGGGCCTGAGGTGATTGACGGTTTACAAAGGATCTAGAGGTATTTTGGAGATGAGTTCGGGGAAATGCTCGTAATAAATGACGGATGGTCGATCGTGGTTGGAGCATCATTGCAGCTGGCTCCTAGGAGAAGTACTAGTGGAAAAGTTCATAAATCATCGGGTCATGCTGAGAAAAGCAAGACCCCTCAGAGTCCCGATTCATCAATGCATGTTGAAGCGGATACAAAGTCTTGAACGTCATCGGCCTTCGGATCGATCCGAGCGTGTTTTGGCGCTTATCGCGTTAGTTAAGCGCGCTGTACACATTGTGCATCTACAACCCCACAATCCACTCAGAGGCTCCAGACTTGGGCTGCAAGGCTTCTTTTACACAATGTACGATGAGGCTTGGTACAATGCATTTGTCCCGAGTAGCGCGCAACAGACGGAACGAAAAGGCCACAAGAGGCGGCAATCCTTGCTTCAGCAGCCAAATGTAAGCCCAGCTGTCCTGGAGGGGACGTATTCAGATTGTTGATCGATATGTAGGAGGGCAACAAGGCTGATGATGTGCCCGTAGAAGTGGTTCCTGACATAGCAGAAGAAGTAGAGAAATTCGCTGGTCCTCCTCCCGCCACCGTCGCCCGCCGTGCCAAATCCTACAGCGACTTCTACAATGCTGTGAGAGACCATATTAAAAAGGAGAATAAATTGGAAAAGAGTCGCAGAAAGTCTCGTCAAGACATCCGGACAGAATTACAATTCGCGGATTGGTATGAAGCGAGAAGGGAAGAGCTACTGGATGCCAGCCATGAAGAGTACCAGTACGTAGGCTCTGATTTCGACATTCCATGTCAAGCACGGCATAACTTGGGGATATGAAGCTAATAGAAGACGCTGGGTAGGCTATATGGGGATCAATTACATCTGTCAAAGTCTCATTTGGACTCGTTGCTAGAAAACACGACTTCTACACTGGACCAGCTATCCATTTTATCGGATTCTTTCCATGCTGTCGAGACCCAAACGACGGCTTTTCAGGCAAGATGCGAAGATTTGTTGACTGAACAAAAGAGGCTTTCAGGAATCGCCGATGATGTGTCCGATAATTTACGCTACTATTCATATCTGGAACCCATCACTCGACGATTGAACGCACCAGGAGCAGGAAACTATGTTCGTGCTCAGGAATATTCAGACATGCTTTCGACGCTGGATGAATGCATAGAGTACATGCAAGACCATGTGAGTAGTACAGGGCAGATTCAAAAGTGATCATGCTGACATTCTTAGCCAAACCATCGCGAAGCTCAGTCATATCGTTCCCGTTATCGCCTACTTCTCACTCGAGCTCTGACATTGATCCGAGTTCATTTTACAAATTCATTGCGCGAGATCGCTGCGGATGTGTCGAAACGTATAGCTGATCGCCAACTTAATGAGACTACAATGTCTGCTTTGTTGTATGCCAAGTTCCGTGTGGGCGCGCCAGACCTGAAACGAATCGGTCAAGAAATCCATGATCGTGCAGTATTGCCTTTGGGCGCAGACGCAGGGAGCGAATCCGAATACCAGAGTCTAGTCAATGAACTCTACCAGAGCTATTCTACCACCCGCGGTCGGCTTATTCTTCCACTAGTCAGCAAAAAAATGAATGACATAGCTCTCGCACCGAGCTCCTCGAAAGACGTCGTTGCGTTTGCACGAAGTAGCATTAGCTACATACGTGGGATTTGTATGGACGAATACGATTTATGGGGTGAATGGTTCTCCACCGAGGAAGGCCTCCACGATTTCCTTGAATCTATTTGTGAGCCTCTTTACGATCATTTGCGACCACGAACGATACACGAAACACATATACTCAAACTGTGTGAGCTTTGCACGCTCATTCAAACAAGATATATGCATGAAGAAGAAGACGAATTGTCGCCAATAGACACACATCGTCTAGATTTTGCCACTCTGATTCAACCAGCTTTAGAAGATGCGCAGACTCGACTAGTTTTCTTAGCTTTGAATATCCTCAGAAACGACATTGAATTCTACAAACCCAAACCTGCCGATCTGGATTACCCGGCTCGTTTTCGTAAAAATTCCGTCTCGTCAAACCGAAATGGTCAGCCTATCCTATCCGGCCGAAAGACCTCTAATGCCGGAGTGAAGGATCCAACAATAGTGGAATCCGACCTCCTCGAAAGCGACAATGACCCCAGACTACAAGTCGAATCTCATTCCTGGTATCCAACCCTCACAAAAGCAATCTGGCTCCTAAGCCGCATCTACCGTCTCGTCAACGTACGCACCACTTCCCCCTCCCTCCCTCCTCCCTCCCCCACCCCCTGCTAACCTCTCCCCCAAGTCCACCGTCTTCGACGACCTCGCCCACCAAATCGTCCACCACACCACCCTCTCCCTCAGCACCGCCTCCACCAGCCTCCGCTCGCGCGCCGGCCCCACCGACGCCTCGCTCTTCCTCCTCGCGCACCTCCTGCACCTCAAGCAGCGCATCGTCGCCTTCGACATCGAGTTCGTGCGGCCAGACATCGCGCTTGACTTCTCCTCGCTCACCAGCACCTTCGCCGAGCTGCGCGCCTCGCGCGGCGCCGCCCTGTTCAACCCAGCCAGCTGGCTGCGCCTGCTCGGCCGCCGCGCGCTGCTGCCGCGCGTCGTCGCCAACATGCTGGACGCGAAGGTCGAGCTTGACGGAAGGCTGCGGGCCGTGATCAATGAGCTGACGAGGGATGTGGCGGGGAGGATGACCGCGCCGGTGGTGGGGAATGCCGTGGCGAAGAAGGATTTTGATGCTAGGGCTGCCGCGAGGGCCGTGCGGGAGGCGACGGAGAGGGAGGTGCAGGTGTTGAGGGCGAAGTTGGAGGAGTATTTGGAGGATGCGAGGACGAGGGAGACGTTGGTGGGGGCGGTGCAGGATCAGGTGGTGGAGAATTATGAAGAGTGGTATGAGGGATATGTGGTGGCACGGGGAGGTGCGAATGGGAAGATGGGGGGTAGTAAGAAGGGAAAGGGGAGGGAGGATGAGGTGTGGGATCCCGATGCGTTTGCGGCATGGAGTGAGGATGTATTCAAGGTGGGAAGAATGTTGATGAGGGAGAGCGAAGATGATAATGACGGGGAGAGTAGAAATGTCAGTCGTAGTGGTAGCATCTAGCATATATTGCATTTTAGCAATTCAGAGACTCTATTGACAGTATTTGGGCGTGTGTACTGGTTGACTTTCTATGTCCACACTGTTGAAAATTCAAACCGCTTCTCATTCCCTGGGGTATAATGTTGAATGAAGCCTTTGCATAAGCTTTTGTTGAACCTGTCAACGCCAAGCTTATGCCTCAAAAAACAAATTAATCAAACGCCGTGATATGCAATCAGCATTGCCTTATACTGGCAATGGAAAGGTTCCAGCCCACGATGCAATCTTCTTTTTGAGATCAACCAATGATTGCACCTCTCCAGATGCAACCTTTGCTTTAAAGTCTTTCAACTTATTGGCATCTTTGGGTAACGAGGCTTGAATGTCCTTGGTCAGTTGGATACATTGATCAATGTATTCGGCAATCTTTGCAAAATCCTTTTCTCCGAGACCTCGACTTGTCATTGCCGGTGCACCAACACGGATACCGCACGGTGTCAGAGCAGACTTGTCACCAGGCGTCGTGTTCTTGTTGCAAGCAATGTTGACTTGCTCAAGCACGGCCTCAACTCTTGCTCCATCCAGGTTGTGTGGTTTTAAATCCAACAAAACCATGTGGTTGTCTGTGCCATCCGTCACCAACCTATGCCCCTTTGCTTTGAACTCATGCTCAAGTGTCTTGGCATTTTTGATGACTTGTTCTTGATATAATCTGAATTCAGGACTTTGTGCCTGTTTCAGTGCCACAGCTAGGGCTGTGATTGTGTGGTTGTGCGGTCCACCTTGATGGCCTGGAAAGACTGAAAAGTTAATGGGTCCTTCAAGATCATACAAGACTTCTTTGCCAGTCTTGGCATCACTCTTTCTGACACCCTTTCGGAAGAATATCATAGCCCCACGAGGACCTCGTAAGCTTTTGTGTGTTGTTGTTGTGACGATATCAGCATGTGGAAAGGGGGAATCATTGACACGAGCAGCAATCAGACCACTGATATGCGCCATATCAACCACCAGGTAGCATCCTACAGCATCTGCAATCTCTCGCATACGTGCATAGTCAATGGTACGGCAATAGGCGGATGTTCCAGCGACAATGACTTTTGGTCGATACATGAGAGCATTTTCGAGGAGTCGGTCATAGTCGATGAGACCTGTTTGAAGATCTACCCGGTATGGAAAAGTCTCAAAATATGTAGAGACAGCCGAGATTCTGTAATTGTCAGATTTTGTACCTTGGAGAGATGTTCGCATTGTTAACATCTTGAGATTACATACTTCCTCTGTGGTGTTTGGTATCCGTGACTCAAATGACCTCCATGTGGAAGATCAAGTCCCATCAACCTGTCATGAGGTCTCATGATTGCTTGATAGACTTGTAGGTTTGCCGGACTCCCACTCAGACATTGTACATTGACACCCCATTTCTGGGGATCCAGACCAAATGTCTGTAGGGCACGAGACTGACATGTGAGCTCGATTTCATCAATGTGTTCGTTTCCACCATAGTATCGTGCACCAGGATAGCCTTCCGAGTATTTGTTTGACATTGGCGATCCGAGTGCATCAAATACGGCCCGTGACGTAACATTTTCGGATGCTATGAGGAGAATTGATTCACGCTGACGTTGGATTTCTTTTTTCTACAAACGTCAGCGTAATTCAAGAGATATCTGGGCGAACTGACCATTATCTCAGCGATTTCTGGATCCAAGTCAACCAGAGACCTTTCCATAAGCTATTCAACGTCAGAGCGGTCTGCCAGAAAAGATCGGATACAGCTTACGTCTTGGTGGGATTTGGGAAGAGCGTAGGTGTGTATTCCATTTGTTTCGCCATTGATTCCATTTGATACACTCATGATGGCGACTTTTAGAATTGACTGTGTAGGATGTAATGGTGAAATTTCCGAAATTTTCAATTATCGAAAGAGTAAGATGAAAACTAGTGGAAGGAAAACGGCGGGCTGAACAGTAAAGAACTTGTCGGGTATGACAAAGTCAACCAAAAGCGGCCCGTCTCCGGTGTCGGCTTACGTCCGGTTTTCCGATGTTATCATCTTGTAGATCGATAGGTATACACCAATCAGCAAATTCCTTATTGAGAAGCATCCAAACCAAATGACTAGACCGAATTTGCTACAGTTAGTGATGTTCAGACAAGGTCGGTAGCCAATCTGCCTTGCACTGCTGGCAAGGCAGCCTCAGCCTCTTGGCTCTTCTATCAAAACTGCGTCTCACCCCGCTTCGCGATCTTGACATCTCTGAATCTAACCTTCTCAGCAAAATGGATGACCTGATGTAAAAGATGGTAGTGGATCTTTCTGCGCTTGGCTTAGCAAGCAACGTCATCCAACTCATAGACTTCACTTACGTACTAGTATCCGATGCGCGATCGCTTCGGGATTCGGCAAAAGGTCTGTCAGCCCAGAATAGTGATCTCGAAACCGTCGCCAAAGATATCAAGCAGCTTAGCTTAAGCATCAAAGACCAGTCTACGAGCGCATCATTAAAAGTGCAAGCTGACGAGGTTCCACTCTTTTCGCTTGCTGAATCATCATGTACGATTGCGGATGAACTCCTTGGAGAGCTATACAAGTTCAAGCTACAGGCTGGGCCACACGTGAAATGGTCAAGCATTTGGCAGGCATTCAAAGCCACGATGAAGAAAGATCGGATCGAAAAACTGCAGATTCGACTTGATATGCTGCGGCAAGAAATCACTGTCCAGGCAGTCCTCATCACCAAGTATGCTTATGTGCATTTCATGCGCATCTGTCTGTTGCGCACTTGCTTGTCTTAGAGGGTTAATGGCAGAGTAGGAATCGGCAAACGAACATGATAGCAAATATTGACCGTTTACTGCTCGAGACTGCCAAAACAAAAAGCGAAACCACGCATCAACTTCATAACGTTGTCGAGCAGCTCAAATCGATCAAGATTTCCCAATCCGCCCAAATCTCAAAAAAAGATCTAGACTCTTACCAGTCTCATCTTCGGAAATACATTTCCACGGGCCTGCAATTTATGCAAAGCCTGGAAATTTTGAAGAGTTTGAAATATGACACGATGCCTGTACGGTACTCTGCGATCAGTGAAGCTCACGCTCGGACTTTTAACTGGATCTTTCATCCCAAGAAGCTACCACGAAGTGATCCGAGATCGCGAATCAAGTTTGTAGATTGGCTTTATGAGGGAGACGGCATATTTTGGGTTTCTGGCAAACCTGGTTCAGGCAAATCGACACTGATGAAATACTTGTACGATAATGAGCAAGCAGAATCAGCCCTCTAACAATGGGCAAAACCCCTTCGGCTTATTCGAGCAAGTTTCTTCTTCTGGAACGCGGGTACAACAATGCAAAAGTCTTTGAGTGGACTCATTCAGTCGTTGCTGCACGAGGTTTTGCAAGAATGTCCTCAATTAACGCCGATTCTATGTGCGTCTAGGTTGACTGACGCTCATGATTTCAACACTCGCTCTTCTGCTCCATGGTCCCTCCCTGAATTGTCCATGGCGTTCAATAAACTCAAAGATCAACGCATGGACGGCATCAAGTTTTGCTTCTTCATTGATGGTCTTGACGAATATGATGGTGATCACCTTGAACTTATAGAAGTACTCCAAAATATTGGGGTCTGTCAGAATATCAAGTTGTGTGTCTCTAGTCGTCCGTGGAATTGCTTTGAACGTGCTTTTGGTGCCCGCTTCGACCACAAATTGTATCTCCAGAATCTGACGCGGCAGGACATTGCGCTTTTTGCCCGAGCAAAGCTGAATTTGTATGCGCGTCAGGCTGCGGAGGAATCCGAAGCCAGACAATATGAGGAACTCATTCATGAAATTGTCGACCGAGCGCAGGGCGTGTTTCTTTGGGTCGTTCTTGTGGTTCGGTCGCTCCGCGATGGGTTCATCAATCGGGACAGCATTGCTATTCTCAAGGACAGGTTGCGTAGCTTGCCTACAGACCTTGAACAATTTTTCGCGCTTATCTTGAGCTCTGTCGACAGAGTCTATCAATGTCGGCTTGCGCAGACGTTCCAGATCGCTCTTGATGCAGAGCAGCCCCTACCTCTACTGTTGTATTCGTTCATGGATGAAGATGACCCTGACCTTGCGATTAAAATGCCATTTATGTGGATGGAAGTTCTTGAAATAAAGCGGAGGCAGAACGAAATGCAATGGCGGCTGAATGGACGTACCAAGGGTTTGCTAGAGGTTTCCCGAATCGCTAACAGAGCCACTTTCACCGACTACACAGTAACCTTCTTGCATCGTACTTTGCGAGATTTTCTCATGACAAAGGAGAGGGCAAATATGCTATGTTCCGATGCTGGACATGGCTTTTGCGCTTCTCTCAAGATTGGCAAAGCACTTCTTGTTGCTCTCAAAGCCGGCTTGTATCCACGGTCCCACATTATTCCTATTATAGAGAACATCGGCAACCTCGCTCGAGAAGCGGAACTTCAAACGGATAGTTCAGACACAGATTTCCTGGATGAACTAGAGGTAGTCGGGCGGATCAGGGCACGTCGTTTCCTGAATGAAAGGGACTCCTTCTGGAAATTTGCTGTGAAGAAAGATCTTGTCATCTATCTTGACCACAAGACAAAGTGTCTGGGTCAACTATACACAGAAGACCAGCCGTTGTTGATACCTGCTTTAACAAGATCCGTATATACTTGTGAGAGCCCCAGGAGAACTGAAATGGTTAACATGCTCTTGAAGCATGGCTACGAACCGAATCAGAAGTCTTGCTCATCCACGGTCTTTGCCCAGTATATTCGCTCACAACCAACCCTCGATTCGAAGTACTCTCGGTTCTGGTTTGAAATGCTTGAACTGTTGATCTTCCACGGTGCAGATGTCCAGCGCGGAGGCTGGGAGCTCATTGATATTATTTCAGAGCCTAAGCCAAGCTTTGATGTCTTGGTTGGGCGCAGCCCCGTCATTCGTACGCTCGAAGTTTTACTTGCGCATGGAATGAATCCAAACAAATCTGAGCCCGCGTCTATGTGGCAGAAATTCCTTGATATTGTTCATTTCCAGGAGAGATTGGGCTACGAAAATTTCTACATCATGGGTCTGGACGCCTTCGTTCGTCACGGAGCCAATTTAAGTTTAGCTGTCCAATCTGTATCGAATGACAGCGGAACAGATTGTATAACTGCAAAAGAAATCATCAAAGGCGTATTAATCTGGCAGAATGGTACTGAAAGAGTAAAGAGTGAATTTGAAAGACTGAAGCAGGCATTAGCAGAACCAGAAGCTTGCGGTTCAAAACCTCATGCAGGAGATCAGACGTCTCCGCAAGCAACAAGGGCAACTTTGGAGAAACCGATCATCGTTCAACAGCCCCTGCCATTCCATGATTGTGTCGCGGCCGAGAATTTACCAAGACCGCCGCCTTTTCAAGCTCCATATAGTGAACAGAGGCGTGGTGGGTCTGAGCACGCCTTGCTTAACTGCATATCTCCTCGGCCGCCCGATCAACGGCTTTCCCCTTCACGCCTATATTTGAGAGACGACTCCTCAGTCTGCAGAGATCTTCAAACCTTAACAAGAGAAACCTCTCCTTTGAATCCACACAATTGCGACAATGATGGACAATTGTGTCAAGCTATTCGGATATCGCAACTTTCTATCAGTCCCTCCGATGCGGATTCCGTGGATTGCCTCAGTCCCTCCGATGCGGATTCCTTGGCTTACCCCAGTGCTGTCCGAGGATTGGCTGTATCGCAACGACTGCAACAGTCTCCAGATTTGAGCCAGCACGTCACGCCGAAACTTCCACTTGCAAAGCAGCATCAGTTGAGGCGCAAAGGCCGGCGTGAATATCTCGCTTCCGCTTATCTGAAGTTCTCCTCGATTGCAACGAATCAATTTAAGTCCAACAAAGCATCTTGAGACCGGTTTCTTTAAGAGTACTGCTGCCAAAAGAACAGTTTTTGCGTCAAATTGAGGATTGTAATCGCAAACGAACTTGAACTCTGTACGAGATACTTGGGACGCCAGAGAAAAGAATTCTGTGGAAAAACACCAAACTCTGAGAGCATGTTTGTTTGATGTTCGGCTTCATTACCCATTGTCTATAAATCGGTGGTGTGGTGACGGTCTACAAAACGGGAGACAAGTCGCCAGAATTCTAAATTGAATGACATTTCTATCCGCTTTGGTGCTTTGAGGCGGGAGTAGGTTACGTTCTTTCTCCAGCTACTGGTATGACCCAAGACCGGTCTGTCTTCAGATCCACCACAACTACCTCAGGGTCCAATATTGGCTAATTACCAGATCCTGAAACGCTATTAAGGATCTCCTTGATCAAGACCAAATCACGTTCTGGATTCACTTGCCAATTGGCAATGGCAAATCGACAAGCGGGCGATCCTTCCCACGATGTACCAGAAACGTAAATTTTTCTAGTCGAGTTGATACGTTTGACCAGATCCTGGTTGATGCAGTCGTCAGAAGCTTTGAACAATACGACAATATACACCCGGTCCAAGGCTGCTTTAGAGTTCCGCTCTGTCCGTGGAAGCAGCTCGTATACTGGATGTTGAAGAAGGTATTTTGCAACACCTCTTGCCAAGGTAATTTGCCGCTTTAACATATCTGCATATCCTTGACGACCGTATGCTATCAGGGTAGCATAGACTGGCAGAGCACGGAATCTGCGCGAATTTTCGATGCCGATATTGAGTGGGGATGGGACTACTGGCCCACTCTCTGCAGCAGCGTTGAGATACGCTGCCTTGGCATTTTGAAATGTAGCTACCCCCATGTTTAGGTGACGACTCAAAAAAAACCCGCAGTCGTAAGGAACGTTAAGAAGTTTGTGAGCATCTCCCGCTATAGAGTCAGCAAGCTCCATTCCTTCGCATCCTTGGGCAAGGCTCGGGTAGTCTTCTTTTGGAAGCAGCCTGCCGAACAGGCCGAATGCTAAAGAAATGTCAATATTTGGACAAAGTAGCACCATCGTAATCAAGAAACCGACCTCCATCCACGTGCAACCAGGCACCGTGTTTGTCGCAGAGCTCTCGAATGGCTTGCATGTCTTTGTATCCGGAGGTAGCAAAGTATCCAGTGTTAACTTCACCACAGGATATCGCCACGATCGAGGCAGTCTTTCTCTTTTGCAAATGCTCTTCCAATACGTGCAACGATCCGAAAGATGACGTTGCAGGGCCGTTCAAAGCAACGACATTGGCTCTCCCAAGACCGACAATGCTGGCAGCTTTGGCCAAAGAAGAATGGGGCGTTGCAGTAAGAATTTGAATCATCTCAAGCCCAGCTCGTTGCATAGCGCCCAATATACCATATTCACCAGTGCTGATATTGCTTTGACCAACTTGTTCGGCTGCTTTGGAAATAATATACTCTCTACCACACGCCAAGCCAAGCACGTTGCTTGCTGTTGCGCCTGTGGTGAATGTTCGATGTCCCCATTGTTCGGAAGGAAGATCGAAGAGATCACAGAGCAAACGAAGTGCTTGATCTTCGACTTCGGTGACGATCGTTTCGTTGGGAAGATGAACCTGGACGTTCTGATCACATTCCGTTACAATCTGATCCGCTTGATATGAAGCCGGTGTTGTTCCTCCTGTGACAAATCCATAAAAGTTAGGTGATCGGCTTGGATAATTCAGTCCAGGCACAATGTCCTCCTTGATATGGCGGATTGCGGCATCCTCGCCCAGTGGATCCAAGGACTTACGTAGGGCATTTCGAGCCCTTTGAATTGCAATGAGAGATGGTAGGACGACTGTTTCTTCTTGCATTGCCATGGCCTTTGGAGTAGCGTTGAAATATGTCTTCAATGCAAATCCGGTTTGAACCTAGTTATTGCAAGAGAGTACTAGAATGTGACGAGAGTTGTACTGATAGACATCAAGTGTAATTTGAACATATAAATATCAAGAAAATGAATCATCATATGCAGGATCCATCAAGATTTGAGAATTGAGCGAGTGACAAGATCCTAAATTAAACTCTTGCCTCTTAATTATGACTCCTACTCAGTGAATCATCTTGACTGTAGATCTACCGAGCTTTTACTTGTAACGAACGTCAAGCTAGCACGGCTTGCGATCAAGAGATTGCAAGGCAGTACGAACAGCTTCTTTGAGGAAAGTGACATGAGAGCTGTGGATGAAGAACGCGGTGCCAGAAATCATTAGGTGAAAAAGATGATTGGCTTATTCACGTGACGTAACTTTTTACTTGATCTGATTGGCTTGCTCAGGATTCCGAAAGACCCGCTATTTCGTGCATGAATCGACGAGGCGGAATCAACACTCATCAAGATTCTTGCACCGACGCCTTCTGGAAAATGGCTGCTTCCTGCATTTTCTGCAAAATCATTCGCGGTAGGAAATTGGTTCGACGCTGTAGCTTCTGATGGTTTACTCAAAAGTACCTATCTAGGCGAAATCCCGTCCATGAAGCTCTTCGAGTCGGAGCGGACTCTGGCATTCCTTGATATCAACCCATTGAGCCGAGGTCATGCTGTGAGCCCTCTTCGGGTTGGAATAGTCATTGGAATTATCCTAAAGATTTGCAGCTCGTGATTCCTAAATTTCATGGTGTAAAGCTCACCGATATACCCGACGACCAGCTCCATGAGCTTTTGGTAAGTTCTGTTTTCTTTTTCTCTTTTTGAAGAAAAGCAAAAGAGCCTGAAATCTGTATTCAATTACTGTTCCTAAAATCTAACAATGTTCTAGCCAGTCGCCAAGAGAATTGCATCGGCAGCGTCAGTCGAGAACTTTAACATATTACAAAACAACGGGCGGATAGCGCATCAGCAAGTTGATCACGTATGCAATTTTTCAACTTCATCGTCTATCTTCCACCTCTAACAATAGCATCATAGGTCCACGTTCATATGATACCCAAGCCAAATCAGCAGGAGGGCCTGGGTATTTGCTGGCCGCAACAACAGCTTGAAAAGGATGAGCTGCAGAAGCTTTTTGAGGAAATCAAATCGAAAATGTAATGTGGATTTTCGATGGAGATTGTATATGAAAGCAATGAGTATAGACAAGATAGCCTCCTCCAAGCACATGCAGTTCCTACGTGCCAGCAACGCCAAGCATGCGTTAAGAAAATCCCATGCTGTAAGACCAGTGGTACTGCTAGTCCAGTCGCCCCGCAGATGCCTCAATGCGAAAGTATTCTAAACCCCACGAAAAGCTTATGAGAAGAAAGGATGTAGTAAATTACAGACAATGCAACAATGCAACCATGCTCCCACCGCGCAGGGATATCACAAACCCCCATAGCAAATTCACCCACGCATCTGTCCCATGCTCAGAGAAAGAAACGCCATGACATCACATGAATGTAAAAAAAAAAAAGAGCCGCAACCACGCACAAAGCAACACGGCAAATGCACCAAACTCAACGCCCCCCCCCGAACCCAACTCCTCCCCTTGCAATCACCCACTCCCCGCGGACGACGCCACCCCAGACCCAGCACCCGAGCCATTCACCGCCTGCCCAGCGCCCCCACCAGGCGGTTGCGCATACCCGCCCTGCGCGGCAGGCACGGGCCCGACACCGCCGTTGACGGGACTCCCCGCGGCGCTGCCGCCCTTGGCAGCCAAGCTGACGCTCATGCCCATGCGCTCGCGCTCCAGCTTCTCCTTCTCCATCATGGCGCGGTCGGCCTTGGTGACGCGCGGCTTGCGCACCGTGGCGCCGCCCCGCGCGCCGCGGCCGCCGCGGGAGCCCCGGCCGGAGGTAGGGAGGCCCGTGATGGGGTTGATGGAGGGCCCTGGGGGCGCGGAGGTGTGGTGGTGGGTTGTGGTTGTGGTTGTGGTTGGGGGGTTGGTGGGGTTGGGGGTGTTGGAGATGGGGCCCGAGGTGGTGGAGGAGGAGGGGAGGGTGGCGGTGGAGGTGGCGGTGGTGGTGGGTGGGGGGGGAGTCGGGTGGACGGTGGAGTGGGAGGTGGTGGTGGAGTTGTGAAAGGTGGCGCCGCCGCGGGCGGAGGTCGAGGTGGTTGTTGATGAGGTGGTGGTGGTGGCGAGACGGCCTCCGCGGGAGCCACGGCCGCGTTTTGGAGGGGTTTTGCTGGCGGCAAGGCTGGGAGGTAGGGTTAGTATGTGAAGAGATTATGGAGCTCTGGGTGGAAGATTTGGAGATCGGGTGGATTAAAAGTAAAAATGCTGTGACGTACCTCTCTGCTTGTTTTTCTGCATCCGTTTTGAGTGGTCCGCTATACACGAAGAAACCTTCCGAGGCGGCAACGGCTTGCTGTTCCCAAGCCATTTCAGTATCGTCAATGAAATCGTCGTCTTTGTCGTAATCTTCTACTTTCTTCCGTCGTTTCCTTGGTTTGCCGTCGAGCGTCTTTCCCATTCCTCCATCACCATCGAGATCGTCCATGCCCCCCATTTCGACATTACTATCATCACCTGCACCATCGGAAATGTCGAGACTCATAAGGTCATCACCTTCACCTCCAAGTGAAAGTCCTTTTTCCAGAGCACCAGCTGCAGCAGCCACACGCAAGAGCTTATCTCTATGTGCGGCCGCTCTTGGATTTAGCGCATCACGTCCATATCGAGAAGTGATCTCTTGAGCAATATTGATTGTATTGCCTCCGGATGGATTTAGTGGAATTTGAATGTCAATGTCCACAGCCTTCCCATTGACAACACCATTTCGTCCTGTCGCTGAACCTGGTCCAGAGGGTCCAAGCGAAGCGGGATCTAACAAACCGCTACCTGAGGGCAAAGGCGGTGGGGCCTGAGTGCGAGCAGGCTTGGTTTGAGGACCTGGTGTAGATCTGTTGGAAGGCGGATGACTGTCATCGGGATTTGACGTTCCCGCTGGTCGTAAAGGTTTTGTGGAATCAATTGCCATGGGAATAGATGAGTTATCTGGCTGAACTTTTGGCGTAGGATGTGAAGTGATGGGGACCACAACAGGCGATTGATGCACGTGTAACTGTGTAGGTGAGACAGGTGCAGACATTGAAGGCGCGGGATTTGGTGCCGGCGCGTGCACATTATGAAGAGGAGTTGATGAAGATGGTGGTGCCGACGGAGTGGGATCAATTAAACTAGAAATAGCAGGTGATGCGCTTGCGCGATTGAATAGACGCGGCGAAGGTAATGGTGGACCATTAGACATATTGTTATGGAATGATACTGCTTCAGTAGTTGCTCCACGAATTGGATCGTAATTTAATCCACTGGATTGCGGTCGTGGTGTCGGAGGACCTTTGGTAGGGGCAAGTGAAGGTGTTGATCCAGGCGTAGAAGCTTCCGCTTTAAGAGTCACCTCAGTAGGCTGCTGTTTTTGGGCAGTAACCACAATTTCGGTGATCTTTGTTTGCCGTGTGACTGCATTAGTAGATGAATCATCTTCGGACATTTTTTGTTTCTTTGCTGCTGGGGCTCTGGTCTTGCGAGGCTTCTTTGCCTTTGCATCCTCGATTTTTACCTCGCCATTGGATTCCTTTTTCTTTCGTGGACGGCGTATTTTGGTGGTGGTTGTGGTGGTGGATGTGGTGGGGTTATTGTTAGCATCAGATAGAGGCGCATGCGTGGGGCGGCCGCTGGCTGCAACACCATCTTTTGCATCATGAGATTGCAAAACAGAATCGGAATTGGCATTGGTCGTTGCGTGTTCGGGCGGGCCGAGCATCGGGGACTTAGGTGGCGTCGAGATTGGCGACGACTCTGCCCCATCAACCTCCATCTTATCCGACGATCTTTGCGCCGGCATCCTCAAACCGGCAATGAACAAAGAAAAGAGGCCCAGAGCACCAACGAATCCTACAGACAGATTCCAAATCTCCCATTCATGCACCACAGCAATCACTGGATTGAGTGTCTGGAGCGTCTGAATGCGGTGCCGGCACGAGCCAAACGGGGAGGCTGGTCACTCCCAGATTCAACACCATCAACGGTTGCGACACTACGGCAGCGGCACAACAAGTCCAACGTCTGGAAATAGATGCAGCACTTGCTCGGCCTGGGACGGGCTCACAGATGGTCAGAGGAGACTTATGCAAGCGTGAGCGGGTAAGTTGGCATGATCGGGTTGATGACACGGGGTGCGATGCGTCAGCTATTGATGGAACAAACGGGCCAAACGACAGCAGTTTAGGAGTTGCAAGAGGAAAAGGTCGCATGGCAGAGGCGAGGGGGATTTGGGGGAGATATACGGCAAGGGAAAACAAGCATAGGGTCGGCAGCTTTGGACAGCTAGACCCATTGGAAGGCCGACCAAGCGCATGCCAGCTAAGAGCAGGTGCGAATCCGGAGCGGAGGGGTCCTCAGACTTTCACAATTCGTGTTCGGGGGCTTGCACTCTGAATCTCTTTTGATCGGAGACGTAGCCGTGGCTGTTTTTGTCTGCTGACTTTTTCCGCTGTCCGCCTATCAGCCAGGCATTCAGATCCACCTCACGCCGTATCCTGCCCAGTCATCAGTGAATGAAGAGCTTCTTCTTCTACATGTGAAGAGCACGGAGGGCCGTGTGACTAGCCATCAGCCGCAAATGTGGTCATGACCGTGACTGTAACAGTTGTCCATCCTGAGACATAGCTTATTCAGGCTCTCGACCAAAACAGCAAATCCTATACCACGACCAGATGCAGTATAGGGCCGACAAATCTCCGCAAACTCTAAGAGGCGGAGCGATTAGAAATATTGCTTCTGGGCCAGGTCTCAGGTGCAGACAGGCTCAGAGAAGCTCGTTGTTGTGCAAGGAGCAGGAGTAAGGTATTTGCTGGCGGCGAAACAGATGAGTTCCGATAGGCTGGCGTCGGTTACGGAACAGGTCTAGCCCCACGGCAGATGCAGGGACTAGGCGACGAGCTTAAATTTTACCGATCCTGGGGTTGAGATACTACAACAATCATGGCCTGGCCAACACGTGGAGACCGTTTCAATCTCGATTTCAATTTGGAACATCAATTGCAAGACGCTGCAACTTCTCCAAGCGTCGCATTCGTTCATGATATCAAAGAGAGGTCGCCGACGACTCCCAAAGCCCCAGCTGCTCCTTCGTTCAAGGACCAGACTACTGGATTTCCCGCGCATAGAAAGCGCACGAGCAAATTCACATCCAAGCAGCAGACAGCAAAATTGTCCCGAGACCATCCCAAAACTGATAATCATGACTATGCTACTGATACGACAAGTGCCATGCCACATCAAACGCACAGCCACACACTCAGCTTTGAAGACCAAGAAAGACGAGAGATTGACGAGGAAAATAAGCAGAAGCTTGCGCAAATGTCAGATGCAGAAATAGAAGAAGCCCGCGCAGACCTCTTGTCCTCTCTCAACCCTGCATTAGTAGAAAAGCTACTCCGAAAAGCAAATATTGATGACGATCGTGATGATGCCGAGTTCCCTAATCTGAATGTAAAGCAAAATTCCAACAAATCATCCAAAAAGGTTTCATTTCAAGATGATGCTCACGTGGAATCGCTAAACAAACCAGAGACATCAGTACACCAGCCAAAAGCTGAAGATCTTGAGTCCGATGATCAACCATCAGCAGCTATTCACGCCGATTTATCATCGTCACAATGGTCCTCGAATAATCTTGATCAACTACAATATATCCTTGAGCCGTCTTCAATACACTTTCCCAGCGCACCAAAGCCACCAGATTTGGATCCTTCATCACCATCCTTCCTTTCCGACTTGCATTCGAAATATTTCCCGCAGCTCTCCCATGACCCTTCAAAACTCTCATGGATGACGGAAGCGTCCGGCATCTCAGAATCCAATTCCACGTCAAATACAAATTATTCGCCCGACGCGCCCGGCTTTGCTCCTGGGGAAATACGATTCTCCTTTACAGGTGCCCTCCTTTCGCCGCGAGTCGCACAAGGCATACCGACTACAAAAGGTCTGCATCACCATGGCGATGCCCCAGATGCAGCGGGGTACACGATAGGAGAGCTCGCGATTCTGGCTCGAAGTACCTATCCAAGTCAACGCTGTATCGCATACTCTGTGCTCGGCAAGATTCTTTTTAGATTGGGAAAAGGTGAATTTGGTGACACAATGGCAGAAGATCTTGAAGAAGGTGAAAATAATGAACCAACAAACGACGCGCAAGGCGAAGAGGATAGGATTGAGAGAGGAAAGGGAGAACTCGCGCGTGGGCTTTGGCAGGTTATTCATAATGAACATGTCATTGACATTTTGACGACTGCAGCATCGGATGATGGCGAAAAAAGACATTTGAGCGCCAAAGCGTATGCACAGGAGGCCATTTGGCTTTGGCGGAAGGGCGGAGGAAGAAGATGGAAGGCTGCATGAAAATTCAAAAGGACATTGATGAGGCTACCGTGCGATAGTAAGGGCAGAATTGCAGTGACTTTGGCTTGCACATGACTCGTGCGATGCCACAATTAGATCTACCTATAATACCGATGTAATCTGCAAGCGCTGAAAGTGCAAACGATGCAGCTGCCCCATTCACGAGCGCCTCTATCCCGAAGAGTTGTCTACCTTTTACGCAGCCCACACATCCTTTCCCACCCCCTCAATCCAATTACCCAATTGATTCACACTCGCATCCCACTCCTTCAACCTCGCCCTCATGCCCTCCACTTGCCCCATATCCAGCACCTTTGGCTGCACCCAATTAATGCGCGCCACCCTCGCCACCTGGTCGATCGTGCCCTTCACCAACCCCAAACTCAACGCCTTCATCACCAAATGCTCAATCTCCTCCTCCTTGACATTTGTGCTCGCCGCCACCACATCAAATCCCATCACACGCTCCTGCGGCGCCCGCCTAAACGCCGCCTCCGTCAGCGCCGCCAGCGAAATCTTCTGATACAAGAACGCCGCATGCTGCGCCAACAGCTCGCTCTCCCCCGCATGCCGCTCCAGCAGCCCATACGCCGCCAAATCGCCACGATTAAACGCAAACAGCAGATCCCTCAACCAGGCATGCGGGCCATCGCGCAGCGCATCGAGAATCGGGTGCAATAGTAGCTCTCCAAAATTATAAATCGCATCCGAGACGAGCGCAGCGATAGCGAGGTCGTGGGCGCGGGCGGCGCGCTCGGCAGCCGTGAGATCATCCAGCGAGATGCACGCGAGGTACAGCAGGGCGTTCTTGTAGTAGTGCGCGAACTCGTGGCGCGCGTGGTAGTAGTCGGCGTTGACCTCGTAGAAGGACGCGTGCACCACCGTCTCCACGCTGTCGAAGGCGTCGAGGATGGCCTCCGCGCGGTCGAGGTCCGCGCGTGCGTCGGGGTACGCGCCCAGTCGCAGCTTGATGGAGGAGGCTGCCACGGAGGCGTAGACGTAGGCGTCTTGCGAGGAGGGCTTGTTGACGCGGTCGGCGAGGGAGGAGAGGAAGGAGAGGCGTTGTTGGTCGTCTGGGATGGTTCATTAGATGGGTGTGGTGGTGGAGAGGAGTTGGGAAAGGTACCTTGGTATTCAAAGGCTGCTCGGAGACCCAGTGTGACTAGTTTGAGCTGGTTGATCTTGTCTGCAAAGCTCTTGATGAATGTGTCGAATAGCGGTATCCGTTGGGGGCCACTCTGAGGATTGTTAAAGTACTCGACCAGTAGATCCGTAAGCTCATGCCATAATTTCCTTTCCCACAAGTCCTCAAAGTCAAGGAAATAATGCTGAAGGTCGTCTGGAACTGAATCCCGTTGCTCGGCGAGGTGGTTTGGTATGGTGTCGATGTCCATTTTTAAAACGAGCTCACGGAGGCAAGAGTTCGATGTAGCTGAGGTACGACAAGATCTCTCGGAAAGCTGATCAGGGGTGTAGGAGGTGGTGGTTGGGGGGTAAAGGCAAATATTTGGATGTCGGAGCTGAAGTTTGCTCTCGAGCCTCAACTCCCAAGTCACTGTCCGCTGCTCCGTACCTTAGTCGCTAAAGCTCTCCACTCTAATCCAGCTCTACCGCCATGCAACACCTTGGCGGGCAGGCTAGACTGCTCGCCAGAAGGTGCTCACAATCTACAGGCTCTTTGAAAAAATCTAGTCTAATTGCTTCTCTATCCGTGCGATCCTTCTCCAGTTCGAGCACCTTGTTTGAAGATGTCTTTATCACGCAGACGGGTAAACCAATCATCAAGATTGCAGGTGGCAGGTGCGCTCAGATAGAGTCTTGCTTGAATATGTTACAGACTTGCTGACATGTCACTAGGTCTTCTCTCGGTGGTTCGTTGACCGTACTCGCCCGAATGCACTACAATGCTAATGGTACTATCAAGGGCACACTGCAACAGTATTTGGAGCAACCGGCTTTCTCGGTCGATATATAGTTAATCGGCTCGGTATGGATATTACGAATTGATTGCGGCAAACCTTCTTGGCTAATGCCATGATTCAATAGCGCGTTCAGGATGCACGGTTGTTGTCCCTTTCCGAGAAGAAATGGCCAAGAGGCATCTCAAGGTCTCTGGTGACCTTGGAAGAGTTGTTTTTATAGTATGCCATAGTTGGGTCAAGGTCGAGGGTTTTGTATTGACATGTTGACAGGAATATGATCTCCGAAATACTGCTTCAATAGAAGAGAGTGTCAGGCATTCGGACATGGTCTACAATCTTGTTGGGCGAGACTATCCAACCAAGTAAGGTATTAGAATCATGTCAAAATTCGCTACTAAAGTGGGCTCAGGAATTTTGACCTCGAGGATGTTCACGTAGAAGGGACGGAGCGCATTGCCGAAGCCTGTGCCAAATACGACATTGATCGCTTCGTTCAGGTCTCATCTTACAATGCGGATAAAAAGTCGCCCTCAGAGTTCTTCCGGACAAAGGTACAAAATTACTAGATATCGTACGTATTCCCAGGCTAATACATAGTAAGGCACGAGGCGAAGAAGTAGCTCGCGAAATCTTCCCCGAAACAACCATTGTCCGTCCAGCACCAATGTTTGGCCATGAAGATCGTCTATTGAACACACTCGCAAGTGTTAAAAATTTTGTCACATCAAACAACATGCAAGAGCGGTACTGGCCTGTGCATGTAAGTCATGTCCACTAAATATAACTGAGTGACCCACCAACTCATTCACTCAGGCCATCGACGTCGGTATGGCTCTTGAGACCATGATCAACGACGACAGTACAGCCGGTCAAACCTACGAACTCTACGGTCCCACCAACTACTCGACAGCCGAGATCGCCGAACTCGTCGACAAAGAAATCATCAAGCATCGAAGACATTTCAACGTACCTAAGGCTATTGCAAAGCCCGCTGCGGAGATTTTGAACCGCGCGGTATGGTGGATGAAGACGAGTGCAGATCAAGTAGAGCGAGAATTTATTAATCAAAAAATCGATAAGACGGCAAAAACATTTGCGGACTTGGACATTGAACCTGCGGAGTTGAAGAGTTTGACGTTTGAGTATTTGGTAAGTAATTTGCCGTTCCATTTATTTCTCTGAGTTCTTCTGCATCTCAGTGAAAGATATTGTGACTAACTTGTCTGCTTTTATAGAAAGGATACCGGAGTTCGGTATACTACGATCTGCCTCCCCAGACTGAACGCGAGAAGCGAGAAGAAAAGAGGTTCTTGCATGTCATTGATGACCAATGATTTGTACCCCTTTGAGCTAGCTATGAATCGCAGCTTGTAAATATAATCACGTCCGAAAGATTTCTTTCCAGGAATAAAAATAAGACATGGTAAAAGATGACACCAGCTCATATACGTTCCACGTGACGAGACTCCAGAATTCGCTTCACAATCCTAAATCAAACCAACTCCCCAAATCATGTCATTCCCATCCCCAACACCTTCCCAACGTCTCCCTTAATACAAAACAATACAATGCTTTTCCCCTCTTACACCTCCTGCGCAATATAAAACAACAAATACGCCTCCGCCCCCAACACCTCCTTCTCCCCCACCATCGTCACCTTTGCATCATCAAACATGAACCACTCCCCACCCTCCCTCGCATAATTCACATAATGCCCACTATCCATCTTCCCCTTATGCACCACCACACTCGACAGACTATACCGCGCCTCCACCGCACCACCTCCATCCCCCCTCCCACTATTCTCTTCAGCCTTCTCTCCCTCCTTTTTCTTCTTCTTCACCCCATTCTCTTTGCCCTCTGCACCCCGCTGCTGCGGCTGCGCGCCCCGCACCGTGTACCCGCCCATCTCCAACACCAGCGGAAACACGACGCGGTCTTCGATCTTGGCGCTCACGCCTCCTCCGCCTCCGCCGCCGCCGTTGCTGTTGCCGTTGGTCGACGCGGACTTGCTGCCGCCGCCCCCGCTGTTCGTCGCGCCGTTGGCGGCGCCGCTCGATGCGCCGTGCTCGAAGCGCTTGAGGTGGATGGCGAGGACGGGGGGCAGGCGTTGGATCAGGAGGCGTTTGATGGCGCTGGCGGAGGTGGAGGTGGAGGAGCACTGGGCGCATTTGTAGGAGGTGGCGGGGAGGAGTTCGGGAGAGGTGAAGCGGGCGAGCGAGGATTGGATGGTGAGTGGTGAGGAGGAGGAGGGGGCGTCAGAGGATTTGTCGGTGGTGTCGCCGTTGGCTTCGGAGGAGGCTGTTTTCTTTTTCTTGCTCACTCGTGTGCGAATGTCGAGCGAGAGGTCGAGAAACGGGTCAATGGCTGTGGTGGTGTTGTGGCAGGAGGAGCAGGTGACGGTGCTGGAGAGCTGGCCAGAGAAGGTGCGGTGGATGATGCAGGGGCAGGAGGAGGCGTCGGCGTCGAGGGCGGCGGGAGAGTCGGCGGAGGTGTTGGCAAGGTGGAGCGAGTTGAGGATAAATTGCATGTACTCGTGGGCGTCTTGTTGTTGGTAGCCAGCAAGAGTCTAGAGTGAGAATTGTGTTAGGTGGATGTTAAACGTTGAGTGGAAAGTGAACGGTCGAGAATATGGTCTTACCGATGAACCCCTCCAGCTACTGACGAGCATATTGACAGCACCAAAACCTTCTGCTTTTTCGCTTGAAAAGAACTCTGAAAATATGTCGTCCAAGCCACAACTTGTGCAATCTTCTTTGTCCCTATCACAATCACTTGCTCGATGACCCTCTGAAAGATAGAAGCTCCTTATGATAGGGTTATGGATAAGACTTTGCATGATGACGCTCATAAAGCAAGTTTGACCCATGTTGTATAGTCCACGCAAACCAGTCGCGCGGCATGGTATAAAAGCGGAATTGACACCAACAAGTTTTTGGTCTTCGGGAGTATTCATCTCGTCAAATGACCGTTTCTTTCGCCCTGGTTCTTGTTCAGCTTTTCATGTATCCGGATAGATCAACCTCTTGTCGTACCTTTCTGTAAGCGTGCAACCTCGAGCGTTGGATCATAGACAAAGTCACGACATTGTCGGCAGTACAAACATCCAGTTCTTGACTCAATATCTTGTAAACTTTGATTAGCTTTGTGCTTGCCGCTGCAAGGCAGTCACCATAGATATCATACAAAATAGATGTAACTTGTTCTCGGAATGCTTGTCTCGGTTTTCGGGAGTGAGGATAGCGCTGCACTGCAGACATAAATATACAGGCGTGAGGGATGTAGAAGGGCGTCCATCGGGCAGTCTCGACCTGTGGGTCTGGGAAGCATTTCGTCGGTCGTGAAGCATCTGCTGGATAGACGAGTGCTGTTGAAGGGCGATTACCCGGGTTCGTTCGTTCAATAGGCCTTGGACATGATCTATTCGGCGATGTTAGCATTAGAAATGTTTATATCGACATCAAGGAGAAAAGCAAATTGCGGCATTCGGTACAGGGCTGTCCATATTGAGCGACAAGGAATAGCGGAATAATCCGATAATGGAGTAAGCTTCGTCAATGTACATACCACAGCCAAAAGCAGCAGCCGGCACTGTACTCGAGGTGGTTGGAGGAGCGGCCTTGGTCTTGACGACTTTCGGAGATACTAGAGCAGCTGACTTGGCATTTGCAGTAGCAGTATCCATAGCGAGGACTAAAGGCAGGAAGTGTAAAGAGCATAGCTTAGCAAAGAGCCATCATAATGGTTGAGAAAGCAAGAATAATACTCACAGACAATAGGATCCAGCTTTGCCCCTGTCACATCGGGGAGATGGACGGGGACCTGCAGCCACAGTGGCGCTTCCCGCCGGGACGAACCGAGAATCCCAACCCTCGGATTCAGGGTCCTGTGGCTAGGCCTGACACGTGAGATCCCATAAACTCAATGTGGGTCCAAAGAAGAGTCGAATCTGGCTTTACATATACCATGCCACATATCGAGGAGCTGCCCACTGCCAAAAGTGCAACTGTAGCTCCTGGATGGGCCTACGTTCCAGATACGGGATATGATCCTTCTAAAGCCGCCATCAATCCCTCCCATCCGCAGAAACGACTCACGCGAACCCCGGCCCTAGCGACTGCATCGGGAAACGAGCTCAGTGCAAGGCAACAAACCGCCATCCAAAGACATCTAGCAGAACTAGACAAAGATAGTAGCAAGGATGTACACATACCAATACCTAGTCGCAAAGAAGCATCCAGGGGCTCGAGGGGAAAGATGACTACTGGCGTGAAAAGAATTCTCCAATCGCAAAAGACATTTGCAAATCACCTGGCCGATGAAGAGGCGATGCTAGCCATGCAGCCACGTCGAACGTCTGCCATGACATCCAGCAAGCCTCAAACCACAACGGCTCGCACACCTCGGCCTCCCATCGAGAAACGGCGACCAGGAAGACCGCCGTCTGCTTCGTCCAAATCCAAACGCAGCTCCATAGCCTACTCACAAGCCTCCTCTAGTTCTACACCAGCATCACCCTCAATAATAGCACCATCCCCCACCATATCAACGGAGCCCTCAACAATGCCTCCGCCAGCGACGACGACACCGGCAGCCGAGCCCATGGACGTCGATTCCGTCGAGCCTCCATCGCACCCTTTACTCCACACCGAGATTCCTACTGCACCGTCCCAACAAGAGCTCGATGCTTTAATCTCACAGCCATCATTATCGTATTCGGCTGCAAGAGTGGGGCCGCCACCGGTGAATGTGCCGCCGCAACGATATTTCTGCGAGATTTGTGGATACTGGGGTCGCGTAAAGTGCATGAAATGTGGAGCGAGGGTGTGTGGTCTGGCTTGCAAGTCGGCGCATGACGATAGTCGGTGTTTGAAATTCTACGCCTGATCGTTTGGGTAAGAAATTCAAAAGTGCTTTGTAAAAATGGCGTGGGTAACGTTTGAATGGCAATCACAAAGGATAGCGTGGCGTTGGTAAGGCAAGGTCAATTTAGCAATCCAGACATACACTATAGAATGTCCGGCTGATGCCACATGGAATCAGCACAATCTAAACTTGTTCTGACAGTGTTATGCTATACAAATTTTTCTGATCTAATTAGCTCACAGCAGATGAGGACTTGTCCGATTTAGAAATGCCAAGAGCCAATATTTAGAAGAAAGTAATGCACAACAAGATTTATTCAAAAATATTTGTCTATCACTACTTTTGCGTGTTGATTAACCCAATTCTTCCAAAAATGCCACACTATTGAAGGAGGTGGTGTGGGATGGAACGGACACTGGCCGAATATCTTCTCATCTTGTACACAGCTATTCAGCTTTTACACCAACCAATCCAATCTCATCATTGCCTTTTCAGTGGGTCCTGAGTACTGGGCCCACTGCAAATCATAGTCTCCACTTCCCACCCAGGGTCGCAACAAGGAATGTCACAAGCCGCTAACGACAAGATTCGCGACGTATCCCTGGCCATAAGGGTGCCACAGTTTTCGAGACATCTCTCAATAAAAGGATCTCGCATGTTAGAGAACTCATCGCATCGCCTGTTGAACGGCTGTCATGGCTCAAGAGCAGCTAACAAACAGGATCTACACGGGTGCCTGCCCATTTGTAAGGCATATGTTATACTCTATGAAAAGCTTTTCAATTGAATCAGGATTTCTGAGGCAGTAGATTATTGCGTACGTCAACGTCTCCGACTTGCATATTCCGTTCTAATTTCGAAGCTGACCAGTGCAAAGATAACACAATAATCGTCACTCAGCCATTAGCACCTATCTTCCCATTGCCTGCCTGAACAAAGACAACCTGCACAGCGGAAAAAGCTGCTACATATGCAAAGATTTCGACGCGTTTTGCTGAAGTGAAGAGTGCTAGTGCGATGGATAACAAAACATTGAAAAGAGCAATTAATCCTAATCTCAACTTCATCGAGGAAACTGAATAGAGCACAATAATAGAAGCGACAGGCAACAACGACGCCAAGGCTGTTGCTATCAAATATGTCAAACGGAATACCGTATTCTCTTCATAGCCAATTAGACCATGAATTGGTGACGGTTTCAAGAATCGATCCAGGCCGTATTCGAAAAATTTATATGTACCTTTTTCGGTGAGTAGTCTCGTAAACATATCCGTCTTTTTGCGAGGCAAAAGGGTTACAATATCCGCTTCATGGCCGTGCGGATTACGAGCTGAGCCCCAGGTATCTGAATCAACCCCTAAAAAGGACTCGGGACCCATTTCGTTTGAGCTAAGATATCTTTGAATATAGTCGAGATCAAACTTGCAAGGTTTGCTCATCGGAAGGAGTTGGGATTCTTGAATCAGAGCAGTATCTTTTGTTGCGGTTACTAATCAAAAATTGTACACAACACAAAATCCAAAGTAGATGTGGCTTACTGTACTTTTCTAGCTTCTCTCGGATATTCATTACCAAATCCAACTGTTCTCGATTACCTTCTTGAGAACGTTCCAAAAAGAAATAGTCTCTGGCAAACTCCTTTTCTTCACCATTACTAAGGCTGTCTCTAATTTGAATCTTCTTCAACTTGTCTTCAAGATATTTCAGTTCGGCTTGCATGTACAAAATATTCAACTTATTCAAAAACCCAAATCTCCGAAACACAGCTATCTCCGGAATGAGCCCCATCCTCTTCGCCAGTCGAGGGTAGCCTGCTGGAACGTCATCCGTTTTTGCCAAGTCTGGCACAGTAGATTGTGAGCTAGCCATTCTTGTAGTTATGTACTGCGTAGAATTGTCAACTTGTGGACGCTTCAGAGGAATTCGTAATGCTTCCTGTGGTATTTAGAATCGGTTCATGATTGGGCTGGAAGTAGCATAAGACCTGACGATTGTTCAAGAAACTGAAAAGTAGTCAGAAGGAAATGGGCATTGAGGCAGCCTTTGAGCAAGGCTTACCGTCTGCATGACGCCGTGGCACTTCTTTAGTGGCCTGTACCATCATAGCCTGCAGTTTTAAAACCTTTCCTCTTACAGCTGTTGAACAAGGCCCGGAGAAGACTTTCACTGTTATGATCTTCCTTGACGGTGGGGGAGTCGGCTTTGAAGCAGTTCTATCGGAGATGGGAAGGAAAGGGCCAGCGAAAAGACTACAGAGCAAATAGCTTTAATTGGTCAATACAACATGGCGCTGTAAAAGCTCAGCAAACAAGTCAACCTACACATCAGCCTCGTGTTGTGTGACCGAATTCAAGGCACCAAAACAGGCTAAACCATGCAAGGAAGAGGAAATCGGCTTTCCTAAATGATTGTTTTTTTTAGAGGCAGTTCAAGCATGCAGCAAACCTTTTTCCTTAGACCAACTTAGAGTCATACTTTTGATGGCGCACAGAAACATGTCTGCGAGATAATGTATAGTTCCACAGAACTTGTGATAGCCTATGTTCATAGCACGGCGATACAAACTGACATCCATGCAGAATGCCCGACAGAGAAGACGACCAAATCACGGCTACTGAGAAGTGACCTTACACATAATCTAGAGTTTCCACAGTAGTTTTGCTCATTCTTTGTAATATAGCGCGCTATGTGTTTGGCCCAATTTTATCGTCCTGCTTCCCAAGCTATTGATTTTTGGCATCTTGCACGAATCCTGTATGCACGACACCTGTATTTGTACTTCGCGGGGCGTATTGTCGGGACACAGGCCTTGCCCGATTCTTGAGATGGGCTTTTGCTACGATGTAAATCTTATGGGGCTGCATTTGGAAAGGTCCGATGTCACTTTCTCCTCTTCTTGTCCAATAACATACCTACACTAGTGCCAAACCATTCCACTAGGATTACATCATCCATGCATTGATCCATGTTCCATATCAGTGCATGTCGATTGTTGAATCTGCAGAGCCAAATTTATTGAATTATCAGGCACCTGCTATTAGAATGAAGCTGGGCGACAAGAGGAGTAGATGATAATCTGGCTGTGTGACGCCACGGGAAACTGGTGAAACGACACTTCTGAATTCCGCTATCAGTAGATTACATAATCCGACTCTGCCCGCCTTAATCCGCCTGAGGATGCCTGGCCCTGAGGGCGGCTTTTGCCCCAAGGGGGCCTTTGCCTGAGATTCCATAATTCAACCGAATGTTACGGGTGGGTGCAATTTACTTCTGAGGTTATTGCAGCTCATCTGCAAGTATATTCGTTTATAAACACAGCTTCCCATCTGCAAAAACAATCTGTTCCATTCGTTTACTTCAGTGACATTTCTGATTGCGCCCACAGGTAGTGGAATGAAGCGAGATCTTCTAGTAAGGATGTCTTATCTATATGGTTCATCGGCGAACTCAGGAACAGCGAAGTCAGAGTCTATCAAATCTAAATTGTGTGCTGCATGAACCTATCGGATGCCCACACTCTCTGTGTATCAAATCCGTAGTTTCGGCAGCAATTATGAAACTGATACATAAGATGGATTAAGGCAAATGCCTTACCGACGCAATAATGGCGGTCCATGGTTACCCGATGTTAAAATCTCAAAAGGTGTGGTGATCGGCTATCAGGCTGGCTATTGGTCCAGTTTCCTTGGGTCCCAACGCCATAAATGGAGAAGACAGCCACATCCTTGCCCCTTCGCGCCCCATCCGCACTCTCACATTCCAGTTCCCATCAAACATCTGGTGCTATTGATGCTTTCATCTCTGTCGTCATCGTTACAAACTTGGCTCGTCATAATCAAAATTGTCCTTGCTTCTTGATAAACCAAATGCTCTAGATTTTTGAACGAATTGAGGCCCAACGCAGCAGAAAAAGGAACAACAATGTCATGTTTTGGTGCGAGTTTGTCGCTGCCCAAGTTATCGCGGCCACGGTTAAAGAGACGCCAATCGAATGGAAGACGTGTAAAGGTTCGTTGTCAGCTAGAGTCATGTTCTCTTTCCCGGGCTATGTCAGTTTGGGACTAATTGAATGAATAAATATAGTGTTTTGATAATCAAGAGTGTGTGACTATTGCCATCCACATCAACCAGAACACAGACGAAACAATTTCAAGGTCGGTGCTATTGTGGAGTCCGCCAGGAAACTTAGCCCAGAACCTCATAGCGAAGCATATCGTCACCGACGTGCTGGAGTTACAAATTCAAAATCCTTTGGAAAAGTCACCTTCTCCGGTGCAATTAAATGGAGAAAAAACACCTTTAGAGGGTCACGTAGATCTCCGCTGGAGCCTCGAGAAGTCAAAAAATATCTACGAAACGCGCTTTTGGGTTGTCGGATTAGAAAATGCTCCGTTTGATGTCTTCCTTGGCAGAAAAACTGCTTTCGAATACGGGCTCGCGAGCACACCGTCGATCTAGGTGAGACAAAGAGCAGATCAGACAGTCATAGGAAGGGCCTACCATGACGACAATGTCGCAGACTCTCCAGCAGCGCTCTGAAATGCGACGCCATTAGAAAGATGGTGGATCCAATGCTTAGAAAGAGGTGTATTCAACACTTGGAAAGATGTGGGTTCGATACTTTCGATGAGTGGATAACTGGAGCATGGACATCAAACGAAAGTCACTTTTCTTCAATAGAATGACTGTTGGTCTTCGTCTCAGCTGGTCTTGGGGAGACCACGTATGGGGCTTTGAAGTTGGTGCTATTCATCAGGATATCGGAGATTGACTGGCTCAAATACGGCTACTATGTGCCTAACGGTTTCTTGTACGATGGACTGCGCGGATAGGAACGCTGAACCTAAGTATTGGGTGACCAGTATCCCAAAGCACACAATTCATTGCTAATGACAGAAATGCAGTCTATCGGGCCAGCACTCTAATTCTCGAGCCTTATTCCTGGCAAGGAAAATTGTGACAAGATGGGAAACAAAAGTCAAGCTGTTGACAATTCATTTGCGCTACAGAATCAGGAGCTGAATAATCACATTTCCCACACCAACAGCCGCTGATGGCTCACACAAATCAGATATCCAGATCCGATCTACGGCCGCAAAAATGCAAAGGAGATACCACGTAACACCAGCGATGCAGAGACATAAAACGCGCAAGCAGGAAATGAGAAACGCTTCACATGACAGGTATCAGCAAATCGCTCTGCATCAAAATCTTTCGAAAAGAAAGAAAGAAAGAAGGAAGAGCAGGAAAATTCAGGAAACCAGCCTGTCCAAACTCAATAAGGGAAATGTCATGTCCCAGACCCATTCCTATCTTTGAAACCCAAAACTTATGTTACAGCCATGATGAGCCTCCCAGCGCTAAGACATTATCTACATGTAAGTGTGATTCCCTTAACATGCGATTTTAGTTAGAATCCGGCGATTGAGTATTTGTTTGCTATTTGTTTTGATCTTTCGGTTCTTGAGCACCAGTGGATGTTCCACTAGTGGCTGCTTTCTCCTCCAATTGCGCTCTTTTCCGGGCCTGTTCCGCCTTTGCCGCCTCGTTCCTCTTCTGCCGCTCATTGCCTGTTTAATGTTAATGCTAACCCTGTTCTGAGAAGCAAGTGTGAGTGGTACCTACTCTTGTCAGGCTCAGGCGGCTTCGGCCTAAATGCGAGAGATTGAGGTTGCAGTTCTCTGAAGAAACCTTCACGCGTAATGATCGGCCCGCCGATGATGACATCGAAGTCCGGCTTGTCCGCAATGAAGACTTGGCTTTCGAATGACCTATATGGCAAGAAGACCCGTTGATTTGGCCGTGATACCATTGGGTTTGGATCCCCGGCCCAGCGCACTTTGAGATTGTTTTTTGTGTACACTTGGAAAGCTTTGCCAAAGCTTTTGCACTCAAGAGGTTGCAAATTGCGACGAAGGTTCTTGTAGGGGAGCCCTATGCGTCTAGCAATCTCTGTACTAATTATTATTCCATTAAGACGCGCTCCCGTATCGAATAAGGCGTTGCAGGTCGTTTTCTCGCCCAGGTGCTCAATCCAAATGACTTTCACACAGTTGTCTTCGTCGTCATCATCGCATTGATAGCGGTATTTGCCATGAGGATAGACAAGAGTCGACACATACTGTCCAATTCCTTTTAGGAGCAACTTCAAACGATACCGGAGAGGATACTGAAGACCCCCGCCTTCCTCTCTATTCCTCCTACGTTGTGTATTGGATGATTGGTTGGTATCGGAAGAGTCAGCTTGGGATGGCCCTGCTTGTTGTGAAGTCGTCTGTTGTGGATGGGATTCCAATGGAAATGTTTGTGGAGGAGAGACATGTTCCAATGTCGGCAATGCTGATTTTGACACCGACAATTCCAGCGTAGCGGGTGTAGCCGAGGCAATTGCGTCGTTTGTGCGCATGGTGTAGGTTGTAGGGTGCTGCCACGACATTTCGCGGTCTTCTGAGAAGCAGGTGGCCGTGGAGGTGAGCTCAGTGCCAGAGGTCCTTCGTTTGTTATGTCTTAACAACGGGATCATGGATAATACTCGCACCAGTACTAAAACGACTATGATGTTTTGACCGCTTTATGACCCTTGACTTGCGACCTTAAATTGAGTCTCACCCGGCGGACCACCCTCGACTACGCACTTTGTGTCGATCAATAGAGGGCGCTAAAGGCGCTAGCCGCATTCGTATGACATCTTTCTCTTCTCGGATACTCCGAAGCTTCGCTTCTCCTTGCCACTGCTTCGTAGATCAGCAGCTTGCAGATTTATGCCGTGTTACTTTCCAGCCTGAAGCGTGGCCGCCGCTTAATGTGGTAGGCATCCGGACAGAATTCGTGGAACAATACAACCAGAGATCATCAGCAATCCCATCTGAATTATTTGTAGACTGCGGCTTCTGTCCAATCGCTATTCCCACAATATATTTCATCGATGTCTCAAACCTATCCACTGTTAAATTAAAAACTTTGAATTCATTATCTGGCTACTTAACTCTTGAAATTTGGTGAACTGGCCTTGGTACTGTTTACTAGTAAATTTGGTCCGGATGCCTGGTGGCCAGCCTTATCTCTAAGCAGAGAATTAAAACAAAGGTTGCAAAGTCTTTTTAGATACACAAGATCTCATAACTAGCATGAGTGCCTCCAAGTCATGAATCTTGTCAGAATTCCACTGCATATATCTCAATGGCAAAGAAATGATGGACTTTCGAGCTTTGAGTTAAGTTTGCCGAGGATACTTTTCAAGCAGAAGACTGAAACTAATTTTGCAAATGGTTTTTCCGATCCACGAAATTTGATACTTAGCCTGTTATTCAGAAACAAAACATGATTCCGGTACAACGCAGCACTCAGGTTGACAAACATACAGTGCTTTCTAGCTCCCATTCACCGGCACATTACTCAACTACATCTTTGGCATTCACTCTGAATGAATAATTTAGTGACCCTATCGTATTTATTGGTAGAAGGTCAAGTCAAGTATTGATATCTCGCTGCTATCCCAATTCACCATGGTCGCGCACACGATGTGATTGAGGATGCAACTAATGTCGTTCACGGCGCGGTACATGGAAATTTGTATGAATTATTCAGAGGGATCATCGGTGCATGCATGATGTTTGCGTGTGAATCTCTGCTCCCTCAAGCGTGTATGGTCACTGAAACAGGGGTTGGGTGTGAATTATCTTCGCTTTGATGTTGATCCACCGGCTAGACTACGTTCCTTTAGAGTAACACGAAAAAACATTACATTGGTCAACAACCCTACTCGGACCTCGGAGGGATACGCTGGCTGGGCATATTCGCTCATATTGTACAAAAGAACTTCATTTCCATTGGCTATAGTAGATTTTTACCATGTCCTTTACCCCTAATAGCCTAGCTGTGAACGCTACATTGCTATAAATTTTTCCTACATGTCATCTTGAATACATTTCATCAATGTCATGGACCCGATAAGTATCTTAGCTCTCACTAATACCTGTTTGTCCATCACCTTCCTTCCAGGCAAGGCGGGCAAAAATATTTACACATTATCTCAAAACTACAAGCATGCAGAATACACGATAGAGCTGTTTCGGACTCACATCAGGGCGATTGATGCTGCCGTGAGAGGTATAGAACAGTGGCTCAGAGGTCTGGCTGCCAGGCACTATTTTCTTCGCGAGCACTTGGAGCAAAATCCGAGTGCATGTGATGATCTGATGCGCCGAATTGATGAGCATCTTGGCTTAGCCGTGAATGAGCCCGGTAAAAGACTAGTTTTTGGAATAGGACAAAGTACGTGTGGAAGGATGGAGCCGTGGCGAGATACGAGGGATAGATGAGAAACCAAGTGCAAGCGCTGGGCAAGCTCTGGGGAATCCGGTACCCGTTTCGGCTCAGTTTCCCGCTGCTTTACCTCGCCCGGACCGTCAAAATCAGAATACAAGAAACAGCGCCTAAATTTGGCGTGTGTAAATTCAAATTTCGCATGTCCTCCTTAGTTGTTACTGATTCAAAAAATGATAAGATATGGTAAGCGTTGTCGAGTATGGAGCAGATTGTGAGTAAAGTGAAGAGCCTGTAGGAGTAAGTTATACATAAAATCAAAGAGCGCGTAAAATTAGAGAACACGTA
The DNA here is from genome assembly GCA_021030915.1 of Astrothelium macrocarpum. Lineage (NCBI taxonomy): Eukaryota > Fungi > Ascomycota > Dothideomycetes > Trypetheliales > Trypetheliaceae > Astrothelium > Astrothelium macrocarpum. The sequence goes on along the minus strand of JAGEMR010000074.1, from coordinate 53,129 downwards.
GACGGTGATTGTGCGTAAGACCAAAGAGTGTGTAGGGATAGATTGTGTATGAGGTACGGGACATGTTGCGGAATAAAATCCCCTAAGGATTTTGTTATTTATAGCACCGTGGAACTTTGTGCGCTATGGGGCATAGTGCCATCCCAACTGCAGATTACATAATCTATCGTTCACTTAAGCAATCCAAGCGTGCAAAGACTTCCTTTCGACTGCTTGCTCTTTTGAGAAAGTGTTTTGAACCACTGAACCCTTTCTTTAGATAAATCGCGTGACTAATGCACTGCCTCTTGTCTGCCTTTATCTTGCGACCTACTCTATCTGACCCGCTCAACAGTAAATTGAAGAACCCGTTTATCTGCAGGCAAAATTTCAGGTTTCCAACCCATCTCACTTAATGTCCTGAAGTGCGTTTGAGACCGCCACTGTGAGTCTGTTTCCTCGCCTACCTGGTCCCATATGCGTGCAAAAGAAGCCAAATCGTGCAGATAGTTGTCTCCCTTCATCAATTCCGTCGGCGGCTGGTGTCTTGCTGGGTTGGCTCCAACTTGGTAACCTGCCACAATGGTTCCAAGACGCGAGAGGGCAACCAGGCTCTTTGCTGCCATGACCTGTCCCTCCCAAGGCCACTGATGGAGAACATGCGTGATCCAGATGATATCCACGCTCCCATTCAACTCTTGCAGAGCCGGTCTCGGATACAGAATGTCGCTCTCCACGTAGTGTGCATGGAATTTGTCTTGGTCGCGGTACATTTCGAAGCCGATATTCCAGTGGTCCACAATATCGACGGCGTACATATTGGTAGAGGGGGCACCGTCTACTACAAGTCGTCGTAAGTCTTGACCGATGAAAGTCCCTACATCGACCAGTGTCGCCCCCTTTTTGAGCCGCTCAAGTATCGTGCTGTAGCTTGGATGTAGGGGCATCGTGGGATTGAGGAAAAGTCCCTGGCCAGTGCACATATGAGAGCGAACGATCCATGCCCTGTCACGCTACGGATTACGAAGGTAAGAGTTGGTAACGCGTTGATCTCGGTTACAAGACTCACAATTGCATGGATATGCGGGAGCACTTCGCTGGGCGGAACATTGCTATAGGTCTCGAGAAGTTGGCGGGTCTCCACGGTCAACCTGTCCCCAATGTCTGGAAAGTACCAAACAACGTCCTTGCCGTTGGAATATTCTTTGGCCCACATTGGTTCAGAATCAACGTTGATCGCCATGTTGCAATTCGATTTGTTTGCTCAAGGAGACAAAATGGAAGAGAAAAAAAAGGGAAGGAGATCCAGGAACCATGATAAATTCCACGGTCAGACACATACTGTGCCGCTTCCTATTTTATACTGTACACCGTTGGCCTTGGGCAGAAAGGTTACAAGATATCGAGAGGCGCGGACCAACTAACAACCTCCTCGGTTCTTTTTGCACGCGAAATCTATTTCTGCTATTATCTTCGATCGCACGCTGCGGTCACATTCATTAGAAGAGCGTTGGCCATCATTTTTGCTACCCCAAACTAAAAGAGCACATGCTTCTCTGGGTGCACGTGCAGTTTCAACACCCTGACTGTGCCGCACTACAATCACAAATCATGACGGTGATTATGATCAGAAATCTTGCAAAGGCCGCCGACCTTCAGCCTCGGAAGACAAGTATGTAGCGTTGTGATATAATTGCGGCTGAAAACTGGTATTAAAAGTGACTACGACAGTTGAACAAGCGGATCACACCTGTCCGAAGAGCGAAGGAGGTATTTGGCCACGATGGTGCTATTCCAGCTGCATTCTACCTAGTAAATGAAGATTTTGTAGGACCCGAGACTCACAAGCATACGCCCAGCCAGCATAACGATTTTAGGCCCGAGTGGGACTTGTGATCAGATGCAATGTTTCTTCGTGTTACTCTGTAGGATTGTAATATAGACATTGAATTACTACCAAAATAAAGAGGACAGTATCTATACCGAATTCCTGTTGCAGTGATAATATAAGTTTGGGGAATAAGTTCTGTTGTATCGTTTTCGTCATATTTAGACAGGTGCGAGGACGCTTAGTTTCAAGACCCAGGCGTGCCGAAACAAAACCCCTCCGAGACTGTTTGGGAGTTACTAGGAGAACAGGCCAGAGCGGGTTAGTAGCGAAAGAGGGGTCTCAAGAAGTAGGCAAGGTAGTTATCCGTGTAGCATAAGCTAGTACAGGACTCGAAGCACGAGAGAAAGAAAGGTCTCTCATGCGAGTCGGCGTCCACTCCTATGTCTAGCGTGGAATCTTGGCAGTGAAAGATGAATAAAAATAAACTATTGCCAACCGCACCTGGGATAGCCGCAACCTCTAAGCGACGTTGCGCCGAATGATCCCTAGATTGGTATTGATGTTCATTACAGGTCGCCTTCGTCATACCATTGGGTAGAGACGAGGTACCAGTTCAACGCTTTTAATATTCAGCTCTTCTTTTCACAACCCTACGTCAATGTCTGCAGACGCACACTCTTCCATGTCTCATGCGGCGCGACAAGATCCATTATACTGTTCTGTCGTGGCTACTGACCCAAGCTACGGACTACCGTTTCCACGATCATGACTCGACCAGGCAAGTGCGACGTCTGCAGGAGGCGTAAAGTCAAGGTGAATCTCAAGTTCCCCGCCGTTCTACCCAAATGCTCATGCCTGCGACAGTGCGATGAAGAACAGCCGGCCTGCGGTACTTGCAAAAAAGGCGGTCGGTCTTGCTCGTATACCTCGGGAAATGGCCGGTTCAACCGATTCTTCCAGGTGTACCGACTGGACCACATCAGACAGGACAGTAGTGCCCCATCCAGCACGAGCGATTTGTCTCAGTCATTAGATTCCGGCAGAGTTAGTCAACCCTCGACGCATGATGCCACTCGCACGCTCAGACAAGCTACCCACATGGAATCGAGCGCAAGCGCGTTCCACGAATTCATCGCACGCCCCGGGCGCATTGACACACGCGGACAGGGTCAGTGTCAAAGTCGAAATAACGAGAATAGCAGTCTTGTCCGTGAAGCCGGATTCTGTGGCCGATCAACAAGTCTCGTCCTCCGTTGGAAAGCTTTGTGCGAGATCATGGCTCCTGGTGCGCCCGAACCTCACGTCATTGGAGAGTGGCTTGAACTCATCCCACAGCGAATTGGGCATAATGAGACATTCGATATCGCTCTGGAATGCCTCATTACCAGCGCAATGACCTACGTCAACACAACCGAGCGCAACTTGGCCGAGACATGCGCCTTGAATTCGAAGGCCCTGGCTCGTATCAGAGCCATGGTTTCCAAGGGGAAAGAATCAACACAAAAGCGGGATGATGTTCTCCTGGCCATTTCTTTTCTTTACGCGGCCGAGGTATGAAACCATCAGTCAATGCAAAGAAGGGTCGATTGCGACCATGACTAACCCAACTAACCCATGGTGCAAATAGGTCTTTAGAGGAGTGGACACTGTGAACTACAAGATTCATATGCGCGGCCGAGATGAACTTCTTGCGATTACGACCAAGCAGGGAACGGAATGTAGCGAAATATGCAAGCAAACCTTCTTCTTGAGTGCACAGAACGGCGTAAGTAGTCGTCCTTTCGTCATTAATTCACATGTTGTCTAAAGTCAATAGCGAACAATTCAAGGTGGCTTCATGCTGATGTTTGAGCTAGGCTATGTCCAGTATCCTGGCTGGCAAGAACTCAATCTTCGATAAACCAGCCTGGCTCACAATGACTGCGCCTAAACTCTTCAAGCCAGAGTATCCTGATGCAGAACACGTCGAAGAATACTTGTCGAGACTCCTTGTTCGGATTCCATGATTAGTCCGCCTCATTCGTACGGCGAAGCAAACCCCCGGTGACGAGGCCGCGTGCGTGGACGCCGTCTCGCTGGCCACAAATCTCTACTTTAACACACTGGAGCATTGGATACAGCGTGTCACGAAGATGGGCCTGGTGAGGACTGTCCCGACCACTGAGCTATCCTGCGTCTCTTTGACGACAAGATCATTTGATTTGATATCAGCGCGGCTCTTCAAGCGAATCGTGTTATACTGGCGCCTGCGGTGTCTCGTGAGTGGCTGTGCACTCGCTCTGCTCCAAATCAGGCCGCATTTGCCACCTTCCGCCGCCGCCTTGCTCGACAAAGTCGATGCGACCAGTGTACAGCGCCATGAAGAGCACGCAGCGGAATGCATTGCAATGAGTGTCCAATGGGCTATCGCTTCGTCCTCACCGTTCCCCCTCCATGAACTTCTGGTAGTCTCGCCACTGATGAACGCGTTTGGCGTGTGGCTGCGCACAGAGCGCCGAGCAAGCAACGCCGCCGACGTACAAAGAGCAAAGAACCTACAAGTCTGGGCCGTCGATACAATCACGGCCATTGGGAGGACAATCAATGCGCAAGAGGTGGGTATGGCCCAGTTAGTGGCCATGAATGAGATTTTTATGGGCGGACCTTTACCAGGTTCTTGAATCTCCAGGGGTGACTGAGAATAGTGACTGAGAATACAGCATTTGAAGATATACCAAAGGATGGAAATAGATCTAATCCATGTGATAGGTCGAACGCCCGACAAGCCAATCTAAAATTTCAATGCGGTAGTCCGCGTATTAAAGGAGAATCAAAAACTCACGCCCCCGAAACCAATTTCCCCGTCCAAGACTATTACCATGACCAAGACTTTTACCACGGCGCTAGGAGAGATGGCCAACATTGCCAATGCGTACTGGAAAGGCTCTTGCGACTTTTTTCCCTCTTCGGCGACAATCGCGAATCTTCATCTTCAGACCATCCCGAGCCACTCCTTCATCGAGTTCAACTCGAACACCCTTGCCTCCACGACGGCCTGCGGATCCGTCGCATTGCGCACCAAGAACTCGCCACAATGGCTGCCCTGCGAAATAAAGAGCACCCTGCTGGCGTTGCGGTCCCAACTGGGCAGCCAGGCGCTCAAACCGACGCCCACCGCGGTGATGGGGTCATAAAGACCCTCGGAGATCAAGATGCGCGGGGTGTTTTTCAGCGTGGCTTTGTCGATTCGAATCGCCTGCTGATGCTCTGCGCCGCCGTCGACAGCGTTGATCCCCCACATGCCCTGACAGCGAGCCTGGTTGATGTTCTTGGCCAAGAAGTCGGGCGGATAGCTCCCGAACATGGACTGTGCGGGAGCGTAGTTGGTACGTGGGTAGGGTATGTACGTGCAGACGGCGTAGTCAAAGGGGTCGCGCGTGTACTTTGGCTGCTCTGCAGAGCTTAACGCGGAGCAGGAGGTGCCATCCATTTGGAGGGAGAATGGGATTGCCGCGCTGACGATGGAGAGGCTGTCATTTAAAGCAAGGGTGGCGTTGATAATGGCGTTCATGGGGAATTCGGCAGCGGCCTCGTTGAATTGCGCGGCGAGTAAATAAACGTTGAGAAGAAGGCCTGTCACCGACTCGCCTTGATCTGTGGAGTTGAGTGGGTTGCATAGCTTGAGGGCTTGTTGAATGCCGCTGAAATTTCCTGGAAGAACCCTAGTAAGCTACTCATCGATCGCCTTTAAAAACAAGAGCGGTTTTTTTGGAAGGGAGAAAGAAAAATTCTCACCTGCTGCTATTCGATCTCGGACGTCCGCGATGCTTGCCTTGATTTTGGCTGCTGCTTCAGCTGACAGATCGCTATAGACCATGCTTGCCTGTCATTGTGCTTAGTATGACGTTCTGGGTGACTCCTAGTGAATGTTGACGAACCCAATCTGCGTAGCCATAGACAAGCGAGTTATGCGGATCTGTGATCACGCCATCGATGAGTGGAGACGAGGCAATAGCACCGTAAATTATCTCTGGATGATGGGTCCGGTACATGGCCGCCAGGGAACCACCGTACGACGCTGGGGCATGAAGGTCAGCAAGCTTGGCTCCTGGCACACAACAAGGGTTCAGCTTACCGCCAAATACGATGACTTTTGCTCCCTTTGCAATAGGATTGGCACCCGCAGTCAGCCAGGTGAGCAACGAAACGCCGTCGGACAGGGCATTATCGAGAGTCATGGCGTCCATCTGGGAGGTCTCCCAAGTCGCCGCCATAGTGAAATTCAACCCGTATGGACAGCTTAATCCGAAGTACCGATGTTCCAATCCAACAGCGAGGGCTCCAAGTTCTCTTGCATAGTCGTAAAGAGCCTGGTATTCGAGACAAGAGTAAGGATCCTCTGGTGACTGAAAGAATAAGATCGGTCCGCCGGGTTTATAAAATTGATCGATTAGCTGATACTGTTGCAGGAAGGTGGCATTCGTGTCGTTCCAGTCTCCATTGAAGGTGTTGTGGTGGACTGGTTGGGGAAAGAACTTGGTCGAGCACGCAGTGTGCCCTGTGGGGATCTGGGCTGCGGCTTGAATCACGCTCTCAGGTGGGAGGACGGGAGCAGGCATGCGAATGCTGGCCGCGGACACGGCGTGAGAGCAGTGGAGCAGGCACAAGGCCTTGGCGATATGCTTTAGCATGTTCGGTGTCTTCTCGAGTTGGGCGACGATGGCTCCTTGCAAAGAATAGGGTTTTGAGTGTCCTAATATGTTTGACCTTCTTGAGTTGAAATGATGCCCTGCCCATCTTTTATAGATCTTGCTGGCAGATTGCGTAGGTTCTGAAGCCCAGCTCTCTGCTCGGTCATATTCAAATGGGCAAAAATGCGAGGCAAAGTGTCAGCGCTGTGAGGACTTGCGCAGATAGGGGGACTTTTGCATTCTCTCAGATAGGCAAATAGGAAAGCAGAGCCTCTTCACATGCAGGGTGGTCAAATATAGATTGAAACTCGCCCCAAGCTGTCTGCAATGGCTTAAATGGGCAGAATTTGTGTATGCAAAATGACATGGCGCCTTGATCTTCAATATAAGACAACCCAGGGACCGGTGAAGACGGGTCTGACATTTCGCAAAGTTCCCTTTTTCGGAAAAGCAGATAGATCGACGTTCCAGTTGATAGATGGGTTCTAAAGTTGGAGGGTGGGAGTCCGCACAATAGTACCGAAACAGGCAGTCTAGAATAGAGCGTGCGTGTTACGGCTGTCGATAAATAGGCCTTGAGAATAATTGGATTAGAGCATATTCGCAAAATTCCCTTTTTTGGAAAGGTAGGCAGATCGACGTTTGAGCTAATATGCAAGCTCTAAATTTAGAGAGCAGGAGTTCGCACGCTACAGCGGAATGCGGGTTCAGCTTCCACCCTCCGCGCGGGCGTAAATTTGTGTGCGCCGCCCACACAAATTGAAGTGGAGGATTAATTCATGAAATTCAGCCCACATATCATCTTTCGATTGCTTAAATTAGGCCTATTTAATCAAATTTGAAACTAAATTTTATTTTCGTCTTATACAAATTTGGTGGAATGTGTTCAAAATATCTGAAAAATATCAGATCAAATCATTCCGAAAATCATTTATACGAAAATATCAATTTATCAGATAATTTAATATCATAATAATGATAATAAATATTTTTATTATTATTTCCGTTATTTTATCATAATTTTCTGATATTATTTTAATTTTAAAACGATCAATTATTAATCTTTATTTGAATTCGATTTATAAATTCATATTAATTTATTGTTATTAATAACGTAAAATAATTCCACCAATTTTATAAATTATCATTATAAATGAATCGTCTAAAATAATTAATCTAATAATTGATCAGGAATTTTCATTCATAAATCTGATATCAATAATTATATAAATTCTAATCAAATTAGATTCCAATTTATCTGAATTATTTATATTTAATCAATCTAATTCATTAATATTTTAAATTATTAATTCATTTAAAAATTCTATTAAATTCAAATATTTTCTAATTTTTATTATTCGTTATAAAAAAATGATGATATATCAGAATTATTTTTTAAATATTGAAAATTCATTTTAAATATATTGGAATAATAATTTATTAGCCAAAATTAAAATTAAATAAATAATTTATGAATTAAATTAATAATCGAAAATTATTTTTATTATTATTAAATCAAATCAGATTAGAATAAATAATAAAATATATATAATTAATTTAATGAAATCTGAATTTTAGAAAAAAATGAATAATCAATTTAAATTATATTATTAAATTAATAACGTATAACACAAGCGAGTCGGCCACCCAAGCGAGTCGGCCACCCAAGCGAGTCGGCCACTTTTCCGCACTCTCGTACAATTCTTATTCAGATCAAATTTTCTCCATATTCTATCATAATTCAAATCTGAAAAGAAAGTGATTTTATTTTTATATTTCAGATATTTTAAAAGAATTTTAAATTAAATATTCGTTGTATGGTAATTATATATAAAATTTTTTATATGATATTTCAAAATCAATAATATAAAAAATTTTCATAATATAATATTCGATTTTATAATCAAAAATTTATTGAATTAGAAAAATAAATATTTATATAATATATATTTGATTTGAATTTATGATTATTTCCTTTCCGGTATTATAATATTAAAAATATAATAAATTGATTATTACGCGATCATAATACGTTATGTATAAATAAAAATTGGATTTTTAATTTTATACAACGATAATCTGAATTCCGGATATATTTTAATTATAAAATCGATTATTAAAAAATTTAATACGAAAATTCTGATAAATTTCATAAATAATTTAATCTTATATAATATATAATTAATAAATTTAATATTTAAAAAAAGATTATTTATAATTTTAATAAAATGGAATTTTTAATAGATTAAATTTTATCAGAAATAATTATTATTAATATTAAAAAATATGAAAAATTTTATATAATTTAATAAAATAATTGAAAATGAATGATAATAATTCAAAATATAGATGTATTGAATTATATTATTTTATCGTATATTATTATTATAAATAAAAATTATTTTTTATTTTAATATAAAAATAATTTATTATCATATAATTGGATAATTATTATATCAGATAATGATTAAATAATAAATAAATGAAATTTAAATTGAATTTAATATTTTAATCGATATATTAAAAATCGTATAATAAATATATATCATTCTTTTATTTTTGATGAATATAAAAACCATTATTTTATTAATTTTGAATTATATTATTAAAAGAATAATATTATTATATTTTATATATCTATTTATTCATCATATAAATTATAGCCATTTGATATAGATTATTTTCGTGTATTGAAATGCGTATTGAAATGCGTATATGGCCAAATAATTGATAATCTCATATGAATATATATTATTCATATTTTAAAAGAGGATTTTTTTCTAACGTTTTATAAGATTTTTCAGATTATTATAATAAAATCAAATGTTCAAAGAAATTTTCGAAAAATAAAATTTATATCGTATGATTTAGAATATATAATTTTATAATTGGATATAAAATTATATATATTTATATTTTCAGAAAATTCTTCTGGAATCCCCTTTTTATAAGAATCAAAGATATCAAATAATTCCATTGAAATATAATTTCAAATTGAATATATCAAAAATTGAATTATATAATATTAAAATAATTTTCCATCTAAATTTTTATCTATTATTGACCAATTTTCATATGATATGATTATAATAATATATTAATTAATTTTTTTGAAAGAAAAAATTGAAATATTTTATATGATAAATCAAAAATTTAATTGATATCGGAAAATTAAAAAAATTCGTTTATTAAAAAAAAATCTTTTTCTATATAAAATGGACAGAATTTATAGATTTAGAAAGAATTTCAATAAATAATATAATAAAAAATAGATAAAAATGATGATTATATAAGAATATCAAAAATATATAAACGGCGATATAATAATTATAATAAATTTGGATATAATGCATGTATCTATATTATAATTAAAGATATATCTGAAAAAGAGAATTCTGAATAATTTAGAAAAATTTATGTTATTATAATTAAATTATTTGAGTTCTTTGTACGAGAATGCGGAAAAGTGGCCGACTCGCTTGGATGGCCGACTCGCTTGTGTTATACGTTATGATTAAAAAAAAATTCATAATTATTTTTATTAATAATTTATTATATGAGAAATTTTTTCTGATAAAAAATTATATATTATTAATATTCATAATTAATATATAAATTTTATTAATTTCGGATATATTTTTTAAAAATGATTTTAAATAAATCATATACGTCAATTATTTGATTTATTGAAAAAAAAATTCCAGATTTATAATCAATGATAATAGAAATTATTATTCCATCACAGAGAGTTATATTGAAATAATATGATGGATGATGGAGCGAATTCAGCGAAATTAATTAAAAGGAAATTAAGTGGTGGAGGTGGGCCATTTCAGGGGCTGGGCCGAATCCGCATCATCCGACTTATGCAGGGCGTTCGGAATGCTCGAAAGAGCTTAGCTCTTTTATGCCTTGTTTAATCTTCCCGAAGTCCCAGTTGTGTAAACGTGAACGAATCATTTCACTTTCTATTACCCATCATGTTGCGTTTTGCCATGCACATGTCGGCTCGAGCGCGCTCTTTTGTTACTCGTAGCGATCCTCCGTAGGCTGGCTCTTCATAGCAGCCTTGAGCAGCTTGATTTCATACGTGCAACTAGGACAAAATCATTTACCAAACAAGATGATGTCTGAAGACATAGACAACACAGTTCTCGTCATCAGCAGTTGCGGTTTTGTCGACTTTCATATCGTTCCAACTTTGCTAAACGACAAAGGATGGTCTTCACGAGTCGTACCTAACCCGTCGCGCAATAGACAAGAACGAGCGATCTATCATGCTGGTAACCTAACTCTCTCCGAACAAATTGGCAAACTCTGATCAAATGCCAAACCCGGATTCATGCTGCGTCCCCCAATGTGACTGGCAACGAGGCTGAAGAGCACACTTTTTCTCAACGTTAATTTGGTCGGATCACAAAATCTGCTTAAGTGTGCTGCAGCAAATTGAAACGTCAAAGCCCTCGTTTACACATCCTACTCCAGCGTTATGGTCGATTTGACGTTTAATAGAACTACGGAAGATGCTCCAATTATCGCTGAATCGACTCGCGGTGTCAAACCTTATTCAAAATCGAGACCTTTGTCTGATTCGGTTGTGTTGGAGGCAAATGGCAAGGAGGATATCTGGACAATATCTTTACGTATCACGAATGTCTATGAAAAGAAGGATAATCAAACAACACTAGGTGCATTGGAAGCATTGCGAAAAGAAAGTTGAGAGATTCGAATCGTTGATGACACGAACCTTTTCGATGTCATTTCAGCTGAAAATGTTGCTACAGTACATTTGCTTGCTGCCAAAGCTTTATTGCAACACACTCATGATCTGGAACCAAAGGTCGATGGCGAAGCAGACCTCGTTCTAGATAATCATTCACTTCTGTTTTGGGCATTTATGTATGCGAAAGATTTAGACGGCTGCCAGGGATACTACGCCTATCAAACAGAACAAAATTTCTCCTGCATGGTTTGTGCTTCCCATTTCAAACGTGGTGGAACGACTATTCTACATCTGCACATACGGTCAAAAGTGTCCAAAGGTCTTACGCGAAACCATGGAGTATACATGTCAAGAGAGAACCTTCTGCATCGACAAGGCATGACCAGGCTCGGTACCATCCCAGTTTTGAGAAGAGAGAAGAGGACCTACGAAAAGTTATGGAGGCGGCCACGCAGGATGAATTAAAAGGTTCGAAATAAGAACAACGAGGAATTTTGCTCAATTTACATTATTGCATGTTGCACATGCTTTTACGCTCGAATTTTGACCATTGTTCCAAGTACTCTATAGTGGATGCAGCAACACACGTCTGGCCCTAGTCTTGCTTCTTCATGCTCCTACACATGTAATACGCCTCAATACTTGCCCCTTTCAATGATGCAAATAGGTGGCATAGGTCCTCGAATCTTGGGTCACCCTTTGTTGTGGAGGAAATCACCAACCAGTACCAACTGTACCCATCTGAGTTTCGAGGCGCTGCTCTGGGCTGACTTAGGTGTAATGTACAAATCATAGCAACCAAGATTTTGTTTACATTCATGAGAGTTCTATTCAAACACCCATGCTTATTGCCCAGGAGGGTCAGGTTTTCAGCTAAATCTTCTAAATCCGTACGAGACCATTTGTTTGTGTGCTTTTCGCTATCGACTGCATCCCTAGGCCTGGTCTTTTGCCTTTCGTTATCTCCTGCATCTTCCGGATTTTGCCTTTTGCCTTTTCTCTCTCGCTGTCTGCTGGATTTCCAGACTTGGCGATGAACATGGGTCTGGTCAATCTATGCACAGACACGGTCAGCTCATTGCTCGACGTATTCGTTTCTGCCTTACAGCTGATGCCTGCACATGTCCCAAAACCAAGAAGAAAGCCATTGCAAGGCTAAGTGTTATTGAGCTATCTCGTCCGAAAGCCATACCGCTGCCTTGAGTCAAGTGAAGAAGCGACGGCTCGTCGCACTGACTCGATTAAGATGACCAATCTTGATGTTCCTAACATTCCAGATAGAATCAGTAATTACGACTGCACGGCTTGAGAGTGTTTCAAAATTGATCTGTGGTATGCAATGCTATGACTAAGCATGGATTGCCTTTCCAGACTGTTCCATCGGATTAAATCCTATATCGTGAACTTTTTACTTACAACAAAAAGATTTTCATTGAATAAGGAACTTTGGAGCGTGCTGACCATGAAACCAACCAATCCAAATCCTCAGTAAATGAAGATTCGTGAACAATGGTCGGGTTGAAGGCGTCTTCTCTTCTTTTTCACATCCTCAACAAGTCCTTGTGCATGTAGACAGGCCCAGCAAGCAACGTCTTGGATAATACAAACATTGTGCCCTTTTTGCAGTGCCGTCACGGTTGTAGCCAGTCGGCCTAACCAATTCCCGTGAGACCGAACAACACCAGCACGAACAGGTGCATCAAGTAACTCTGACCAACGGTCAATGGCAGCTAGCCGCATGTTATCGATCTCTTTATTGGTGTGTTCACATTGAGCTTCGTGCCAATCTACTCGCCCCTTGGTCTCAAGAAGGTTCAAGATATCGAGATCCGCGATCCACTTGCCTTGATCATGGACTGATATGACGGACTCTAGCAAAAAGGCTTCAATGTCTTGTTGACCATGGGAGTCGATGGACACGGGAATCTCATAACCAGTAAACGAGAGATGCATCGATGTTCCACTGAAGAGGTCCTCTGTAGTACCATCAAATGGCGAGTGATTAACTACCTCCCAGGTCTCCGCACCAACGACTTTAACCCTCGGATTCCGAGGTGGAATCAGCATTGCCATCCCAGAACGACCTATATTTCCAACGACCCGCTTCACTGCATACTCGGGATGAATGATAGAGGGATCGTCTAGCAAAGGCGTGGCAATGTAGATTGAATTGCCCATGGACATAGCCATCACCTGGCTCAATGCGGCAGGCTGTAGATTACAATTCCCCGAGTCGAAGTATGCAATGCAGGCAAAGGTGCCCGCCCTGGAGAGCCGAGATCCTGTATAGTCGGCAAAGGTGTCCGCCTCGGAGAGCCGGGATCTTGTCCGGGATCTTGTACAGCGGTCAAAATAGCCAGTTGATCGTGGTAACTCGTCAGGGTGTTTTTGAGCCCAAAGTGCGTTGTAGAGTGGACGTAGCATCACATCTAAGCACACAGTCGTATTCGGAATGAGAGAGTAAACTTGATCTGCAGCTGCAAGGGCTATGAGGGCTCGATAATATGTGTATCGAGGCTTGAGCTTTTGATTAGCTCTTGCTGTTCGCAGCCTCGTGGCGTTCCTAGATGGAACACTGAGCCTCGTCATATAATCAACCAGTCTTCCTATATTTATGCTAGCTGTGTCACTACGAATAATCTCACGAAAATCATCTAAGTCGATGCGCCATTTCTCTGTATTTTGGGACTTCTGGGTTTGCGCTTGATCAGTGCAAATAAAGATAGCGGCCTCACGTGGATCTCCACAGACGTACTGGAACTCGACATCCTTTCGCGGAGACGATCCGCTGTCGAGGCAGATTTCTCTCGGTGCGGAGCCCCAGACGAATGCGCTAGCTGACTTGTCGACGCGTCCAGTATTTGTTAGTCCGTCAGCATCATAGCCGGACATTTCTTGCATCACTATAGTTGTGTCTGCCAGTGAAATGCAATCCTCACCTAGATTTTTTATTCTACGGCATCTTTGGTTGTCATCGTCCTGCCAAAAATGTCCAGATGGCCTGAATATTTGACAGGGTCTGTGGGCAGTGTGACCCGGATGGCATCTTGTCGTACACCTGGCCCCCGATATTATGCAAAAACAGGATTTTTTATCACAGTCTCCGGCACAATTGCATTTCACGAAGCCAATGAAACGACAGTGGCGGGCATCTGCTTTTTGCGGATCGTTCGGGTCTTGGTGTGGGACATGCGGCACCGCAGATGCGAATTCGTATCTCCCCAAGATTCCGTTCAAATTTGTATGACAGTATCTTATAATAACGCTACCCTGAGGCAACGCATCCAAACCGGAATCTAGAGCGGCTCGACGAAGTATTGTGATTCTACTCTCCTCGTCCAACATCGGCAAGAGGTTATGGGGTCTAAGCAGGCCGAAAGCGGGCGCTGAATGGCATCTTTTCTCTCCGAGAAAAATTCGACCTCGCCGTAGGCCCCACATGGCCAATCTCAAGAATTCCTCACGTGCTTGCCCTTTGGAATTCAACAACGACCGAGATGAATTCGTCAGAAACCAGAACCAGCTTGGACGGCAAGCCAGAAAGTCCTCAACAAGTGATCGATCAGACTGCATTGATAACAATTTCATTTTCAAAGCGTCTGTCTCTACTTCGAGCTGAACAATGTTTCCGCACTTTACACAGCCGGAGGAACACTCGACTTGAGAGGATGATGAAGAGGCCATGTCATGCTTTTGTCTTGCTTCATCCAGTCTGGATCGCACTCTTTCGAATTCTTGTTCCAGGTTATCAGAAGCGAAGCAGGATCGGGCGAAGCATTCCCATAGTTCCACCAGCCACCCAGCAATCTCAATGATACCAGCCTCGTCTTCGTAATGCCAACCAGCAGCTATGCTACCAAGAGTGGCTACACCAAGTTGGTCGAATGTTACTCGTTTGACACCAGTCTCGGTCGCACCAGTGGATAAGACTGGGTCGCCATAGTACCTCAAATGAGCAAGAGATAGAGACCAATGAACACCCTTCTCCTCTTCATTTGCTGACTGCAACCCTATGGTAAGAAGACCGCCAGTCTGAACAAGAGGATCCCCAAATTTGGAGTGCTGCTCACGATTCATGATGATGATTACATCTGGATAGATATGCCAAGCGGAGAGGCCTGAAACAATAGCCCCGTTCTGTACTCGTTGAGGCACGCCACGAATCAGGTTCTCTGCTGCTGTCATAGTGGCCGTCCACGCGGAAGTCACACTCGTATAGACATCCATGCAGTTGTTCACAGGCAGCGAGCAATTCTTAGCCAACAACATAAGTTGTTTATGGTCTCTCAGTCTGAATCCATCTGCTGTCATCAACCATGCTCTGGCACTTGCGTCCCAGTTCCGAAGCTGTGATCTGGATATTTCTTGTCGGGCCGCTTGTGCAGCAGCGACAAGTTCGTATTCAAATGCCATGCCTTGATTGCATTCGGCCTCTATCTGACGTTTACGTTCACTGATCAGCTCGACCCATATCGATGTCGCTTCCGGAGCTGAGAACATCCGAGCGAGCATGCAAGCCTGTTCTGGGTAAGTGATGGACAAGCAGCCAAATTGTTTGAGAGCATACCAAAAGATGACTCGCCACTGCCTCAGGACTGGATGTAGCCCCTGCCCATATTGTTGTAGCGTCAATGCCGACGAATGCTGCAAAAACTCCGTCGTTCTTCGTCCCCTTTGGATTTGCCTTCTCACATGCAGATATTTCTGATGCTCTTTTCCCATACGCTCTCATTAGGTGTGGCGTTGACGGGATAATGGGTTTGAATAATGCCCCCAGTTTTCGTGCTGTAACGTGTTGAGCCCCATCTTCGGCTTCGGTCCTTCGACGTCTTGTGAGGCTGGCTCCAAGAGGTTGGTACTCGGGTGGTGCCTCGACCTTGCATAGTGAAAAGTCGAAATTGAGCTGTGCGAGGGCCAAGTTGTTCTCAAGGTAAGCAGAACCTAGAGTTGCACCAAATTTACCCAGATCCATGATGTTTCGGGTGACGGATCGTTTGAAATGTGGAAAAATCCACAATTATCTTTCCCCATCCTCGCCAGGCTGAACGGGTTATGCAAGAGCGCCCAAGGCTGACCGCAGTTTGCGTCGTAACGTCATATTTGCAGAAGAACGGAACTCAGTTGTAAGCCTTGCTGTCCCACGTCGCCATCGCTGGAACTGGGTCCTCACAGCCAAAACCTGCTTTTGAGTGGACGAGCGCTGTTTTTGACTGGTGGATGCATGACAAGCTTGCGAAGTTATGAAAAGTGACTAAAGATTTGCATGTGAGAAAATGAGGCTGAAAGACGAACCTGCAGTGCAAAGAGGATCGTGATGTGACAAGCGTCACGACGCTTCAAATGTATTCCTGACTGCACCAGTGCGACCAAGGAGCAGATGCGCTCTTGTCGGTTGCAGATATTGTACTGGATGAGATTTGCAATAAGGGATGACATGTCAGCCCAGTTCAAACTCAATCGCGAGACGGCGGACGACGGGCCGCCCAAAACGTTGTCAAGCCACCTAGCCACCATAATTAGACAGTATTTTAGCACACAGAGACAAATTCTTAGCAGCTGTCTGCTCTGCTGCTGCTTCTACTTAAGACATCTTCTCCACTATGAAATCAAAGCTTTAATTTGCATGACATCAATTGTAGAGAGCGCTGTATCCATGTAGAATGTTTCGCTCGACAGAACACCACATATCCCATCTCCACACTGCTAGACCTTGCTTCGTCTTATGCTAGTAGCTTCTCCGCGCAGCTTGGTGTATGATCTATCGACGGCTCGTATATTCGTCTTGCTCTGTTCCCAGTGTTGTTCTCCGACCCGTGGTTTCTTCCGTACGGACTCAGCTCGACGCCATCTTGTAAATGGTTAAAGCCACACTAATGCAACGCTTTATACGGCGATGGACTGGCTCCCGGGCAGCAACTACGCAGCAATTTGCTGGAGACACTGTATACTGAGACGCACGTCGGCGTCACAATGATTGATATTCGCTTGTTCTATCAATTTTTGTATGAGCATTGATATGTCAAGCGTACCGAGTGCTTTAGCTCTCTCAAAAGCACGCCACAGACTGCAGGAAGCTCGCTATAGGCTACAAGCAGGCACGACAGGAACCAAGCTAATTGAAGTACCATTTCCGCTTTCAACTGGGATATTTTGCGGGTGCTGATAACTGCTCTAGCAAGAAGGTTCTGATAGTGGTTGTCCAGCTTGTACGGAAATTATTCGAATTCTGAACAAACCTCGGAGTCAGCGTGCTCAAAAACTCCTCGGAAAATGGGAGGATATCATTTCAGACTCTTGCGAATATCACAAGTCACTTTTGCCGCCTAATCCAGAATTCGCTTCGCAAGATGTCTATGTAAGGAAGCCGGGCGGCCAGAATATCATTTTCTTCCAACCAGACGCCTACGGTGCAGGATCATTGCCCCAACTTGAAGCCCCATGGGAAGGGTTCGATCTAGATCGAAAACCCGGCTTATTTGATAAGCCAGACCTACGAACCCAAGTACGCATCGTAGACCCTCATTGGATCGACTTGGCTCTGCTCCGAAAATGGGTTGCTGATTGCAATGAAGGTCATGATATTTGTCGGAGTCCAAAAGGTCACCATCAATCGCTTTCCCAAGGGCCATCACTTCTTGTGGATGTTCAGCAAAAGTGTCTCACAGCCTCCACTTCCAATCGCCGATATATCGCCCTGAGTTATGTATGGGGTAATGTCAATCTTTTCGTCACAACACAAGACCGCCTTGAGGGTCTCCTACAACCAGGTTCGTTAGATATTGACGAAATAGCGGATAATTTGTCAAAGACTGTATCACAAGCAATAGCATTGGTTCAGGCTTTAGGAGAACGGTTTCTTTGGGTTGACACGCTGTGCATTGTCCAAAATGCAGATCAAACGCCACAGCTAAACGCAATGGCCGCCATATATGCCAATGCTTGTCTGACCCTTGTTGCCGCTCAAGGTGCGAATGCCAACATAGGCTTCCGTGGACTTAGGACAATTTGTGATCAGCGCCATGCAGTACAGCGAGTGTTGCCTCTGACACCGCTTCAGCAACTGGTCAAACCAAGCTCGAAACAAGTTTGGGATAGCTCGCTACTAAAGCCTTGGTCAACAAGGGCGTGGACCTTTCAGGAAGAAGTCTTCTCAAATCGGGTCCTTTACTTTGCGCACGACTCTGTTCGTTGGAGCTGTAGGACAGCTTACTGGAGTGAAGAGTCGGAATCTTCTGATTGTCTGCAATCGTATGCAGATAGATTTCAAACAGTTGTCAAATCAGCCAAGATTTCTGCGTCAATGTTACCCCAACTTTCGGAATATGAGGAGCTAGTGAATGATTTTAACTGCAGAGACTTTACGTATCCTGAAGACGCGCTTACCGCCTTTGCTGGAGTATCAACAGTGTTGAGCTCGAAGTTTATCGGAGGCTTGGTCTCTGGACTACCCGAGTTATTCTTCGATATACTTCTGCTGTGGCAACCTCAAAGAGGCGAAAGGCCTATGAGACGAAGGATGAGCAAAAATCATTACCCAGATAACGTTCTCCCGAGTTGGTCATGGGCAGGCTGGATAACGGAGGTGTTTTGGCCGTATTCATGGAATCCTTCAAGGACAGTCCCTGGTCCATCACCAGTACTGGCGAACTTTTTGAGGCCTTTCAATATGTTGCAATTCTATAGCGTTGATGACTTAGGATCGAGGGAGCCGATACAAAACATCTGGCACAATTATGCGCTCCCAGCACTAGAAACGAAAAACAATATACCACAAGGTTGGTCGTCGGCATATTCGGACGGGCCGGCCACGCACGCCAGAGCTGATTTTGGACATAATGTGCCCACGCCATCCTGCTTTAACCATGAGTCTGAACCCCAGGTAGATTTCTGGTTCCCCGTACCTCTCCACAAGGAAGGAGAGCCGCTTTCTGTAAAAGCACCTGTAGCCTTCATCTCATTCACCACAAGCAGAGCCATTTTTAAGCTTGGCCAAAGAGTTCGATCTATGACGAGAATTATGACGTTCGAAGGACGCCATGCCGGTATACTGTTCCACCACGATGAAATGGAAGAAGCATATGTTAGTGCAACGACAGGTACACTTCAGCAACGACCACACGTGGAGCTCATCGCATTGTTGGGCTGCACGGTCCCCAAAGCCGAACTCTTCCTTTGGGGAGCCAGTGACTTGTCATCTGAAACCTCTTTAGAAAGGACGGATCCTGTAGTGAAGATGAACGGAGAAAATGAGCGCGATGATGAAAGTGATGCATCCGATACGAAAGAAATCTATAACGTAATGTGGATACAATGGGAAAACGGTGTTGCATACAGGAAAGGGACTGGAGAAATTGAACGAAAAGTGTGGGAGAAGCAAAATTTGGAGTGGATTGAGGTCATTCTTGGATGAGTAGCACTACAGCATATGGGATACTTGGAAGGGAGTAATGGATTGTCTATGTTTGGATGACCGCAAGAATTGTGAGGCTCAAGCTTTCGCTAAGGTCATGACTCCGAAGCTTAGGAGTGTGGATCACGTTTCGCACGGTCCACCACTTTGCACACTGAATTTTGAGTCCACTCCACGAATTCGTATACGAATTACTCCACCAATATGAAGCCGATTGATTTAGCAATTGAAGCAGCGAATGCGCAGGAGCAGTTTAATTACACTCAGATAGCAAAATTTTATGGAATTCAACGTACAACGTTATCACGTCGCCACAGAGGAATCAACAAATCTCATATTGAAACGGCCCATGAAATCCAGGCCAAATTTTCACAACATCAAAAAAATATATTAATTTTATGAATTAATACATTTATATATTATAGAATTCCATCCATTATTCGAATGATTCGAAATTTCGCTGTCAATATTATTAAAAAAGAAATTGGAATGAAATGAATAGACCGTTTTATAAAACGTTATTAATCATAATTAAAATCAATCTTTTTTATCATTTTTGATATCATTCGAAAACGAACAAATAATTATATTAATCTTTAATTATATTTTGAATTAATATAAATCATTAAATTACGTTATTTTATTATTAATATTTTATTAGATTTCTTCCAAAATTGCCGAATATAATATTTCATTATATAACACGTATAATATGAATGAAAAAGGTTTTATTATAAACCAAATAATAAAATACTGCCGTATATTCAATAGAACAATTTACGAATAAGATCTCCTTTGAGGAATAAATCAGAATGATTCATATTTATAGATTATTATTCTTATTTCGATCTTCATGGACGGCGAAATCTTATTTCCAATATTTATTTATAATATTCAGTCAGACGTTATACAAAATTCATAAATTCAATATATGAATTTTATTATTTATAAATACAATTTTATATTATCTGAAATAGATTGGATAAATAATCAGATTAGATTAATTTAATTAAAAGAAATATTTGATAAAAATATCAAAAATAAAATTAATAACGATTTGAAATAACGAATATTTATTATAAATGGCCATAAATCTTATTTTATTTAAGAATTTTTTAATTATTATTTTGATTAATGAATTATGATGGTTATTTATTCTTTTTATTTGATTTATCGATTTTAGTTATTAAACGTGAATTTATTCAGATTATTAATTGAATATTATAATATCGAATTGGATATTTGATTTCAATATATATAAGATTTATTTTCGTTAAATAAAATTGATTTTTTTTTATTATTTTAAATAACGTATTAAAAAATATTTATAATTAAAAATATTATAAATGAATGGTTTAAAATAGGATTTCAGTCATTTAATTCATTTATTATATTCAATCAAATTCATATTTAATGTATTGAAAAATATTCAGATTAATTCTCTAATTCAGAATTCTTAATTATGATTATTATAAAACGTTAAAAATAAATTCGTAAATAATTCAATATTAGATTGATACCTTCAGAATGTAAAAAGATTAATAAATTTGAAATTTTCATATTTTAGTAAAATATGAACGTCCATCTTTTTAGAATAGAGAATTCGAATTTCAAAAAGACGATTCGAATTTAAAAATAGCGATTGAATATATAAAAACAACTAAAAATGCCTTTTCAATACCGTGAAATAATAATATTCAATTCTAATAAATTTATATTCGTTCGTGAATTATAATAGAAGAAGGAGAAGGTTGAGATAACTGAAAAATAATAAAAGGAAATTCAAAAGGTATAGAAAGAGGCTGATAAACAAATTAAAATTGAATGAAAGGTATAGCGAAAACGCGACCGAAAGGAAGTTCAGGAGTAGCGAAAGACTGAACGAGCTGCTAAAGAATAGTAGAAATAGGAGGCTGCTGAATAGCGAGTAGCGAATAAACAGTTCAAAGGCGAATTATAGCGAAAACAGCGAAAATAGCAGAAACAGCGAAAAACGCCAAATAATATTCAAAATGTTATGATGGTGGATGCGGAGAATTCAAATGAAACGCAAACGAATTCTTATTCAAATCATTCAGAACGTCAAATACAAATTTTATTACGTTTCAAAAGTTAAATTTAATGGTTTATTTGACGCGTATGAATTAACACTATTGAATCCATTTGATTTCATTTTATTATTTGTTATTGTTATTGAAATAATCTAATTTGAACACTTGGTGGTGAGAATTAATTTGAGGGTGCAAAGTGGTGGACCGTGCGAAACGTGATCCACACTCCTAACCGAGAGCTTGGTGACTCAGTGGGGCTTAGAAAAGCCCATACGCGACTCAACCTCCCCTTTAGATCCTTCTTCGGCCATAAACTGGCAGTAGCCGACTTTCGTAATTCCTTTTTACGAAGCTCGCTATCATGCAGTACGAGGTGGAAAGTCAGGATGGTGATCAGATAACCACAAGGCCAGGGGCGTGATGGTAGGCAAGTCTGCTGGGAGAGTTGCTTCCTCGGGAAGTGAATCTCCTATTCAAACCGGATTTGCACCTTCTGACTTCGACTGAGGAAATGGACTTCTAGATTAGAGTCTAGATAGACGAGAGTTTGGATAGATGTACCGTAGAATCAATAAGGACATCGCTTAATTTTGACTTTTGCCTGGAGTACCAATGCCCCGTCAAGACTACTCTTATTTATAAAGCCCAAGTTCGACCTGTGTTCAATCCTTATGACGCTTGTATTCGCATCCTCGTAATTCCTGTATCGTATAGTGTGTCAACTGTCATAACCTATCCCATGAGGTGGAGGACGCAGCTTCCTGTCGGATTGTTCACTCAAGAGAATGATGATATGCAAGGCGACCTATCAGGTTTGCAATTCTGCATGTGAGGTTGCTGCTAAAAGGATGACTTGCGCTTTCTGACTCTAATTTGGACACGATTCATTTGTGATGCATACGAGTTACAAGCAATTTCATGGGATCAGACTACAGAGAAGGGGAAGAACTGGTCAAATAGGTCAGCCTTTATAGTCCGATTTCGTACATACTGCTACTTCTACAGCTCGAGATTCATATCCAAAAAGCTCGCGGAGAGTATGAGCGTTTTAGTCGCCTCAAGCGAACGCCAAAATGAAGACCGATAAGAGAAGGTCCTCCACACGTATACTGTCCACCAAGTACGCACTCACTTCTGTCATTCTTCACGTTTCCCGAATCTAATATTGTAACCACTCGCCACCCAACCACCTATTGAACATATCGAGACTCGCCACGGGCTGATCATGCGGGACCATGTGCCCACCAGCATGGAGGGCAATGAATGAAAAGTTCCCTGCCGCCTTGGCCAATCCGATCTTCTCTCCCGCCTTGACGTGATCTTGAGGGTTTGGAATGGCGGCCTCGGAGAGCGTCAGATCTTCCAACGGCTGCTTGTTGAAGGCCTTCTTGCCAGGCCACTCGAGCGCCTCAGTCCAGGCGTGGTTGCCAAGCCAGTTGCAGATGTAGTCGGCGTCACCAGCATAGATAAGGACGGGGATCTGCTCGAGCAGACCGGGGACGAGGCGGTGGAAGGGCTGCATCCAGTCACCCTGGAAGAGGAAGTTGCGATTAATGTCGGTGTTACAGCCTTCATAGCTCTCAACTTCCGCGCCCAGGGCAGCGATGACAGAGGGTTGGTTCAGCCAGTCACTGATGTAGTCGAGCTCCTCATAGCAGAGCGGGTTATTGCCACACTTGACGCGGACATCGTATGGGTTGAGTCCGGTGCGTTGGTAAGGACCGATCATAGCGTTGTTGCAGTAAATGCTGGCGGGTACGCAAGACCAGACAGAGCCAGAGTCGTAGCAGGATTGGATGAGTGAGGCGCAGCGCGGGTATGAGTCTTCCATGCTTTGGCATTCCGAATCGCTAAGGACAGCGGGCCAGTGCGAACCTTCACCGCACGCCATGGGCTTGTAATAGGCATATTGGGTGAGGCCGTCGGTGAGACCATTGCCGATAAGAACGGACTGGAGGTTGATGTTTCGCTTCTTGTGCGAGAGAATTTCGTTTGCAAATACTGGGATGTAGTGACCAGCATATGACTCTCCGGCAATGTGGAAGGATTGTTTGGCATACTGGGGAAATTGCTTGAAGAAGAGTGTCATGAGCGCATAGACATCCTTGCCTGCAGCAACTGTGTTGGAAACAGAGCTGCTGCTGTAAGAGTAGCCAACATTGACAGGCTGGTCAAGGAAGATGACGGATGCATTGGAATTCCATGAGGATGGGTTGTAGACTGTTTGCCGGCTCTTGTTGATGAAGGAAGGACCAAGTTCCATGAAGAGTCCTGTGAGAGAAGAGCAGCCAGGGCCGCCGTTTAGCCAGAGAACCACTGGATCATTTTCAGGATCATTGCGAGATTCAAAGAACCCTAAATAGATGATTAGTCTTTCCCGTTTCCCTTATTCATTCTTGAAGCAGACTCACAGTAAAACAAGTGCTTATCATTCTCCTCATCATCAAGATATCCACTGTATTGCTTCACTGTGTCAACACCGAGGCTCTCGGGGTCGACATTCTTGGTCCTCAGATTGTAGTTCTCTAGCTTTCCACCGACTTCTCTCTCCTTGTCTCCCTGAGCGTTCGTTACCCAGACATCCTGAACTTCCTTGCCACTCATGATATAATCCCATTTGCTGTCGGCCTTTCTCGTGTGTGGCTTGGGTGAGGAAAAGAAGGTCGAAGCATCAAATGATTCGGGAAACATCATGGCCATCTCGTCCCAGAGCTGACGAGCTTCTCCAGTCAAAGACTTCAATGACTTTTCCCAGTCACGGAGAGGCTGGGCCCAAGACGAGGCCATGTCGGCTATGGAGCTGGGCGTCTTCAACACTTGCTGCTGAGGAGCAACAGCAGCAGATGCTGCCCCGAAGAGCAGGGTCGATGCGGCGACCTTCATGATGATGAAGCTAGTAGCTTAAAGTAGCTATCAAGCTGGAGGGTAGCTTGATTACGAATCGTCAAGCCCCGAGAGTTGCGTAGCTAAAGCAATACACAGAAGAAACGATGGAACGATAAGGTGTAAAAAGGCACAAAAGAGAAGGATTTTGTGAAGTAGATGAAGGAAATTGATGGACGAGGAAAGTAGGCGCGTGATAAGAGAGAGAGCGTAATGGAGGTGTTGGTCGACCCGGTGACGCCTACAACTCTTATCGTCACCTTTCCTATCGTGGTGTAGGCTGAAACGGCCCGAAGAGTGACGCATGGACGCTTTATTTTTCATCCCAAATTTGTTTTCTTATATAGCAAGAAAATATATGTCCAGGAGAAATCTTTCAAGATGCCGCAAAATATAAATCAAGTGAGAAACTACTCTCCCACAAACCATGGGCTTCCAGAGCACTGACAAATTACTGCTTTTTCTCAGCCATCAAATCAAATAAAACTTACCAATGTCTCCCTTGTGCGGATGAAGAAGGGTAGGACACCCTTGTGGCCACCTTCTATGCCTACGAAATAGACGATTGATATTATCCTCCAGGCAAAAAGCGCTTCGAAATCCCCTGCTATAAAAACAAAGTTCTTGAATGGCGCTCTGGCGTGGAAAAAGATTTGGACAACGTCCTCCAAATCCCCAACGTCTTCCTCAACGTCTCCAAAGGCCAAGTCGCACCTCATGAAGACCTCAAAAAAGCCTTCGGCCACACCAAAGTCGACGACATCGTTCTCGAAATTCTAAACAAGGGCGAACTCCAAGTCGGCGAAAAGGAGCGCACGGCGCAACTCGAGCGCGTCCAGCGCGAAGTCGTCGACATCGTTGCGGGCAAGCTCGTCGACCCCAAGACGAAGCGCGTCTACACACCAGGCATGATCGAGAAGGCGCTTGACCAGCTCAGCACGCAGTCCGCACAGCAGACGCAACCCACCCACTCTTCCTCTGGCACTGCGACCCCGACGAAAGACGGCGACGCGAAACCGACAGAGTCGAGCAATAAACCCGCCCTGCCGAGGTGGACGGGCGTCACCACGACCAAGAGCGCCAAAAGCCAAGCCCTCGACGCAATGAAGGCGCTCATCGCGCACCAGCCGATCGCGGTCGCGCGCGCCCGCATGCGGCTGCGCATCACGTGTCCGACAGCGATTCTAAAGCAGGCGGTGAAGCCGGCGCCGAAGAAGGATGGGGTGGCTGCGGAGGGGGATGGCGAGGAGGAGCAGCAGCAGGCGAAGGGCACAGTGAAGGACCGGATTCTTGGGTATGTGGAGCAGGTGGAGGCGCAGGATGTGGTGGGCGAGGAGTGGGAGGTGACAGGGTTTGTGGAGCCGGGTGCGTATAAGAGCTTGATGGATTTGGTGGGGACGCAGACGAGGGGGAGGGCGAGGGCGGAGGTGCTGGATATGGCGGTTGTGCATGAAGGTGATTGAATGCTATATTGGTAATTATGAGGCGCTGTGTGGTTTTGACCTTATATTTGAGCGGGAGTGGGGGCGTTATTTGGGTCATCGATCTCCCAGTGAAGGGAAGAGCAGCATAGAACGGCAAACGGGACATTTAGATGACACGAAAAAGCATGAATATTGATTTCAATAAATGAACTCCTCTACCATGATTGCCAGATTCCATAGTTTGATAGGGTTCGGAAGCAGCATCGATGCAATCGTTCCACAAACCACACACCCGTGCATGTGGTAAACCTTTAACCCTTCTTCTTGCTGACACCCACTGTCCTTCCCCTTCTGCCCGTCGTCTTCGAATGCTGTCCCCTCACGCGCAAGCCCCAGTAATGTCTTAGACCACGATGTGCCCGGATCTTCTTCAGCCGCTCCAAGTCCTCACGGAGTTTTGAGTCGACACCGTTGGCCAACACTTGCTGATCCTTGCCATCCACAATGTCGCGTTGACGATTGAGGAACCATGTCGGGATCTTGTATTGAGTTGGGTTTTGAATAATGGTAACAATACGCTCGAGTTCTTCCGAAGTGAGTTCACCAGCGCTAGAAGTATCCATTAGTATTGGAGATGTTCCATATAGATGTCAAGAACGGGTACCGTTTATTGAGGTCCACATCGGCCTTTTTGCAGACCAAGTTGCTGTAGCGTCGTCCAACACCTTTGATCCGGGTCAAGGCGTACATGACCTTTTGCTTGCCATCGACATTGGTGTTTAGAAGACGCAAGATCTGGAGTCATTCCCTTATCAGTGATCGCATCTTCATTACGAGCCACCAGCCTCGCTGAATGTTTGGCATAACATACAAACTGAAAGTTTGACTTCTCTCCTGTTACGAGCGACATCTTGGGCGATGACTGTCAACTGTCGCTCTCTCTTGGGCTTTGTACACCAATGTGGTAGAGGATGCGGATGTCGGAATTTGGTGCGCTCACGTGCTCGCTTGTGCGCTTTCGGCTAAATATCGGCTACATCCCCCTGCACCCAACCAAATCACTTTACTGTTCACCTTCTTTGGGACGCAGTGCGCAATACTTAGACTCATGGGTGCCGACTAGGTACACTCATTTCCTTTTTCACTTTTACACCTGTGCGGTTAGTAAGCGAACCTAAGTTGTGCCGATGTAATTGTATTATGACTGGCTTCATTACTCACACAATGCACAAGAAGCTTTCTGTTCGACATCGAGTTGGTCGATGCTCCTCCGCATTCGGTCCATGGGCCTTTTCATGGCTTGCTCATAGATAAGCGTCCAAAGGCATCATGGAACGGCGTAATAGGCCGAACAAACTCCACAGAGCAAAGCCAACGGCGCAAGCGGGTTTGCAGCGACTTTATCAGATCGCAATTCCTACCGACCAATACGACGATCGTCGTCTGCAGCTGGAGAAATTGCTTTTTCCCGCCCCCGGTAGCTGTGGCCATGTCTCACACTTCCAATTTTTCTGCACAGAACTGTGCGCTCAGTACGATTCTGGCACGTTATTGCCATTTACAACTGAATAGCCTTGCAGTTCTTTCGAGTCTGACCGAAATGTCACCTCCGCAGCGCGAACATAGACTTCAAGGTGTCGTACTGTCCATCTCCCTTGCGTCAACTCCGAGAGAGTAGCTTTCACTCGTATTACTGCGCACTATCATGGCGCATGTTTCTGGAGCAAAGATTTCGAGACATGGCTTGTCTGCCGTCTATATACCACAGTCCAGGGTGGGTCGTGCTGTCGCACAGTAAGCTTCACTCGACCAGCGCAAGACATGGATGTAACAGCTTACACACAGCAGCATCATCTTTGTCCATGGACTCTTTGGACACCCAGAGATGACCTGGACTAGCCAGACACCGGTTGCGAGCAGTGCGTCTCAATCACGGCATAGCACGACTCCACCCACCGACACTACGCCCACAAACGAAGATCTTTCCCGAAACGAAGACCTCCTCCGAAAAGAAGACACCGTTCCAAAGTCTAAGGGCACGTTCTGGCCCGCTGGGATGCTCCCAGCTGTCGTTCCTAATGTAAATGTTTATACCTGGGGATACGATGCAGACATTGATGGCTTTTGGTCATCCGCGTCGCAAAATACTGTAGCTCAGCACGCTGCCAACTTGCTTTCCGATCTGGCCGACTTGCTGGAAAGTGACGAGTCCAATTCTCTGCCAATTTTTTTCGTTGTCCACAGTTTGGGAGGAGTTGTGCTCAAAGCAGTGCGTCCATCAACTGGGTATCGGAGCAGAGGCTGACTGCAAAACAGGCCATGAACCAATCAGCAGAGACGAAAGCCACCCGACTCGGCATGATTGTTGGTCAGATCCGTGGCATTATATTTCTCGGTACTCCGCACAGAGGATCCAGGACTGCTTCAATTGGGAAATATGCGTATCGTGTCACTACCGTTGTGACAAGACGTCCAAATATCCCTCTTTTACGAGCCCTCGAACGCAATTCAGATTCGCTCGACAGCATCGGCAACAGCTTTTTGCAAACACTGGCTGGGCATAAGAAGATTCAGGTGTATTCCTTTCGGGAAGAGAAGGAGACCCGAAGATTTTGGATATTCAACGCAGTAGTCGTAGAGCCCGACTCTGCGAAAACAGGTCTCCCAGAGGAAGAATTAAATAGCATCCCAGAAAGCCATGGCAACATGACAAAGTTCAGCTCGCCGTCAGATATTGGGTTCAAGCGCGTTGTTGCTCGGCTCAAGACATGGGTCAAGTTGGTTGAAGATGAAACTGAAGGTATGTTTTGGCCATATGTTGCTCGTCAAACATCTAAATCCGGTAGTATCTTGTGACACCAGGTGCACATTTACTGACTTTTTTGGGCAGTCACCAGTGACGGTACGTAAAGCACTTATCGTCCACTTGCATCAATACTCATAGAACGGCGAGATTGCTTGCGAAGTCTTTACTCAACCGATACTCAGCTTCGATTCAACACTGTCGCCACTTCGCATGCGAAAACTTTCCATTGGCTTTATGATCCGAACAAGGTATCCTTTTCTAAATGGCTTGAGCGCTCCGAAGATATGGGTTCTATCTGCTGGATCCAAGGCAAACCCGGATCGGGAAAATCCACGTTGATGAAGTTCGCGATGCTGGACCACCGTACCAGACTTTCACTGAGCGCATCTGACGGCACCTCGTACATTCTTGCTGGATACTTTTTCCATGACCGTGGCAAGCTCATTCAAAAGTCCATTCAAGGTATGCTGCAGGCACTGTTATATTCAATACTATCTCAGGATCTCGATTTACGGCAGTTTGTCCAGCCACTGTATACAATTCTTGTCTCTCAGCAACGTACCAAGTCTGTTGTCTGGGACTTTGATGCACTGCAAGATGCATTCCGAGCTATTGTACAGCAGCGTCAAGTCCAAACAAGGCTCTGCTTGTTCCTGGATGCTCTTGATGAACATCACGGGGACAATGATCGACTGTCTGAAATGATGCACACCTTAGCAACCCTTTCTGACGGTCATGTCATCAAAATACGACTCTGTCTTGCCAGTAGACCATGGGATATGTTCGTTTCCAATTTTGGGGCCTGTCCAGGACTCAAAATCCACGAGCACACTTTCGAAGATATCAAGGCTTACACCTCAAGCCAACTGCACAAGGCCCTCGACAAGCTTCCAGAATGTGGCCCAGCCGCAGACGCGAAGTCACTTCATATTGACTTTATTGCAAACAAGACCTCGAACAAAGCTCAAGGAGTATTCATATGGGTTCGGATTGTCGTTGAACAGATTGCAGCCGCCATTCGGGATCGCACGCCGTTTGTCGCTCTGGAAAGCATGCTGATGGAAATGCCATCCGAGCTTGAAGATTTGTATTCACACATCCTAAGACGAATTGACTCAAAGCATGCAGAAGAATCCTATGTCATGTTACAAATCGCACGGTGTAGTCTCATCCCGCTGGGTCTAGAATCGTTTGCGAACACGACGTCCTGGGCACTCTGGCAGAAGGTCCCAAATCCCGGAGACGAGACGCTCGAAGACATGATGCAGAGGGTCATCAGTCGAAGCGGAGGGCTTCTAGAGGTCATAGAGGTTCCCTTGATGGCTCCCTCGGTCGAAACCTTTCCAGACGATGGCGAAACTGTTTCCCGCCCCTTGCGTTCCCTAGCAGGCCAGCCACAAACCCTACTGTCTCAGCAGATAAATTCTCGCATTGTTCAGTTCTGCCACCAAACGGCCAAAGAGTATATTCAGAATCTCAAAGACAACTTTGGTCTTCGGCGTTCTAAGCAAGGGGGAAACGGCTATCAGTATATGATGGCTGCGGCGGTCTCAAGCCCTGGAGGGTGGGCAAAGCATATGGCGGATGAAGTCTTTGAGTATGCCGTTCTTTCGCGGAAAGACGAGTCGGCGACAACTTTAGATTATATCTACAAAACACTGACGGATCTATTCGATGTCTTGAGCATGAATGACTGGCTTCATCGGAAAGGACTCCATTTCTATATCGAACAAGAAATATCCAGACGAGGTCTCGGCGTTGTTTGCATTGCTTTTGCAGCCGGTCTTTTAGACATTTTGGCAGTAAACACAGCGGATGCCTTACGCAACATAGTGCATTATAGATCGGTTGGCACCGAGACTGACGAACTTTGGTTCACTGCTTTGCTGGGGCCTGCCGTCACATCTGAAAAGACGCCGAGAAGAGATATGCTCCGGTCTCTGTGGTATACGTCTGCGCCAGATTCAGCGTCACTCGATACGATTGAATTACGTCTTCCGGGCAGAGGTCCGACTTGTCTCAGACCTCTGGAATTGATGGTCATTGACACAGTTTTGGAACTCGGTGACGGACGTGATAGAGTACCAGCCTTTGAGTTCCTTCTATCTCATGGGGCAGATCCCAACAGCAGTTGCAGCGAAGGCCTCCGTTATTTGCTGGGCCTGAAAACCAAAGATTCTATTTTCGAGCATCCAAACGATACTGTGTTCATGGCATGCATCAAGAGAGAGTCTGCCCCAGTTATCAGGTTGTTCGGAAAGTATGGCGCAAGAGTGCCGCAGGAATACCGTGAACCACTACGGAAGATGTGGACATTGACAAAAGCTCGCTCGGAGGTGTTTGCTGAGGTCATGCGAATCGTGCAAATGGGAGAACAAGATTCCTCGGAAACACACGAAGCAGAGGCCATAAGCGACTGTCCGTCCGGTCTGATATTGCCGGGTATGGTCGGTATCGCGACTGCGAATGGAAGAATGTTGGTTGGTAGATTTGATGGAAAATGGGCTACACTGTTCAGAATCTTCGTGTTACCACTTGTATTCGTCATACGTTTGAAAAGGCGAGCAGGAATTCGTTAATATCATTTGAAGTGTTTCGGCTGATAGACTGTCAATATTGGTAATTAGTTGGAGTCCATTTCTCGGACTATTACGTGTGTACTTCAGAATAACCTGAGGTGCCAGCTGGTGGGCTGAGGGCTAGATACACCGAACCACGTGCCATAATTCGGACCATAAAGTTGAGGTACGTAGGTACAACACCATCACTGATTTACAACATCATATCCAGGAGAATCTAACTACTTTCTACCATAGATCACGTATCTACAGATATTTGCAGGCATTTCCGCTTGCGAACATTGTGGAACTTGGCTCTGGGCGTCGAAACCGGGACATGAATATCTAAGTGCTCCCCAAGAATTAGATCAGGGCCGACATCTGATCTCCGCGGACGAGGATGCGAAGATGGATGAAGTCTTATTCTTGTGTCCCAAGAGATTTAAGATGCTGGACGACTTGGTTAATGGTGCCTTAGAAACCTCCTGAGCAATCTAAGAGCCAGCTTTGAGAGATGAAAAGGCGGGCTGAACGAGCGATGAACAACCGCAACGAGGCTCGTCATCAATCACGGATTTCGTTCAAGATACTGCGCGAATCCCTGCATAAGCCCAAGGAATATCGTACCATATGCCAAAACAACGGCAGCTATTGTAAACCCATCTTGGAGGCCTCCGTTACGGTAATTACACCAAGCAATCGCGAAACCTGCCGCAACAATCCCAATGAAAGACTCTGACACCCAGACGGCTCGCCATGATACGGTCTCTCTGAAACGTAAACCCCAACCTTCAAGCTCACCACCATCATCTTCAGACCAAATAAGCTTGCCGCTGATTTTGATCGGTACGCGATTAAGGTGAATAGGCTTCAATGGTGCGTGCGACGGTTCCTCTGTCCAATGTTTAAGAACTGTGAGCGGGACGCGAGGACGATACGAATCCGTCCTTTCGCACTCATAATCTCTGACAGTATGTGGCGGGAGTGTATTAACATCATCAGTTTCGATAGCAACATTTTCTTTGTTGAACAGCTGGAACCTCGTAAACTCGATCCTGTCGAGCTTGCGGAGAGTCAATGCTCGCACGAGCCGTCGCATCGGGGCATAATAGGAGCGATGAAGCTCCGTGTACATGCATCGATCCGTCTTTGAAAAGGACACGTCTGCGTGTTCCAAGCTCTCTTGGCCTTTGGATGCCAGGCAAAGAAGGATGAATTTCTCGACTCGTGGAGATTGCAAACTCGATCCGATTTCGGCGGACCCGTCAATGTCAATTGCAAAGTCATCCGAGCCGCCATACGCTTTGCGCGACTTTGTTGATCCACTGAGCGAAGTAGGATTGGTTTCTGAAGATGAAGACCCCGATGAAGAGATCGACGAAAGCCCGAGGTCGCTACACTCTGGGGTACTCAAGTCCGAAGCCAGAGCTTGTACTGCTCCGGGAATGAACTCTTCCATCACCTCTTCAAATCTCTGTCCGCATGAACAAATCCATCTTAGCTTTATCAATTTCCCCGGCTGCGGATTTCGTGATTCCGGAAGTTTAGTGCGATCTTTAGTATCCTCCTCCACCGCGCCTGAAACCTGATCTTTACTCAGTTGTAAGTCACATGCAATCCTTTCTGGACGTTGCTTCACGATGAATCTTCGTCGCAAAGCTGCACGTCGCCATCTTACAGCCAGACAAATGTAGAAGGCCACATCTGTAAACGTATGTCCAATATTCTCTGTCGCATTTGTGTTGATATTTTCTATTTTCGAGCCATCCATGTCACTTAACCAGGCTTTCGTCAGCTCAATTTTAACATCTTGGTCTTTGGGGGGTTGCTTCGGCCAACGAAGATCACTGTAATCCTTCCTTTTCATTGTCCTCGCTTTAAAGCCTCTGACATTGCCTTCATTATCGGCATGTCGTCCTGGTGGCGGGATGTGTGCTTCTTCTACTTTTCCAGTGAAATCAGGTAACGTATCGTCGACTGAGACATTGTTTGCGCTCTAGCACATGTGAAGTTTAGCAGGGAAACTACCTTTAGCGCTCGTTTAAACTCACCAGAGATTGATCCCTCTCTATTGAGGCTGCTGGCTCCGAGTGAGAAGCACCATCCTTGAAGATCGTTAGCTATGGCTGTTATCAAACAGGATACGTAGTTGTAGAGTCAAGCAAATCCGGAAGGGGGTTGTGATATACTTTGGCTTTGTTGTTTGACGTGTCTCCCCGCCTTTGCAGAAACACCGTTGACTCATCGTCTTGGCTTGAGCCAGGCTCGTTGTTCTGCTCCCTCTGTCCTTCTACTGATATGAGATCTGTTGATATTGAGGACTTCGGTTGTTTTAGGTCATCATGAAGCAGATGACCATGCTTCTCTACCAGCGTCTGGGCCATCTCATCCAATTCGCCCAATTCTTGGTTCGAATTCGAGGCGTCATCGTTCATGTTTTTAAGCTCTTCTTCTCTCTCTTTTAGCATCTCATCAACAGCTTGCATCTGAGTGGTTGTATCGTCATCCTCGGAGAAATTTGCGGCTTCACGTTCGGTTTTCTCAGACTCTGATGGCCGTTGTTCTCTAGTCTCCTCGTGCTCTATTATTGACTTCATCAGCTTCTCAGCACGTCTCTGCCGATCAGTAGTCATGTATAGATTGGTCAAACGAGGAATCGCCTTCTCGCGCTCTATCTGCCATTCTCTCTGCTCTCCCATTGGCAAATTGTCGTTTTTATCAATGTGGTCCAGCCACGCAGTTATACTGTCATACTCCTCTTGTCGTTGGCTTTCCACACTGGCAAGTACTTCGTCATCTGCCAAGTATTTATGTTCGGGTTTCTGGTTTATGTCATGCTCAGATTCAGTGCATGTGTTCGAGCTTGTGCTATGGCTTTCCATCTTAACAAGCCTGTCTTCTGCAAAGTGACCGTGTCCAGATTTGGGATTTGTGTCGCGCTCAGACCCAGCACATGTAACGGAGCTTGCGCTATGGGTTTCCACATGAAAGCCATGATACAGGGACGGCATAGGAGGCAGTGGTAAGTCTATAAATGGAATTGGATCTTGCGGTGAAAGAAAGCTAAAGCTATGGGGCAAGGCTGCAATTTTGTCCATCGGCAATGTTGAAGCTTGAGATGAGTTTCCTTGATAGTTTTTCTTCAGTATTACAAAAATCATCGCAATCTCTGCAGGCCGAAGGTTGTATTTCGAGTGCCGCAAATTTACCGTTTCAATACACGCTAGGGACCATCTCACGTTGGTGTCTTTCGCAGCAGTATTACAATCCAGAATCAGACGATTAATTTGGGCGCGTTGGTTATTGAAAGGTAGTTTGTGATATTCGTCCACCGCATTTGCTTGCGCATTCCTTATCCTGACGGTACGAGCCAACTCTTCTTGGGAGAATGGTAAGGGGTTCTTCTCGATATCAGCCCACGATTGGAGCCCATCTGGGAAAGGCTCTCCCCTTCGGAGAACCCATCCCAGATAATAAAGGGATGGGTCTTGTAGACGATTGTCCAACTTGGAAGCCGCTACCGCCCCTTTGTCCCCTAAGTTCATAACTGAACGTGGAGTCATGGCACCAGAGAGATGCCTTTTATGTGACCCAATCACCTTAATTGCATTTGGACAATCGAGATCGTCACAGCCCGAACATCGTATATCGTGACCGCTTTGCCTCTCCGAGCCTGTTACTGATGTTCCCTCGGAAAGATTTTGTCCGTCCTGTGGCATAGTCTCCTTGCCGTTTGAGTGGGTAAAAGAATCATTGGGAATTTCTTGTCTTTGTGAACCATTAATCTTCCTCCCATTTCCTATCACTCCCGGGATTTCGTCCCGACATTGTTGCAACGCCCTGGTGCCCGCAGTCCCACTTGAGTAACCAGAATCAGTAGATGCATACGAACTACTGGAATCGTTGGAGATTTTTTTGAGACCCGCAATATTTCGATTCTGCGAGTGTCTTTCAGCTGCAACACTAAATGTTGTGCCTCTCCCTCGTACGCCTTTGCTGTCATCCGCGTCGTGAACATCCCCTTTGACTATCTGTAAACCCTGATCCAACAGCTCTCTCGACATGATAAGTCATGCTTCAGGGACAGATGGATTGCAGATTGACTTGATGTTGTTTTCTGTGGTTATAGAATCTTGCATGTTATGGAATGATATAGCGCAGGTAAATCGCTGGCGTGGGTTGAGATACAATGTATTCAGAATTAGCGCTCCAACATGGCAGCCACTCCTCTCGTCAACTCCTTTGCTTGTGACTTGCACGCGAGAATACGCGGGGTTGCGCTTCAAATAGGGCTTAAACAACCTTCGGTAACAAACTTGGTAGACGTGTGGGTGAAGAAGAACATATTCTCAAGAGACGATCCTCCGAGCTTGAACTTGTGGGCAGATATTTGAAGAAAAAGATTTGAAATTACGTCCATCCATCAGGCCAATTCCCATTCGAGGCTGTGTGTGACGGCCCAGAATGTCGTTCGTTGTCGCGAGGCTGAAGCACGATCGCTCTCATTGGACCGAATCTTCCTAACCGAACCCCAAAAAGCAAATCTATACTTCACAGCCTTGTGCAATGCGTCACATCGATCCAAGACTAATGGGAACAGAGGTATTGCGCCTCATCAGCAGATTTCTGCCTGCAATGATCATGTCGCTCGGTACAGATCGAAGCAAACCGCAAAGTAGGCCGTTCTTGGCGAAACTCGTATTGACGAAACCCCGGATCTGGCGCTTAGCTTTCAAAGCTAAACGGACTCAGAAAGTCCTCTCTCGAGTCGCAATATTTTGATTCCAAAAGAGAAGGGTGAGCTATGACAATGTGCAGAGCGCGTGGACAGGCATGATGGTTTAAGTATGTGTATCCAAAGCGTGAGTGGTCAGCCGCCCGATCGTGACCGGTCCGTGAAGACTTGCCTGTTCGAAATGTGAAGCCAACTACTGTGGCGTCAAATTTTACCGCTTGTAATATTGGAGACAAGATTAGAGTGCAACATAAAGACGAGAAGCGTATCTCCGCTGCCCACACGGTCTCTGTTGCGAACAGGCTCAAGGCTGTTACAGGAATGGAAGCAATTTCCTACGCTCGAGCGTATTCAAATATATTCTCCAAAAAGTATATCACACGAAAATCGAAAATAACACAGCCGGTCGTTCACAATCTCGCCTTGCCTGCGCCTAAACCATCCGTCCCAGCAGCGCGCATATCCTTTGCCAACTCCCGACTCGTCCAATCCGCAATTGCCATATTCGTAATCATCGGATTGACCCCACTTGCGCTTGGAAACACACTCGCATCCATCACGTACAAGCCCTCCGTGCCCCAGACCTTCCCCTTGGGATCCACCACGCTGGTGCGCGGATTACTTCCCATCCGACACGTGCCCATCTGATGCGCGGATCCGAATATGGTTTGTGGCGACGGAAAGCCCGTGGCGCGAATCTCGTCCAGCCAGGCCTGGAAGCGCGGGTTGTTGATGCCGTCTTTGGCGGAGGCGGAATCGGAGACGTTGTCACGGATGAAAGGGGTGCCTCCGGGGACGACGGTGAGGATCTCGCGCGCGCCTTCGACATATAGCATCTTGGCGATGGCGATCATGCCCTCGAGGATGTGGCGTTGGTCGAATTTACTGACGCTGTAGTTGACGCGTGCTTTGCCGGTCTGTTTTTCGGGATATACCTGGCCGGAGTCTCGATCGCGTGCGAGACTGATATAGCCCGTCATGTTCTTGAATCTTGCCATGAGAGTTTTCATGTCGAATCCGTCACCAGGCCAAGGGAGGAAGGGGGCAACCCAGCCGGGGAGCATTGTCATTGCTTCAATTTTGGTGCCATGACCATGGCCATCCAGATTTTCGAATTCAGGACAGACCGCCGTCAGAATGCCTCCTTCCCATGGTCGGACTTCCTCGTCCCAAATGCCCAGGACTAGGGAGACAGGATGAATATGCAGATTATGACCAATATTTGGATTTTGTAGTCCAGAGCGTAAGAGAAGAAGAGGACTTTGCATAGTTCCAGCACTCGCAATCACCTTTTTGGCCTTAATGATTACTTCTCTTGTATGCTTGTCGTTTCCCGAAACACCTCTGTTGCTATCTCTTGAGACCCAGATGCCCTTTATGCCAGTTGCAGTCTTCTGTCCGTTCCGCTGTTCAAATATCACCTCTCTTGCATCAAAACCTTCTACGAATACTGCGCCTGCTTTCGCGGCATCTGGTAAAAACGTTTCCGTTGGCCCTTTCTTCCCACAGCTTCCACAACCAAGTGTGCAGTATCCACAGTAATGTCTATCATTCTCGCCACCACAGTTTTGGGGAACTTCTTTCACTGCCCAGCCCAGTTTTCTCGAACCATCTAGAATGACTTGGTTCGTTTTATTGTGCCGGATACCACGTGCCGTAACACCCATGCGCTCACAGACCCTGTCAAGTGAGTCTTGAAATGCGGAAGAAGTAAAGAAAGGGAGATTGTGAGGTGACTTTGACCATTCCTCGCGCACATAGCCTTGAGTTTGTAAACTTGCCGACCAATTTATTGTTCCTCCACCACCCCATGCACTCCCCGCAATAACATTCGTTGTGGTGTCATCGCTGATGATGGTTCCACCTTGCATAAAAAGCTGTACTGCAGCATTCTCCTCGCTCATTGGCAGGTGCTCTGGTGGCCAGTGATACGCTCTGTCAACTACAATCACCTTAAGTCCTGCTTCGGAGAGATTTTTGGCAGAGACTGCAGCACCACAGCCAGATCCTATAATAACAACATCTGTCTCAATAGTTTCGGGTCCATCTTTTGAGGATTGAGCAGGTGGGATTTGTAGAAATGCGAAGTCGAAGCCTATCCCAGGGGTACCATGCACTGGAGTCTGGGGATAACACAAGACTCGGTTAAGGGTTGGTGATGTGCGACTCCAAAACAATTTGACCAAGCTAGTCAAGGAGCGCGAAAGCATGCGGAGGGATGGTATCATAGAAGCAGACCAGCGTCGCAATACAGCCTGACGAGCATGCAAAGGCTGAGCTGCAATCTGGACTGGAGAACCTGTAAGTATTAGAGCACCTGCACGAGTACCAAGAAGGGTTAGAGCAAGGAGCATCTGTTGTTTCGGATCGTTGGGAATATTTATTGCCAGCAGTCGGTGGATGTTCGATTTGAAGGCTGGAATTGAGGACGGTTTCTCGATTACATATTCTTTAAGGAGATCATCAGAAACATCCTTGGATATTATTGACCGAATACCATTGTAAGCGTCTGAATAGGTGCTGTCAGGTAAAGCTTGGTCTTTGAGCTTTTGAGCAGTCGCAGCAGGTTTGACAGAGGGAATAATAGCATCGGCCAGGGCCATGAAGCTGGACCATTGAGCCTGACTGAGAGGATCACCCTCTGGCAGAGGTGGCAATGGCGCTGGCGTCTGCCGTATGACTTCAATCCGTGCGTCGCCCATTCTGACACCTACAGGATAAAGTAAAGACGGTCAAAGGTGAGATGGAGGTAGGAATTTGACCAAAGAAAATCACGTGGTCTCTACCAGTTTCCGAGACTTGTGTGACGATGAGAGAGAGACATAAACGAATGAACAGACGAAGAAAGTATAGTCATTCAAACATGATGAGATGAAATTTTCTGGAGAAAAGAGGCTCGGAGTGATTTGGTAGAATTAAAAGAATGCCTTTGAACAAAGCTCAAGATGAAGAGTTCACTTAGCTATTCAGACGATCAAGGAGAGCCTCGGTCAGACGGGTCTGCCCAGAAAGTGTGAAAATGCATCAGCTTACAAAATCCTACCGTGCTTCCTGTGGGGTGAAGAAGCAATGGGGGCCGGCGGCATGTGAAGTACAAGATTGGCTAGGACGCACGGGAGGCTGAATATTGAGTCACGTGGTTTTGCTTCTCTTCCCCATCATCTCCACAACAACTGGGGAGCGGTGAATGTCAGAATTAGGGGTCCGGCAGAATGCAAGCCTCTTGATAGCTCATTGGTCAGAGATAAGAGATTCAAACGCCGTCCACAAAAAGGAAAGTGCTGGCGAGGTGTGCAGACATGGGGGTAAAGCTTCTGCATCGTCATATTCTTACAAAGAGGGCTCAGAAGCGATGAGCGCATGGCAGCAAGAGCCTAAACATGGGGAATACTAGTGGATTACTTGAGCCGTTTGAGCCTAGATGATTGAATGAATCTAGATGACCCGATGAAGAAGCAGTGGCGAAGCGTGCGAATTAGAGTTGGGTCTCGCCGTTAAGTGTGGTAAGCTTGCCTTCTGTCGCGTTGTCGCCTAGCCGCTTAGCACGCACAGACCATGCACGCCGATAATTGCCGGTGTTTGGCGAAAGTCGATAGATTGATTAACATTTCGTCCTCGACACTTCTGACGTCTTCGCTCTTTAATCTCGTAATTCCACTTAATTCCACTTTTCTCGCTGCCTGATATATCCTCTTACTGTCTTCGCATTCTTTTCCATCATTCTGTCGCAATCGCATTTGATCGGCGTGTCCGCTGCTGTTTTCGCGCGCTCCTCCGATAATCCCTAGGCCCGCCCGAGCATTCAACGGTCGCAAAAACATATACCCTAAACGACTGCGGGGAACGCGTGCAGAGGCGACGTGGTGGCAGCGAGTGAAACTGTCGCTCTTGTAAGTTCGCACATATTCGATGAGGCGTTGATTGTTACCTAACCACTCCGCTCACGTTGCCCTTTGTCTTGCAGTGATCCCACTATTGTACAACCCTCGCTCCTTTACAACATCACAAACCATGGCTACGGCCTCCGCAAATCTGTCAGGACTTCCACAAGCAGGTCGCGGCTTTCAGCAGACCACTGGCACTCCGGTGTATTATACTTCCTATGCCGAAAGCATCAACAACCCATCCCACATTGCTCAGCAGGAGCGGAGCTTTTATTACAACCAAAATCGTTATCAGCCAATCCGACCACGTAAATCGCCTATGTATGTCCCTGCTGTATATCGACCGACTGAAAGACCCGCGCGACAGCAGGTGACCCCTTCGCTGGGAACGGAGTCGAGCATTGAATCCACGGGATCCCCAGTGGAACAGAGAGGTTCGGGAGAAACTGCGAGCCTGGGCAGAATTGTCAACGACGAATGGAACGAGGCAGCGTTGGGAAAAGTTACTGGATTACCAACCAAAAACCACTGGAAAGTAAGTGAAAGGTGTTTCGCTATTCCACGTACCACATGACCCTGCACCGCCGGCAGAACGGCACGCGATTTTCGTCTTTATTTCGGATTCGCATGCAGCACTGTCGGACCAGCACATTTGTCCCTCAACAGGATGAAGCTGCGATTCACTGAGCATTTGTGAACGCAACGAGTCCATCGCTTCCTCTGCAACGGAATGCAGCGATCTCAATTCTTGCATCCATAGCAAAGGAAGTGAAGAAAAAGAGTGAGAGAGAGACAGAATGAAAAACTGGAGGTAAGGTTTCCTTGTGGAGAGTCATGATGGTAAGAGTGCATGGATCGGATCCCTCGCGTCAGAGGTATTAAAAATTGTGCCATTCACCGCAGTTTAGTACGGGTTCGAGCACGTTGTGCACCAAGCTCGACGTGCATAAAACACCTGCACATGGTCTCTCCATGAAGCCACTCGCACTCTCCCCTCTCCCGTTCACGTGTCTTAACGCGTCATGTAGAAAAAACATTAGTCATGGTGGTAAACACATGCTGACACAAACTTTGTATAGCCCGATACCTCGGCACAGACTTGCGATCTCGTAAACTGCGAGAAGCCATTCTCATTCTTTCAACGCCGTCATCACTGCCGCCGCTGCGGCAACATCTTTTGCGCCGACCACTCCCACCATGCCGTCCCTCTGGACCAGCATGCACGCTTCCACCCTGCAGGAACTCGCCACCGCGCCTGTGATCGGTGCTGGGCTGACTACAAGTTGTGGGAGGCTGCACGAGCAAACAGGAGCAATAGTATTAGCTCTCAGGGCTCCGGCAGCTCCTCCGCACCAAGACCTGTCGGTGCTCCCCGGACCGACAGTCATGGGTCAGAAGGAGGCCAGAAGCCTGGAAATCTGGCTGAGAGTGCGCCAGGTGCGTGGAACTGGAGCACCTTCTAGATAAGTGTGGACTCGGAAGAGGAAGGGTGAT
Organism: Astrothelium macrocarpum; assembly: GCA_021030915.1. Lineage (NCBI taxonomy): Eukaryota > Fungi > Ascomycota > Dothideomycetes > Trypetheliales > Trypetheliaceae > Astrothelium > Astrothelium macrocarpum. The sequence continues at coordinate 11,681 of JAGEMR010000074.1, read as the reverse complement.
AGAAAATCGACTTCTTCAACCAAACTACGAAAGCGTCAACTCCTTTGACGACATCGAACACCTCCGCCAGTCGAACAACTGGGATACAAGAGGGGGGATTCCAACTTCAATAATGACCATTCCTTTATAGGAATGTAGATTTCGTTTTCATGAACTCGTTACTTACAGTAATTCTTCAACTGTTTCTCCCGACATGTCTTTTTACGCGTGGTTAGATGATAGGTTTTCTCTTCTTTTCAAGTTCTCTTTTCAACATGGCGACGGCGCTGGTGGGTCTTTCAACACTATTGTGCTAATGCAATTACTGCAATGGGGGTAGCCCCGGAACGGCTGTGGATTCAATGATACCATGGGGGAATTAATGACTTGCGCCTATAGATAAGATTATGAATTGTATGATTTGTACTTTAGACTGTCAGAATCAACATGAGGATGACCCACATACATTTTCTGTGATTTCCCTTGTAACGCTTAAGGTTCAGGATTTTAGAAACATTGGTGCAAGCTTCTTTGCAGTCAGTGATTCTGAGCCGCCCCCAGTTCAAATACCTATTGAAACATCAAGTTCATATTTGAAAGAGCCATGCCGCTCAATTTCGTTGAGGGACCCCGCATTAGCTTTTCTATTTAAACATTAAAGCTACAAGAACACTGAATTGAAAGAAAGGATTGTTTCAGAATAAAATTTATACTGTGTCCTCAAATTGATTGTACAACTCAATGGTTTCAACCTTTAGCAGGGGATGTGAATCTTTGTGGGGTATCGTCTCATTTCCAAGGCATTCACAGCACAAAATGTACATGCTTAGGTAGGCAATCCTCCAGGGATCACCTCCACTCTGACTTCTTGCAGGATCAAAGCCACTTAAATCATGCTCAACAACTGCTGCAACTCCTTTGCCGTCTCTCTCAAGGGTCGCGCTCTATTGTACGACGGTCCCATCCCGCCGCCCCCCATCATCGGCATCCCCATCCCCATACTTCCTAATCCGGGAGGACCCAACGGCCCCAACCCCGGCCCATAATTTGCCAATTCCTGCCCACCCCACTGTGTTTCCTCTCGCGCCCACTGCTGCGTCGTCCCCAGCATCTGCTGTTTGTTGGTGCGGAAATGCTTCGCAACAATCTCTCCCCAGATCCCCTGCGCCTGCAGCCAAGGCAGCATGCAGTACTGCACCACCCGAACCCGGGTCACGCTGTTGTACCTGTGCGCAGCCGGCGCGGCTCGCACGTCTCGAGTGATCCGGGGGTCTTCGCGGCCGGGCTCGTTGTACCAGGGCTCTTCGCAGAAGATCATGGCCTGGATAGATACGAGGATCTGGAGGGGGGTCGAGTAACGAGGATCCCATTTTGGGCCGGGCCAGGTGTTTAGCAGCGAGAGACACACTCGACCGTCTGCATGGAGATTCGGGTTGATGGCGATCCGGTATCTGCCGCCAGCCACGAAGTAGAAGAGCGGCGGCTCTTTCGGATAGTTTACAGGGAAGAAGACGTCAAACTCAAAAAGTCCATTTTCATAGGGAGTGTTCGACGGTCCGATTACTAGCACTTTCCACACATCGACTCGGACTGTGGCATGTCGAACGAAGATCCCTGGTGGCAGAGAAGTCTTCAGATTTACGAGCTCGCTCATGATGCGTGGGATGCGATTTTTCGGCGAATGGCTAAGAGTTCTAGCATAGTTGCCCCAAATGTGCTGGGTCATTATCTCATGATCAGGCACATCGCTAACAGCCTTGTCGCGTTGCCACTGTTCCCAAGCGTTTGCCGGATCCCTTGGCACGACAACCTGGATAGGCATGTATCTGTTGAGGAGATCTGTAACGACGAGGATGCCTTTGCAAATTTTGAACGTGTTGCTGGTAGGCTCCGTTTCTTTCACTTTCGACCTTTCTATATTCTCCACAAGCATTCTACTCTGAGTAGAAAGATTTTCGAGACATTTGGCGATCGACGGTGATTTCTCGTCCTTGCTTTTGCCCCTAGCATTTGACGCTGGCTTGCTGAAACTGATCTGCAAGAGTCCTGAATCATCTGCTTTCACCATGCGATCATTGACTACAAGGTTGGCTGTGAAAGAATGACTTGCGACTGCGCCAACCCAACTTAAAACTTTGTCGTATAGGTCTGCACGCTTCACAATGTCGTCAAGTGAATCATTTCGGAGTAGAGTCGCTGTTCTATCTAATAAGAAGCTGTTCGATATCATGGTGAGGAGCACTGGGAGAGGTTGCTCATCAAATGACCCAGTTGTACTTTGCGGACTTCCAGGCCATACCATTTCTAGAAAATCGGTTACATGCGTCGTGATGCTGTCTATGGCATCAGGAGAAGCTTTGAATGTTGATCCAGACGATGCCAAGCCGGCATACCAGGAGGATGCAGGACCACCAATGGATCCACCGAAGCCTGTTCCTTCCTTGCTACTGCTTGAATGTGCGGGCCGAAAAGCCTTGAGGCTATCCAGAGGGTTCGACTTGGAACGGCCAGTACCATTGAGGTAGTGCTGGTCGAAGAGACAAAGCAGAACCCAAATTATAAACAATCTGCCTTGGTCACAGCACCAGGAAAGTGACCAATCTTACGACTTGTTTCGGTTCATCGCCGCGTTAGAGGATGTGGTACCACATCCTACGCATGTGTATATATTGGCCGAACAATTGGTGCACCTTATAGCAGAGTTCAAGCCCACGTCCTTCTTTTCAAACCAAGGTTTTGTGATATCCTGGGGAGTGATCTTGGAATGCAATAGCGGCTTCTTGCATGCTGCGCATCCGACTTGCGATATTTGTGTCGCGAAAGCCTGCAGTGAAGCCAAGTCCTCGGCATAATCCATTGTGTTAAGTGGAGCTGCGATTTGCATTGGGTCGAAGTTTTCGTAGATACCTTGCTCAGGACTGCTGAACGACTTTCCTGGAGAGGCGAAAGGGCCTTGTTCACCAGCTGATACGCTGCTGTTATCTGCATATGATGATTGGTGTCCGGCTGTGGAGCTCCGATGCGCATCTTGAGACTCAAGGTTAAATTGCTCTTGAAGCTGACGTGCCAAAGCTTCGTCCGCGCTCGTTTGCTCGGAGGCCATCTGCCCTTGGGAAGAGCTGGAGAGATCGTAAGAGCCTGAATGCTGAATGCGACTGCTATACACTTTGCTATCTTTGTCTTGTGGTGCCAGCGCGTTCAGGCATATGCCAGTTAGTACTGTATTTGGTGACGAATGAATAGACAAGTGGTTGCTATAGATTTGTTGCTTTACCGAGCGAAAGAGTAGCCTGGTCAAAAAGCATTCGAGGTCAGAGAGCGAGGATACATAACATATAGGAGCTGTCTTGAGGCTAGCACCGTTCACGAGCGCGATTGACTTCGTGTGAACAAGTCATGCCTGATCGGTCTCAAGAACCGTGAAGGTCATGTAGAGCATGATTGATCGAGAGTGGCTTCATAATCACAGTGAAGCCCATTTCTTCATTCCACCAGTCCGGACATTGCATGACTTCTACAGTAAATAAACGACTCTAGCGGGTTGTCGTGCTATTCGGAGTAGAGAACGCTTCTTCGAGCTCCCATTCTTCAGTCGTTGGGTTTAATCTCATAATATATTCAGCCGTTCGATCGCGTGCAAACAATGCGTTTGATTGATTTGATTGAATTAGCCAATAGCGTCAAATACAAAAACAGACAGTCACGGCCTGTTCGCAGGATGTTGAGGGATACAAGCCATACTACGTGTGCAAACAACGCTTATAGTCATGATACTCTAGGAAAACAACGTTCAACAACGACTGCAACCAGGAACACATTTCGAGGCTGTCATTCAAGATACAAGGCTGAGCTAACAAACCCGGTTCTTCACGCTTTGCGATAAAAGATCCGAATCAAACGAAACTATTGTGATTTGCCTCTGAGCATTTCCGTGTCACGGCAATGCATCCAATGACCGTTTCTCTGTGGCAGTGGCTTTGAGCGGTCAACCATAGTTTTCGTCATTGCCACCCAAGTCACGTCATTTAGCGACAGTTTTCCAATCATTCTACGATTGGAGCGCATTGAAGTGTTCGTGTCGTATGTTGTACAGGACGAGGAGCGATAATAGAAATGCCTTGATGGACGTTATTGCTCCATAATTTTGCAGGACTCGAATCGAATCATTTCGGGCAAAATTCCTTGGCGAGACCCTCAAAAGTCTTCACCTGTGCGCGTCATTTTTCATTATGGACCAGTTGTGCTGGAATTTCACTAGTTTCTTCCCAGTTTCTTTTTACGTACTCGTATTCGAAATTCCGATCTTTCTTGGTCACGTGAAACAGATTGATTGATCAGGTATCTGGGCAAGGTCGCATCTGTAAGAAGCCGCCAGCATCGTGTTTTTCCGCGAGGCATATTCTCAAGTCGAGCGAACTGTTTGCTTCTTCGGCCATCGCCCGGCATACGCCAAAAAAAAAAAAACAAGTGCTCGTCTCAGATCAGTCAGCACTTTGATGCGGTGAAGTCGTGCCCACGTTATCGCGCAGATCAAGAACAAGTCCAGTGATAAATCATTGGAAGACAAGGCACCAAATCCAGCATTGGTGACCTAAATATGCAGCACAGCATGCAAGTTCTGCAGCAGTCAGCTGAAATCCGCCCTTTGTCAGCTCGGGCGTGAAGCCTCGGAAGCTGACGGTTGGCTGAAGCTGCATACGGCAAGTTCGTCCAAGGTCCCGATAGGCATCAGAGCATTTGTGCAAAACACAAAAACTTGACCGGAGTGCTGTGCCGCTAGCTCAGGTACCCGCCCTACACCATACCCAAGATCCTGTTCCTGGGACCGCGGCACTTTTCAAGCGGCAACTCTTTCTAACCCAGTCGGTGACTTAACATGGGGACTGCATTCCAGCAGGGTTAATGATCAACCCCACTTCCCACCAATCGCTTCTTCCCCCAGCCACAGCTTCGAGATAATTAAGGGACAAAAGGTTATTCTTTCACGGTGCTTTGTGGTTGGTGGCTGGGTCCGGGCCTAGCCAGGTACCCCTTCGCTCGCTATGGTCGAGACGCAAAGAGTTTCGAAACTGCAAACCCTTCGCTTGATTGCAGAACAGGTATGACTGGAGAGATGTTTCTCAAGCAACGCCGCATTGAGAAAAGGCATCATGAGCGATTTACGAAAGCCCACCACGTTTACATTCTCTAGTTGCAGAAAAAATAAGACACTTGCCATCACTGCCATCATCGCGCATGCAGATACGTGGCCTACTACGAGCAGCGCCAGCCGAAAAAGCAATCTGAAGAGAAGCTAGGCCCAAAATTTCTGACACGCGGCCATCAGGGGTGGACCTATCATCCCACCGCGCCTAAGACAGCGGCGGCTCGCGGTCAGCCCTAGTTCAGCACTTCATCACCACCCTTTGTTCCAATTACAGTGGTCTTTCGGCCCAGGGTCGAATCTGAATTGCGAACGCCATTCAGGGCTGGCCCCTCTTTGTTGGCTTACTCCACCTTTGATTAGATTATTGTGCAGAAGCGAGATCATAATCTTGACCGGCTTTCGCACACTGCGGAGGAGTATGTTCTCTCCAGCCACTTCCTTGAAGCAAAAAAAAGATGCTCGACGAGGATTTCGCAGGCTCTGGAGTGGTGTAAAGGAGGGACGGAACGGTAAATGAACTTTGTTGGCTAAAGGGCCCTGGCGCCGTTTGACGATTCGGCGAACTGTGAACGAATGAATTGCCCGTTGCCTGTTTCCGTTCATCCCCCCCTGTTCCAAATCCTCCACCCATGCCTGCGTCGAGGCGATACCGCAGATCGCCCCAGCGTACAAATGCCGCGGGCGCTGCTATGCTGAAATAATCCGGCCTGATCTGTTCCAGTCCAGCTATACATACTCTCGCTATTTGCGAAATTCATTCATTTTCAGCGCCTTTAACGTCACTCTCTTTGTGCTTCAAACACATTCTTTCACTTTGCGCATAAACGACTTTGAACTTAACGTGTTTATATTCGCGTCAATAGCCTTGCGCCCTATATATTCTTGAAAACGAGCTCGCCAAATTTTGCCATTTCAAAGACGATCAATGGCCGCATTCAGCGTTAGAAACACTCTCCTTGCGCTCGTAGCGCTCTCGACATCTGCTCTTGCTCAAGACAGTGAGACAGGCTCCAGTGTTGGTTCCGCGATTGTAAAGAACAGTTGCGGATACGACGTTTATGTTACGAATGTTCCTGCCGCCGATGGCGGCTACAATCAAGAAACTTATACACTCAAAAGCAAAGGAGGAAACGAACCTTATGTCTTCCCGTACACTGAGCTTTCCAATATGGATGGCTGGTCTATCAAGCTCAGCAAGAGTGCCACGAACCTGGAAAATATCATGCAATTTGAGACAACCTGGCATAAAGATGGAATCATTTGGTTCGATCTTAGCGACGTAAACGGCAATCCATGGAACGGAAACTGGATGATTACTGCAAGCGATAACCCCAACTGCAACCCCAAGCAACAGGCCTACCGTTATTCTACCGACGATGCCTACGGAATGCAAGCGTGCGCACAGAATGCATCAATCACTGTCACTTTGTGCTCTGCTGACGAGGCTGCCGCTGGAGAAGCCTCTTCTGCCTCAGCCTCTGCTGCATCCGACTCCAATACCTCACAGACTGATGCGGCATCCTACTCATCTGGATTCATCGCACCAAGCGCATCCGTGCCAACCTTCTCTGCGCCGGCTGTTGATGCCCTGTCCAGTTCCTCCGCTTCATCTAGTCCCTCCTCTTCATCCAGCCCATCTGCTGTCTCCATTCCCTCCACTCTTTCGACATTAACAACGACAAGCTCAGCTGTATCAGTTGCGTCACCTACGGGCGACGTTGTTTTCACTGTTACCGACGTGGAAACCGCTACAGTCGTTGTCACCACGGTCCAAGGCGCGGCTTCGCCAGCAAGCAAGCGTGATCTTGAGCTCGACGAGCATGCACGTGTCCACGAGCACATCAAGCGTCACCGAGATGCCCAACATAGGCACCACGCCCACTTCTAAGCGTCGTCACTTAGTTGACATACGCACGCGCTTGGTCGCCCATACTGTTGCATTTTCAACTTACGATGCTTTTAACGAAGCTTGGCTGGGCTTTGTCTTCGGATCACACTTTGTGCACTTCATGTCGAAAATTTTTTGAACGCCGGCACCGCATTCAGACTGGACCTGATTGGAAAGCGTGCATCTCGCTAGGGTTTTGGAGTACTTTGTATGCATCGTTTTGTGACCTGCGCTGGTCGTTTCGCAATGACAAGATACCTGGACATCGCTGGACGGGGCCACATGGCCTGTGTCGCGTGTCATGCGTCTGCACGTTTGCTTGACGACGAAAGGAGGGGGCAATTTGTGTTTTTTTTTGTTTTTAGAATTGAACATAACTAGGGTCTTCGCTAGCAATATGATAGACGATTAGCTTTGGTAACAGATATAACGAATCCAATACAAACGTAACGGTCTTTTGCAAGGACTCTGTTGTCGATATGTATGAAGTTGAATTAGGGACGAGAGATAACCGGGAGATTGCGCGAGTAAGACGACATTGGAAGCATTCCCATCATCTCATAGGCTACTTCATTCCACAACCTTGGACGCATGTCGCACGCCAGCTTTCAAGCGACGTGACTCAGTGCAGTGTGTTCCTAACAATCGCGACAGGCTAACAGGCCTTTTTTCGTGTTGCTTGTTGCGCAGTACGCCAGGTCTTTCCTCAATTCATGGCGACTTCAACTCGTCTCCATACCTACCTGGACTCACTTAACTCGTATCATTAGGCCCGTGCTTTCCAGTATGTTGACCTTTCCGTGTTATTTTTGTTTTCCTTACACCCGAGTCGTCGAAGGCATTCAAGCTGAAATTTGAATCAACGGGACTTTGTACCCGTCGCACCTATAACTTCTAAGCCACTTTCTCCGTTCCCACGGACGTATCGCAACTCAGCCCTCCTCCTTCCATCGGAAAATGTCAGCATGGTCGCTCGATGCGGAGCTGCAGTCGTTCCTTTCTCCAGACAATGCTGCCTCCAGCAAGCTACAATCGTCTTCTAAATTAACGGTATCTAATGCATAGACCAACAAAAGGATTTCGCAATGTTCTACTGCATGAACTGAATTCCCAGCTTGTCCCAATCCTCTGATGAATCCTATTGTCCTTATCCTGGACATATACGCACACCTCAGATCACTTTCTTACCTAAGGAGTTGTTGGCCGGGTTCCCGCATTTTTTTATCACCACCAACAGATGTTACACTCGCTTAACACAGCCCATTAGATCACGCAGGCAGATTCGAAGCTATCGCATATTTGACCTCGCGTAGACCGTCGCCCTGGGAGGTCAAGCAACATGCGTATCGCTTACTATTTGCCTCATTGGGAGGTATTAGGGGCCCAATCACAACCGTAATTAGGCGATACCCGAATTACGAAGGATCCAAATAGCCTTGCACAATGTTAGCATGGGCAGCCTCATGGGATTTCAGAAGCACTACCTTACCTGAGTACTCGATAATAAAGTTTTACATGCCATGCATTTCAGGAAATCCTTTCCGTCGATGCAGCCTAGAGTCTTGATTCTTCTTTCACATTTCGAATTTATTCCAACAGTTTGCCACAAGACCCCCTTTACGTCGTGTATCTTTCAATTTAATCGTTTTCGTACAGTGTAGGAAAAGACTAACAATCTCGAGGTATGGCAATGTAGCTAAAACTTTAATGACAACTGGAGGTATGTTTGTTTATGTCCCATTGCTCCAATTCACTTTGGTCGACGCGGTCGTAATTTTCTCTCTGACATAACATTTTGGGAACGTATCTCTTCCCAAAATCTCTTCATCATGGAATCGAAGCATGCAAGGTCATCTTCGAGATCCTCAAGTATCTGTTCTTCGGACCGAATTTTGGGCCACAAGCTTATATGTGGTGTGGTAATTGCAATGCTAAAATCAAAAAGATAACCACCACGATAGTTGCCCTTACGTACGTCCATGTTATATATGCCGATTTTGTTCAGTCGTTCAAGGGTCTTCCGCATTTCTTGAACTCTGCGAGAGCTTGGAATCTGACTCCGACCAAAAGGCCACTTCATTTGGATGGGGTCCTTGAAAATAGCTCGAAGAGGACGGCTCTCATCGTCGGCCTGGCGATTCCAGTCATGTATACCAAATTGTTGCCGAATGCGATCTTCAAGGTCTTCTGAAAGGAATACATAACCATAACAACGGACTATGAACTTGTTCTTCTCTTCTTGCTCAATAAGACGTCCAAATGCACGGCACTCGGCAAAAAAAGGGTCCAGTTGATACCGGACAACATTGTCTTTGTCTTCGAGGAGGTGTTCCTTTCCGGGAACAAAGGGTCGGATCTCTTCAAGGCTGAAGAAATTGAACTTTTTCCGATCAATACTAAGGTAAGAGTGTCAGAAAGAGAACATACGATTTTTAAAACATAGACTTTATCTCTTATCTTCACTTCGAATACTCTACTGTGAGGAAGTTCACTTGCACACTGCTGCTCTGCTGCACTCAGAAGCCGCACAAATTCAAGATCCCGAATATTTTGTGGAAACGGAATTAGCCTAGGACCCTTTGTATTTGGAATCGATTCAGTCATTCTTTAGGGCAACATTCATGATGCCTGAGGCAGAACTGGTACCTATAGATAAAGCGGGGTAGCAAAACAGCTTGTGTCGGACCGAGCTATGCAGTATGTGTTATCATCACATCTAGAGCTAGTTGCATGCAACAGCTCTGCGGATATCTGTTTTGAGAAGTATGGAACCAATTGTATGGAAACGATAGCATTTGACCTGTGCACCTGACGAGGAAATGATAGCTGAAAATCCTTGTCTATTGCAAGGACCATGCCTCGTGCGGCAACCTGCAGCCTGACACGTATGAAGAGTATAAGGATGAGAGATTTAGCAAACAAACCAGCGAACAAGCTAGATGCCTATAGCTAATGCTAAAAAAACCAGTCAACAGATCTATTGCTCGCGAGATGGTAACAACATTTCTAGACTATCTCACACTTCCGAATCCCGAACTAGATGTCAGCAGTTGTAGATCAGGACAAGATACCGGAACTTCTAGGGTGTATGGTCCGGATAAAGTGAAATCTTGGCAAGACCTGACTTGGGAAAATCTGGAAGCAAGCCTAGAAGATGTGCTAACGGAAGAAATGACTGCTCCAAAGGTGAAAGACGCGAGCGATGTACCCTTCGAGAAGACCGTCATGTACGAAGAAGAGTCGTTCACCTTGCTGGGGGTGTTCTGGAATGAACCTGTCGTGGATCACGCTTTGGAAGGCGCCGACAAGGTATTGCGCGCACACCAATCCGACAGATCGTTTGCTGGCGGAAGAATCCGGTTTGCTAAGAACACGGGACAAGGGCACATCGTGAATGAAAAAGGGAAGCGACAGAAGCCTGATTGGGTTGTCTATCAAGAAGGACAAGCAGAGTCTAAAGGATTTGCAAACATTGTGCCTGGGGACAGCAAAACTTCCAAGAAATTTAGATCTGAGTGGATACACTCGTCAGATAGAATACTTTACAAGAGAGGAAAAAGAGCGATTCAGCAAATTACAAAGTACATGTATCTTTCGCAGACACGGTACGGATTTCTGCTTAGCGACGAAGAGCTAGTGCCAGTGAGACTTTCAAAATCGGTTAGAGATTTAGAGGCGGCGACTAAGCGTATTGAAAAAGATTTTCAAAAACAACAAATCTTGGATACAATGAACAGTTTTGAGAGCAGAGACCAGGAAGGCAATGATGATTCATCGGATTATAGTCGAGACTGGGAACAAGGATCGGATCATTCTTTCGCGGACGCCACTCGTCCCGTTGATATCGTTCTCGAATGGTGTCGCGTTCCTTGGACAACGCATGGCCATCAAAACCTCACTGTCAATTTGACACTGTGCTGGCTTCCTCTGCTTGCGATCCAAAGCTCCTCTATTAAGGCCTTTGGGACGTATACTTCATTGGATAAAAAAACACGAGGACATAGTCCTGAGTTTGTGGATCCGCCCGCAGAGATTGACGAATATAGACAGGCAGAGCCCACTGCGCTACCAAAAAAGCGTAAACGTAATGCAAGGGAAAACGAAAGTTTGCAACGACACACAAGAAGATCAAAGATGCCGAGACGTCTGGACGTCGTCGTGTGAATCATTCTTTTGTCTAAACTTAAGCTAGACAGTTCTCTTTCTATTTCCGCACTCGAACATCTCGATAGCTTTATCAGTTCTCAATTAGTTAGATATAACAACCCCCAAGGTTCACAAGCACCAACTTCAGCCAACCTTATGCTGAGAAAAGCCATTCTTAGTCTGGTGAATCAATATTTTACGCATGATTGCAGGGTCTAGTCTGGCAACTGCAGCTTTAGTAAGCTTGCAGATATCTACGAGCAAGGTTTCATCCAACCAAAGCCCCAATAAAAGGCAGCATGCCTAATATCTTAGCATTATGACTACTCATATCTTCATCAAATCGATATGTATAATGGTGAGTTCATTATCAATCCAGTTATGGGTGATGCCATATACTTTCTGTCAAAATTTAACAGAACCGTAGGCCGCAGCTGCCGTCATGCCAGACATCGGAAGGATTAATGAATTGGATAATAATGAATAGTCCGTAAATAGGATAGTAATGAATGGATTATTCAA